>JARJHM010000355.1:0-317664 GCA_033356055.1 Carex pumila
AGGAATCATCAAAATTGAAGTCTTCTTATGCATCAAATTCTAAACAAGATCAAAAGTCACCAAATTATGCATTTAGGTACAAGTACAATAAAAGAAATTTTAAGAATAAAAATGCTTCTAAAGATAGTGATAGGAACACTTTTAATCCAAAAGCGTCAAACAAAACATATTTCAAAGGACCCGATGGATGGTTTTATGAATTCAAAAATAAAATTGCTTTACAAAACCAAACTCAAATAAATAGTTTAGCTAGAGATTTTCCCCAACATCAGAATATATTTGATCCTAACAAAACCAAGAGTATTACAACTAGAGCTGCAAATAGGTCACATGGTAGTCATAAGAGTGGTGTGCATGATGTGAAATACTAATCCATCCTGAAACAAGGTTCTACTACTCAAAAGCAATCAACTACAATGTGCAACTATTGTTGCAAACTTGGCCACACTTCCCTAGAATGTAGATTTAGGAATGTAAACAACAAACATAGTGTTGTTTGGGTTCCTAAAGCTATACTAGCTTAGGTTCACACTTAATCTCCCCTAAAAATTATTATAATTGCCAAATTAAAGGGGGAGATTAAAAACAAGGTATATGTTAGTTACTAACTCAACAATAACTAATATATACTTTGTAGGTGTGTTTGATTTCATCTCAAAATGAAAGTGCTTGGATCATTGATAGTGGATTCTCACACCATATGACCGGTGACAAATCAAATTTTAAATTCTTAAAATCATATGATGGGGGTACGTACCTTTGGTAATAATAAAAGAAAGAGCTCTATTATTGGTATAGACTCAATCGGTAACCAACACTTGACCATATCCAATGTATACCTTGTTGATGGATTAGACTATAACTTACTTAGTGTAAGTAAGTTATGTGACTCGGGATACTATATTAAATTTGATACTAATGCTTGTCATATAGTTAGGTCCTCGGATGATACTTTAATATATTAGGGTAAAAGAAAGAAAAATGTGTATTATCTATATTTTACCCATTTTGATTTCGGTGAAACATGTCTAAGTGCCATAACCAATGGATTATGGCTATGGCATCGTAAATTAGGTCATATCTCAATTGATACCATTAGAAAATTAGCTAAATTAGACCTTGTGCGTGGTTTATCAACACATAAACTAGAACTCGAAGGATTATGTGAGGCATGTGTTCAAGGTAAACAAACCAAAAGTAGCTTTAAATCCAAAGATATGGCTTCAACCGATCAACCCTTGCAATTACTACATATGAATTTATTTGGACCAATTAGTATACTAAGTTTAGCCAAAAAGAAATATGCATATGTAATTGTGGATGACTATAGTCGCTTTACTTGGGTTCTATTTCTACAACACAAGGATGAAACAATTACTAACTTCATTGAATATTGCAGATGTGTTGAAAATGAAAAGGGATAAAAATTAATTAGGATTAGAAGTGACCATGGGAGGGGATATAAACATGAGTATTCGGCACCTCGCACGCCTCAAAAAAATGGGGTAGTTGAGAGGAAGAACCCAACCTTAGTTGAGCTTGCCCGAACCATGCTAAATGAGTACTCCTTACCCAAACACTTGTGGGCCGAGGCAGTAAATACGGCATTGCTATGTTGTAAATTGCGTAAGCATAAGGACCATATTAATAAAACACCATATGAGCTATGGAAAGGGTATAAGCCAAAGATATCTCATTTTAGGGTATTTGGTTCTAAATGTTTTGTTCTTAATGAATCTCCCAAAGTAACAAAATTTGACTCTAAATCTATTGAGGGAATGTTTGTAGGGTACTCAAATTCAAGTAAAGCCTATGGAATTTACATTCCATCTCAAAGAATTGTAATTGAATCCGTGCATGTTAGATTTGATGAAAGTGCTAATCAAAAGGTCGAGAAAGGTATCCAAATTGTAGGTGTTGAAGTGCCAATTATTGATCAAGACAAAGTCGAGACAAGAACCGACACAATTGAAGATCAAACCGAGCAAACTCAACCCGAAATGGATACAACCAACAATATTGAGACGGATCAAATAATTGAAGATGCAACCAATAATGAGACAGATCCAATAGTTGATGGAATGCAAACTGAAGAGATACAACCTCCACGAATTGAGTATCAAGTTCCCCAAGACTTGAGGGAAGTATCATCTCATCCTCTTTCTAATGTAATTAGGGATCCTCGGGAAAGGGTTAAAACTAGGTCTGAATTGAATCAAATGATTAGCCATTGTGCATTTGTATCTCACATTGAACCCAAAAATTTCAAAGATGCAAATTTAGACCCAAATTGGATTTGTGCCATGCAAGAAGAACTTGCTCAATTTGAAAGGAATAAAGTTTGGGAACTTGTACCTAAACCAAATGATAGAATGATTATTGGAACCAAATGAGTCTTTAGAAACAAAAATGATGAAGATAGAAATGCAATTTGTAACAAAGCTAGGTTGACTTTAAAGAGACATTTGCACCCGTAGCTCATCTTGAATCCATTAGAATGCTTTTGGTATATGCCTTAAACAAAAACTTCAAACTATTTCAAATGGATGTCAAAAGTGCATTCTTGAATGGATTCATAGATGAGGAGGTGTATATTAATCAACCTTAAGGCTTTGTCGATCCAACATTTCCTAACCATGTGTATAGACTCACTAAAGCACTCTATGGACTCAAACAAGCCCCTAGGGCATGGTATGGTAGATTAAGTTCCTTTCTAATAGACAACGAATTCATTAGAGGCAAAAATGATACAACTCTTTTCACCAAGAAAAGAGATGGATCACTTTTAGTGGTACAAATTTATGTAGATGACATAATTTTTGGTTCACCTAATGCGGCACTTGCCGAGGAGTTTTCTTCTCTTATGAGTAGTGAATTTGAGATGAGCATGATGGGTGAATTGAATTTCTTCTTGGGACTTCAAATCAAGCAACTCATGGATGACACTTTTGTGAGTCAAGCCAAATATGCGAAGGAGTTGTTCAAGAAGTTTGGGATGACTGAAAGCAACACAAGCAAAACTCCAATGGCTACGAATCCAAATCTTGACTCGAATCCGAATGGCACATCAGTGGACATCACTCAATACCGAGCTATGATAGGTAGCCTACTTTATTTAACCGCTAGTAGACCCAATATAATGTTTACGGTATGTCTATGTGCTAAGTATCAAGCAAATCCCAAAGACTTGCACTTGAAAGCCGTTAAAAAAATTCTTAAATATGTCAAGGGTAGTTTAAATTTAGGATTATGGTATGACAAACAATCGGATTTAGACTTGATAGGATATGCCGATGCCGATTTTGTCGGGGACCGTATGGATAGGAAAAGCACAAGTGGTACATGCCAATTTCTTGGTGTTTCACTTATATCTTGGTCGAGTCGCAAACAAACCTCGGTTACCCTTTTCACAACGAAAGTCGAGTATGTAGCAGCCGGTAGTTGTTGCACACAAATTCTTTGGATGATCCAATCCTTAAATGATTATGAAATTCGCTTCTACGACATACCAATTAGGTGTGACAATACTAGTGCCATTATGATATCCAAAAATCCTTCATTCTAGAACTAAGCAAATAGAAATAAGGCATCATTTTATTAGGGATCACATAGAAAAAGGTGAAATAGAACTCATACATATCGACACCAAAGAACAAATTGCCGAGATATTCACAAAACCTCTAAATGCTCAACAACACAATAAATTAAGGTTTAAATTAGGCATGCTAGAACTTCAAGATTAAGGCATACTAAATTTAATTTCCAAATAATTCATAGCAATCAAAATAGTTCACATTGAAAACTGATCTTTAGTACCAAAACGTTTAAAACGTTGTAATGTTTTCATCGGATGTACTCAATAATTAGACAAAACAGATAAAACGTTGGTAACGTTTTGTAACCGTTGGTAACGTTTCAATTAAAATTCCAAAAGTCTGAGAGCTCTTTCTGTGCCAATTTTTACAGAACAAAACGTTACACAACATTTTCAAAACATTATAACAATTCATGTAATTTCTTCAGTTAATTCAACTTTCATGACAAAACATTATAACGTTTTGTACAAATGTTGGAATGTTTCACATCTGATACTTGGCCATTTCTGCATCAGTTTTTACTCTCAAAAACGTTATGTAACGTTAGCAAACTATTGCAACGATTGTCTGACAAGGGGTTAAATTTGTAAAAATTCCATTAAAAACGTTGGTAACGATTTAATTCAATTCTTGAAATTCCAAATTTCCAAAATGGTTGTATAAAGACAGGACAAAACGTTAGTAACGTTTTAGGTAAAAACACAGTATTTGGGACAAACGTTGGTAACGATTTAATGCGAAAAGGTGTTATAATCAGATCCGAACCCATTTCTCTTCTTTCTTCTTCTCCAATTCACACCCCCTTCCTCTTCTTTTCTCTCCTTCCTTCTACCCCGTCGTTCTCTCTCTCTCTACCTATTTCGGCCAACCTACTCCACCAAATCAAGAAATTTTTCTTGATTCTTCTTCTCCTCTCTTCTCTCTACTCAAATCCACCCACAAAATCTCAACTCTCTCTCTCTACTCCTCTCTCTTTCCAAAACCCTAGCCAAAACCCTAGCCAAAACCCTACACTCAACTTCGGTAATCCAACCGTTGGATTGACGATCCGGCTTCACCACTGCTCTTCTTGGGTTCTCCTCTTCTCGGATTAGTGCTTCACTTCTAAATCAATAAATTTTCAATCTCACTTCAATCCAATGGCTCCAAAGAAAAGTGTTGTTAATAAGGGTAAGAAAAGACTCCATTTGGGATCGGAAGAAGATCAAAATAGTGGTGGTAACCTAGAACCAAATTGGACAATTCACCAGTCTAATAAATACCTTTTTCGGGATATTGTGGCATATGAGAATTACATGGGTTCATTCGTGAATAGAAAAGTAACCGATTGCTACTATTTTGACAAATCATCGGTTACCTTTTCCCAACCCGAAGATGACAAAATTATTCAATATTTAAATCATTGGAATTGGAACCCTCTTGTGAGTTGCGGTGAACCTTACACTGTAATTCTAACCCGCACATTCTATGCCATATCAAAATCCAAGACGATCCTTTCATTATCACTTCTTGGGTAGGCGGGCAAGAAATTGCACTTTCTCTTGGTAATGTGGCTCAATGGGTTGAGGTTCCTAATGAAGGGGAGGAAACCTATATTTTGAGGAATTGACCTCTTTATGCCGAGGGTACCTCCAGCGATTATAAGAAATGGTTTGACTGAAACAATTTAGCTGGAGCACTAATCTATGTTTCTCACCTCTCAACCCTACATAGGTTACTCTTCCTTTTCATAAACAGCATTCTCATTCCCTCCGTCATATGAGGAGCGCTTTTTCCAGCACGGTACATACACTGCCATATGCCCATCTCATTCACAAAATCATTCGTCTCAATGGTATTCAAATACCTGAAGAAGAACAATTCTCCTTCCCAATCAATTTGGTTGATCACTTGACCAAAATTGGTTGGATTCATGGTCATTCAAATTCGGGACTAAGGCGTTTTGAACCCGATACACGAGATATAAATCATTGGATAAACAGACCACAAGCTTTACCCAATCAATATTGGGACCCGGATGAAGAATTGCACCCGGTACAAGAACCGGTACAACCTCAACCACAATACATGCCACAACCTCAAATAGGTGACTTTATCCCTCCTCAAGGTCAAGAAGCACAACTAATGTGGTTGTGCCAACAAATGCACTCTCAACGTCTCGAGATGCAACAATACCATCAAGCATCTCAAAAGAAGCTCGAAAATCTTGAAAAGAGGCAAATGAAGATAAGGAAACAGTTGCGAGCCCATGCTCGAGCTCTCAATGCGCTTGATGAAGTTCAATCCAGTCTTTCAAATAGTTTTGTCCAGCAATATGGTTCCTCGAGAAGCCCGGCATGAGCACGTGTGAATCTTTTTGAAGAAGAAGACCTGGGTGATGAAGAAGAGGAGCATGTAGAGGAAGGTGAAGAAGAAGAAATGGATGTTGCACAAAACGACAACATGGATGACGAGTAGATTGAATTGTTATTTTTTTTGCTAATTTAATTGCTATGCATGAACAATTTACTCTAGTTGCATGGTTAATTTGAACACTAATTAGCTTTAATTTGTTGTGTTGAATTGGTTTAAATTGCTTGTGTTTTGTGATGAATTGTTAGTTGAATTGTTGCAATTATTGGTTAGTCATGGCTTGAATTGCAAACATTATTGAATTATTGAAATTATCAAAACTCTGGGGTTTTAAATGCAAAAATATCAATTGTTTGACTTGCTTGAATTGCTATATGTTAGAAATTTGTTTATTGATGATTGATATGTATGAGATGTGAGAATTTATATGAATCCTATCAATTAATAACGAGTTGGGCTAATATGACACTAGTGTTATATAAAACTAAATAACACCACATCTTAAACCCTTAGATCTACTTTAAGATCCATAATATCCGCTTTTACTGTTCAAGCACTTCATTTTGTACGGATCTTAAAGCAGATCTAAGGGTTTAAGATGTGGTGTTATTTAGTTTTATATAACACTAGTGTCATATTGGCCTAACTCATTAATAACTTGTCAAGGATTACATTGCAAAATTGTTGATTGTGTGTATGTGTAAATCTTGGAACCTTGACAAGTTATATGATATGTTGAAATGCATGAAATGAATTGACATATGCCTTAGTATATATATATTATGGTATGCATGAATTAATTTGTCGATTGACAATCCTTGTTTTTCAAAGAAATTGTGAATTTAAATGGACTTGTTAATTGTCATGTAAAGTGTTAGAAATATCCCTCAATTTTATTTCGTTTGTGATTTATCGGTATTATATTGCTAAATTGAGGGGGAGTGCATAGTTTGAGGGGGAGCACTTTCAATTAGTGCTAATTTTTCACTCTTTCATCGATTTCCAAAAGGGGGAGAAATTGGTACAAATGGCTTGGCATGCAAAATCAAAATTGTGTAAACCAATTTGAAAATTTTTCGATTTATGCACTTACTCGCATTGTATGTTTTTGCAAATGGTCAAAAGGGGGAGATTGTTGGTTGAGCAATAATCTTTTTCATCTATTTGACTAATTTGCAAAAACATATAATTATTGAATTTTACGATGTGTTCTTTTTTTTGAAAGATATGTAGGTTCAAGTCGAATGAAATTGCATTATGGAATACTTGGACTAAAGAAGACATGAAGACACTTATCAAGAATACAAATTGTAAAATCATAAATTTGGTAAAATATGTGTGAGGCTGTCTAAATAGGGATAAAACGTTTTCAAAACGTTGTAACGTTTTATACTTGTCAGAAGTAACAAGCTGATCAAAATCAGAAACAAGTTACAACGTTATAACGTTTTATAAACGTTGTGACGATTTAAAAATGTCATAACGTTATATAAACATTGTAATGTAGTTACAGAACTATTGAAACACAGCTGTACAGTAACAACTTGAAACGTTGTAATGTTTTATGGATGTTAGAATGTTAAGTACAGCTGTACCAAAAATTAAAATTCAAATTTAAACGTTGCAACATTTATATAAAACATTGTAATGTTTTCATTAAATTTAAGCTTCAAAGAGCATCTATTTTGATCAAGTTTTTACAGGCTAAAACGTTACATAACGTTTTGCTGAGCTGTCAGAAAATTTAAACCTAAAAATTGCACTTTGAACTAAAACGTTGGTAACGTTTTATGTCAAACAGCTCATTTTTGAGCTGACTCTATAAATAAGTGATTGGGCTTTCTTCCCAAACCATCTCTCAACCGACCCTAATCTTCTAAAAAACAATTTTCTGAGAGCTTAGCCTACTCCATTGTTGTGAGAGCTTAAAACTTCAAAATTCCTCAAAAAACCTCAAACACACTTCACTAATCTCAAATTAGATTAGGTTAGAGTGATCTATTGAGTGTTTCTCTTAAGTAGCTTGAACTAAGAGACCTTGTTCTCATCTCTTTGAGTTGGCCGTTTGACTTCCTGCTTGGTGTGTAAGGGCTCAATGGTTCACAAGTTGTAATCTTTTTGTATTGGGTACTAGAAAGGCGCACCACTCAAGGTTGCAAAGCCCCGGAGACGTAAGCCTTTGTTTTGCCGAACTCTGTTAACATCCCACGTGTCAAATTTCTCTAAACTCATGTATTTACTTTCAATTGAAATTTAATATAACAGTTCAAACCCAAGAGTGTAGGTTGACATGGCTGAATGTAACCCATGATGGCGGCTCAAAGCGTCAACGACTTTGTTCCTTGTTCCTGCCTTATGCACAATGGAGAAAGAATACTCTTGGAGCGAAGTGACCCACTTGGCATGTCTGGAGCTTAATTTGTTTTGATCTTGCACAAATTTCAGCGCCTGGTGATCTGTGTATAGCACAAATTCACGAGAAAAAAGGTAATGCCGCCAATGTTGCAAAGCTTTTACTATGGCGTACAACTCAAGGTCATACACTGAATAATTGGTTTTAGCTCTGCCAAGTTTCTCGCTAAAATATGCCACAGGTTTCTTCTCTTGAGAAAGTACGGCACCAATACCCACCTTTGAAGCATCACATTCCACCTCAAAATTTTTATCGAAATCTAGCAAAGCTAACACAAGTGCATGTGTTAAACAATGCTTGAGCTTCTCGAAAGCTTGTTGTGCATTTTCACTCCATTCAAAATTATTTAGTTTTAGTAGCTCAGTGATAGGTGCAGAGATACTACTGAAAACCTTTGATGAAATGCCGATAAAACCTCGCTAACCCGAGAAATGATCGAACCTCAGTGAAAGAAGAGGGTTTTCGCCATTCTTGGATTGCTTGAATTTTGTCTTCTTCGGGTAGGATACCACTAGCAGAAATCTTAAACCCCAAAAATATTAGTGTTGGAGTCATCTAGATGCACTTCTTCGGGTTTGCAAAAAAGGCTATTGTTGTGGAGCACTTCAAGAGTTTCTCGCAAGTGCTACATGTGCTCTTCTTGGTTTCAGCTATATATAAGAATGTCGTCAAAATAGACAACAATAAACTTGTTAAGGAAAGTCCGCAAAACTTGGTTCATCACACGCATGAAAGTGCTAGGAGCATTAGAGAGGTTGAAAGGCATGACAACCCACTCGAGAAGGCCTTCTTTTGTTTTGAAAGCAGTTTTCCATTCGTCTCCTGACTTAATACAGATTTGGTGATAACCACTTTTAAGATCAATTTTAGAGAGTACCTTGGCACCACTTAGTTGATCGAGCATGTCTTCAAGTCGTGGAATTGGAAACTGGTACCTTATAGTGATGCGATTTATTGCATAGCTATCCACACACATGCGAAAACTTCCATCCTTCTTCGGCACCAAAAGAGCTGGCACAGCACAAGAACTTGTGCTTTCTCGCACAAATCATTTGTCAAGTAGCTCTTGTACTTGACGCTTCAATTCTTCATGCTGTTGCGGGTCATGCAGTAATGAGCCTTGTTGGGAAGACTAGCCCTTGGTACCAAGTCGATTTGGTGTTGAATGTCGTGAAGTGGGGGCAGCCCATCGAGGAGCTCGTTAGGAAGCATATGCATGAATTCGGCCAATAGGGGTTGCACCTTTTTAGGTATATTTTGCTCGGTTTCTGTTTTGGTGAAGTCTCATGAGGTAAGAGCGAAACAAATTTCAGCGCCTTCCAATTCCTTCTCAAATTCTTCTCGCGGTATGCAAAACACCGTATTGGCTTCTTTTATTTATTCTTGAATTGGGTTTATGCGTACCTTTTTCACACCAACTTGAATGGTATATGTGTGCTTTCTTCCATCATAGACGGCTTGATTGTCGTATTGCCATGGTCGACCCAAAATTAGATGTGAGGCATCCATTGGAACCACATCGGCATAAATAGTGGCAGTGTAATGTGGCCTAAGTGTGAGTTGAAAGTGACACCTTTTGTTGACATGAATTTCAGCCCCTTTGTTCATTTCACGCTTCAAATCGAGCCAACTGTCAAGAGGGGGATGGCTATCGAGGTAGCGGTGATACTTGTATGACTGCCACCTATGCTGCTACCCTGTCTCGTAGCCATATTGTCACCAATGGCACTTGTTTGTCGAGAGGGATTTCCTTGAGCTCGAAAATTTCTTCAACTTTATTTGTCCAGTCAAGATATTCTTCAGGATCTAAGCTTCCCGAATAATCTAGAATTTCGACTCGTAGGCTGCCATCCCACTTTGGTTCTCGATTTTGTGGACGTTCATAGCGAGGCGGTCCATCATCATTATTTTGTAGATTTTGGTGATTATTTTGATGGTTGGTGGGAGCAAGGTGTTCAATTAGAGTAGTGATGAGTTGCATGGTTTCGGTATGGTTTTGTTGCATACGGTCAAGAACAAGGAGTAGTTTTGGATCGGCCATGAAGATGGTGATGTTTGCAGTAGGTAGAAAGAGCAGGGGGTGTGGATGAGGAGTCTGTTGATGGAGATTGCGCAAGCGAGAAGTTGTGATGTCGAACCTCGCTTTGATACCACTTGATGCTAGGTGGTCCCGTTACGATATTGTCTGTTAAGCTCACGTTTCAGTTTAGTAGTAAAAGAGGAGAAAATAAGGGATAAAGTCACAAGATAACAACCAAATAAACTTTTTTCATTCAAATAACGCTGCCACAACAGGGAGTCTCCTTACAAAACAAGAAATACTATTAATTTAAACTTTAGTAAAACAAGAAATAAGATTTAACTCCTATCACAAAACCCGTGCAGTCAAGACTATTTTATTGTTTCATGACTCTTGAAGACCACCCATTCATGCATCCATCCAGTCAGCAATTTAATTGCTTCTTTGAAGACTGCCAAAACACTTAGATTACCACTATCCAGTCAACATAATAAAATATGTTAAATTATTTAAAAGACCGCACCTATGTCATTTAATTATATGATTCACATTTCAAGTTGCACCTATGTCATTTACATCCGAATCTAAATTGGATATGTCTTCAATATGCACTGCATCACAACGTGAGAGATTAATTTTCACTATATTAATTAAGAGGAGGGTTCAAATGCCTCCATGTTTTTGTGCCTCCATCATACCTCCATTTCTCTCCATTATTTTCAAAGTTCAAACAGTCGATCCGAACCGCTCAATCTAACCTCCATACTAAAATATGTTTGGAGACCAAATTTTACATTTTTAGGAATTTTTTTACTATTTTTTTAGATACGTACAAAATCAGTAAATCTGAACCATCTAAAAACAGTATTTTTGTACCTATCTAAAAAAATAGTTAAAAAGTTCCTAAAAATATAAAATTTGGTCTCCAAACATATTTTAGTATGGAGGTTAGATTGAGCGGTTCGGATCGACTGTTTGAACTTTGAAAATAATGGAAAGAAATGGAGGCATGATGAAGGCACAAAAACATGGAGGCATTTGAATCCTCCTCATTAATTAATACTAAAACATGTGCAATTAAGTAAATTAGGGGTTGTTGCAATCTTCCTTTCTTTTTGTTGGGTTCAATACCCAAAGGGTTTGGTTTGTGTCAAAGCAAGAGAGAGAGAGAGAGTATTTAACAATTGGACAATGTCTAGGGGCTTAAGGCAACTATCTAATGTTTCACAATTATGTTCTTCACCTTTTGAAACTTTGCTCAAAGGGTTCCGGTTATTTCTAAGCTAAAATCAGTCATATACTAAACGGTAGTCTAAAAGACTTCACGAGAGTCGCGGTTTCATGCATTGAAGTCATACATACTAGAATATTGAATTCAAAGAACAAACATTCAATCAAGACAATCATAATAAAAGAACCAAGTAAGCTATATTTTATACCAACATCAAGTTTACATGCCTATGCCCCTGGAAAGGGAACTACTCACTCATGTTCACTAAAACATCAATGATCAAATAAAAGAGACAGGAAAATAACTAAGAAAACTAAGAGAATTATAAAACACCAAATCCCTGTAGAATCTTTGTCTTCTTCATGTTACTCGCCTTCAATTTGTCGTTCACCTCGCTTCACGCCTCAATTGTTACTTAGAAAGATTTAGAATGGTGGAGAAATAGTAGAAGAAATGTAGAATTAATGGTGAAAGCTTTGCTGGAGGGTTGTATTACTTTGAATCCCACAAGGGGACCGATACCTTCTCTTACTGCCCACTCCTTGATTTATAACAATTGTGGCCCCACACACTAAATATCCTTCCTTAGCTGCGTTTTGGACCTTATATGGAAGTTCTCTTGGGTTGAGATCTCGTGAGATACGGCCAAAACACGATATTGTGTTGATAGCAGAAATTATGTGCGGCCGGACTGCATCGAGACGTGACTGCACAAAATCTCGAAGCTCTTTGAACTGCTGCAAACTTAGCATAATTTTTACTTGTGCAGCCACACAAACCAAACTTAGACCACACAGAGGCTCTGGAGTTTTTGGAGTTGAAATTGCAGGAATCTGAATTTATTTATTTTTATGCATTATCTAGTAGTGTGGCCGCACAAAATTCCTTCTGGGCGCACTTTTTCTTCATTTTTTTTCTAGTCTGGAATTTGCTGCAATTTGTTTTCAGCCGTATGGCCGCACAGAATGGGCTCTGGCCGCATGGAATCTCTGTTTTGCTCCAATACTGCATTTAAGATCAGATTTCGGCAATAATTTGGAACTTGATAAATTCAACATAAAAATAGATAAAACTAGATACTAAAAAGAGGAACTTGGCCTAATTTTTGAGGTGAAATTCAATACTGCATCTATAGGATTTAACGTTATCAAAATTCTTCAAATTTATAACAAAGAAAAAAATAAACAAATAAAATGTTTGCATGAATGATTTTGCTCTATATATGTTGTTTGCAACAAGATAGACGACATACTACAAAACAATGGAGGATTGGTTCAACAAAATCATTGTTCAATTAATGCTTCGGGAAGGAGTTTCACGTGAACCAATCCTCTTTACACATTTGCATTGATTCCTACATTGTTATGTAGTATGTCATCTATCTTGTTGCTCTCCATGCAAACAACAGTCTAGCTCCCTACGCAAAACCATTCATGGAAATTTATTCAAGATTAATTTTATATATAAAGTTCAATATATCTGTTTAAATTTAGCATTGATAATTTTATATACATAACAAAAAGATAAGTTAGAATTCGTCGAATTCGGATTAACTTTTACTAAAAAAAAATTACAAGTTTATTAATTTATAAAGTTAGAAGTTTACTAAAATAAATTACAAGTTTACTAAATTATAAAATATATGTTAGAATTTGTCGAATAAGGGATCGATAAATTCGTATTTACGTATTATTAACTTGTAGAATTAGAAGTTTATTTAAATAGCGAAAGAAAGAAAATGAAATAACGAAAGATGAAACAAAATAAAAAAAGCTGAAGCACTTAACTATTCAACCAAAAGTAAAAACTTACAGACTGAAAAGGTCTTAAATGAAACCCAAGCCAAGACATAATTTAAATTTTGTCTTAAAAGTTTTATGATCTTGCGAGATGAAAAATATAGCCCGTATGACCAGACATAATTTAAAGTTTGTCTGAATTTGTTGATCCTACCATCATAGATGAGGTATATATGGTTTAACAACATGAACAAACAACTCCAAACTCACTGTAAAAAAATTCAAGTAGATTTTTCTGAATAATATTTCTTGTGTAATAGACATGCATAATTAGAGTTTATGAGTGTGTTTTAGTGATCTTATGACCACAGTATGGGGTCTAAATTAATTAAAAACATTGACAAACATTCCGAACACATTGTACATAAATGCGTTACATAAGAATTTGATGCGTAGTATTTCTCGTATTTGTTTGATTTAATACAGATCAATTTATTTGCGTGTAATAGACATAAGTTAAAGGTTATCTAAAAATTGTTGGTCTTACGACCACAAACGAACCCTATATATATATATATATATATATATGGAAAAATTTCTAGTGTACCCATTCAAACTTTTGAAATAGCTAATTTCCCCATGAAAACTCCATACTATCCAATATGCCCACAAAAATTTCATATTATGTCTCATATATATCCTTTTAACCATTAAACTTTTTTATTTAATTATTATAAAATTGAGTTGACTAATATATCCTTTGATTTAAATGGAGGGGTCCTGTTTGTCTAATTGTCTTCTTCCTTTCTTCTCTATATGTGCTTCATGCCTAATAATGGAGGAACGATATGCATTTTTTTTTCTAAATTTTATGCGGACAATACCATACCCACTCTCCTGTCTCTTCTCCTTTTCCTCTCTCCAGGACGAATGGCTGAATATTAAGAAATGTAGTACTATTAAATCAAAAGTTTTCAAACGTATGCTGTTAATTGAAAGTATCTTTGTTAACATACCTTTACTCAATCTGAAATATAATCTATCTTGTGTGAATTTTAGTACTTTGGTATTATTGGCAAGAAAAAATGAAAAACTACACGACAGCCCTCCCATCCTCAGAATCCTGCCTGATGTGCCAAAATTCAATTCCTCAGTTTTGTGTTTCTTGGAAAACTTTGAAGTACTAGCTCATGTCAAAATTGGTCTAGGAGTCCAAATTGTTAATTTGTGTAGTCTATACATGTTTGATGATTTTATTTCCTGTAATCCATTCTTCCTACTGTTTTTAGTTTTTCTTCAGTTAGATATTGAAGACTGCATTAATTCTTATATATTGACAACATTCTTTAGTTAGTCTCTTCATATTACCCTAAATCATATTTCAGTCGAATTTTATTTTAAGGGTGGAAAAATTAGAGACAGTATCTCTTTCAAAATCTTGAAACGAGATGTGATTGTCAGGCATTGAGCACAATCAAGGGAGAGCCGACCCATGGAATAGAAGGGATGCACTCTTGTAAGTTTCGTCTCCATTCAGCTGGCAGCACCCCTTCAGCATGCCGGCTCTTCGATACCATTGTGAGCTTGTGTGTGCCAGTGGTAGTTAGTGACTATTTTGAATTGTCGTTTGAAGATGTCATATTTGTTTGAAACCAATGTTGCGGTTTAACCTAGATTTCTGACATCCATGCTCAGAAAAGTGAGCACAACAGCAACAATTTTGAAGTATCAGCAAGAAATTAATAAGGGACAAAATATTTCCTGTCATTTCTCATTGAGAGAGTGGACGAAAAGGAGAAGACGAGAGAGAGAGAGAAAAAGAGACAAGACAAGAGAGAGGAAAGAAAAATCGAATTACAATACATATTGTATGTCCATTATAATTAGATTTGATGTGTGAAGTACATTGAGAAGGAAGAAACAATTGGACTAACAGGAGGAAACAATTAGACACCTCCTTTTAAATCAAGGGATGTTTTAGTCAATTCATTTTGTTGTAATAATTAAAAGGGATAGAAGAAATAAAATTAAGTTTTTGTGGACATATTGGATATTATGAAGTTTTCATGGATTAATTGGCTATTTCAAAATTTTGAATGGGTACACTAGAAATTTTTCCTATATATATTGATTAAAAACATTATCATAAATATTTATAAGCACTATAAATATTTTCTAGAATAATTGAATGCATATTTGTTGCCTATATATGCTTGATCGAATATAGATAGTTTTTTTTTTTATGTATAATAGACATAAATTGAAAGACAAAAATATAATAATACTCTAAATACTGTAAAAAAATGATTCAAATTTATTTTGTCTACATGTTAAGTTTGTGTCTTCATTCTTAATATTGTTATTAATTTTATGACTTGCTATCTGATTTTCTCCAATAAATTAGTATCAAAACTTTGGACAGCCACCAAAATTATATGTAAATGTTTTTTTATTCTTTTGTTCTCTTTAATCTTCCTTTATATTTAGTAGGAAATCTTAATTAGGACTTGATAGACCAAATTGTTACTACTAACATTGAGTATATAAAAATATACTCAGTTACCCTAATTCTATTTTCATTCGGATTACAACCGTATGATCATACCGTGTATTAGTGTTGGGTATCGATCCACAAAGATAGATCTTTAAATGATTAACAACATATACTAATTTAGGTTCTCAGGTTAGTTTGAGTTTCACTTGTAAATAATTAGATAAATTTGATAAGTTTGTTTACCATTTTCTCTAGCTAGATTTTAGGCGGAGGTGCTAATTATAAATAAATAACATAAATAGGGAGTCTCTAGGGATCATATCATATCCTTCTAAATTAATCAAAATATATTTATGATATTCTTATCTACCCGCATACGGCACTATCACTGCCACATGCGATATAGACCATCCCACAGACAGAGCAGCATCCGGTACTATTATTCCCCATGGATGCAAGGGTTTCAGTCGTATGAATATTGGAAAGGTTCTCTAATCTTTCAATCGGCTTATGGGGAACAATTCAGATTGTCACAAGATATGTAATCTAATTGACTTACTCACACTAACCTAATTAATCACATGCCCCTACTATTTGCTAAGCAGTAACCCTAAATCCTACTTATTACTAAGTAAATTCCTAATTATAATTCGACATGCAATATATACTTAGTATCATGCCAAGTGTTTATAGTGCTTACTTATATTCCACTCACACTGAAATACAATGACTTAACACCTATTGGAGGACATTGGCATATAGTAGACAAAACTATGCATGCAAGAATATGATTCAATAACGATTAAAGTATAACGACATCTCAAATAGACATAAGAGGAAAATAAATATATTAAGAAATAATATGACATTCAATTACATCCAAACCCTAGAGATGAGAAAATTAGCTACTCACAGCCATGATAAAATAAAATGAATAAAATAAGAAAGACATAACCACAACCCTTGAAGATTGAAGAACTCTTGCCTTCTTAAATGACATCTTCTCCTCCTGCCTTAGACTTCAAGAGCTTCCCTTCTCTACTAGAGAATTTGAACACTATTCTACTCTAATTTTTAGAGTTCCACAACTAAAACACGCGCACTAAATCCTATTATATGAGGGTTTACATAGTATTCCTAAAGGGCATGTTTGGTGGTTGAGTAAGAGCTGGAGTAAATTCCTTACTCCATGCTTAAGGAGTCAAATGAGAAGTAAAATAGAAGGAGTAAGATGGAGTAAGAGGTGAGCTAATCTAGATTAAGTTACTCCACCTCTCAAGATGGATTAACTTACTCCACACTTACTCCATATTTACTCCATCTGTAGGGTCCAATATCATTGACTTTGGTTCATTTCCCAATATCTTACTCTTTCATGTGGATTAATTTCATCCATGATATAAACTACCAAACAAGATGTAAAATATGAAGAGTAAAATAGAGTAAGCAATTTAATCCTCATTAACTTTACTCCCTGACCAAACATGGCCAATGGGTGTAGTTATGTGGAAGTAGTGGTGGTCATGAAGGCTATTTTTAGCCTCTCATGTCATAAATAATCTTCCACGAATAGACTTCCAATCTTAACAAACTTCGCATTGAAGTAAGCTCGTTCTTCTAGAAGGCTGTTGCTCGAAATTCGCATTGCCGTCTGGGATTTAATCGAACCAAAATAGTCCATGGATTGAATCCGTGTGACTAAGCACTGAGCTTGCATCAGGTGAGCTCCAGTCCGCACAACACCTGACTTAGCCGATTTTTCTATATTTTTCACCATGTTTCACATTGTGCACTTCGTGTGAGGTGTTGCATGCTCTATGTGATGCCCTATTTTGACGTTACCATCAGAAATGGCCTAAATATGATATTTTTGCTCCGTTTTCGGCTTAAATACGCAACTTTCTCCAAAACCTACCAAAATAGCCTAAAAACATGATTGCAGTAAATATAATTCGGTAAAATAACTACTTTGCATATGTTTTTTTGCAATTTTTCATACTAAAAAATTAGTGATTTTCACTATATAAATTGGCATCATCAGGACCTAAGTTGAGTATATCATTTTCATGAATTAGTTTTAAATTCCAACCATGTTTTTATAATTATATTAAAATTATACTAATGAAGCCATGGCTTTGAATTATTTTTACACGAGAACAAGAAACATGAAAGTGTTGTCCCTTGACCATAGTTGACTCAACTCCAGTCAATATTTTGCTTATAGTCAGTTTGGACTTTGATAACAATTTACATGTAATACGTTTACATATTGATCTAAGATTACATATTGACTTAGCGTATAAAATTTAAGAAAAACACAAATGATTGAGATGATAATTTCACCAATATAGGTTCATGTGATATTTCATGATAACATTGGCCTACATTGGTGACCATAAAATTTGACAATCATGCATTAATTAGTTTTTGATCCATGACACTTCTGCATCCCTAATTCTTACTGTCAGTCTCTGCATTTTTTGGATTTAATTTGCATTTTTTGTTGTTTATCTTGACAAGTTGGTCACACTGTCAGTGTCTGCATCTCTTAGTAACCATTAGGTCTTGATAATTATCATGATCAATTCATATCTCTTTTTGATCCGTGCAAGTGCCACAGAATTTGTGCTGGCTAGATGGATTCGTGCAAGTGCCACAGAATTTGTGCTGGCTAGATGGATTTGAGATTCATTCAATCCATCGGGTTCTTTGATAACTAATTATCAATTGAATGCACGTTTAGCATCAACAGAGGTTAAAGGATTGACTGGACCAGAAGAGGGATTGGCCAAAACACCACTAACATTTCCTGTAGGTCAATTTTATGCCAAGAAGAGGTTTCTATCAAATTGAATGGTTTTTTGAACGAATTTGATTTAACTTTTTTGCATCCTTTTTTGGTGTTGTTCAATTAATTGGGGCTTTCTTCTCAAATCTAAGGGTTTCTTGTTACAACTTATCAAAGCTCAGCCCATTAAAGCCTTCTAGCCCGTGAAGCCCAAAATACAAATCATGCCGATGGCATGTTAGGGTCACGTAGTATGCATTTTCTTTCATGTTGTTTGCATGTCTACTCATGTGTTGTTTCTTTACTCATGTGTGTTCTGTGTCTTTGCCTTTTTTTTTGCATTTCTATTTAAGGATATGATTATTGTATCTTAGGAACTAAGATTTGAATGAATGAAAACTTTTGTTATTTAAATTTATCTTTACTATTCTCTATCTTTATTTCATTTATTTCTTTCAACTTATACAAAAAATATTAAATATATCCGACTACACCAGTGCTACTTAGATTTCCCTAAGCCAAATCATAACATTTCTTGACCTTACCTGGGGTTCATGGGATGTTGGAGATAACTATAAAAAATGATTAAGTGGAAGATGATATTTTAGGGTGCACATCTATTTCACCATAACAAAAGAATAGGTGGAAAATTTAAAATCTGCAAAACAAGATTCAAAATCTGGACAAACTGCATCTTATGGTAAATCTAAAGTCTAAACTTGATTTAGATATTCTTAAATATCAGTTAGACAATTTTAATAATCATTTAAATAATTTTTGTCATCAACTTGATAAATACAAATACATTCCCGCTTACCTGATCACCCTACTACAAAAGAATAACATCAATCTACCATCTCAAAACATAACAAAAGCAAGATAACACCACGGGGAATTAATTATATACATTGTTTTATCCTTTAGAAATGCAGTCTTTAAGACTTTTGTACATAGACATATAAATCTTCAGATTTTCCAATTTCTTTGAGGATGCCATCAAAGTGCATACAAATCGTATTACCATCTGAAAAAAATTATCAAGCGTATTTGAGTAGATTGAGCAACATATTTTCTAAGAGGTGAGCGGGCCTCTTCAAAAATGCCGAAAATCTATCAATTTTGTGTGATGTCGAAATTTTTCTCATCGTATTTTCCACTATGGGAAAAACTGCACTTTGCTTGGGGGAAAATAGGTAGCTGGCCCGTGTTTGCAAATTTTCATATTTCCTGCAACAACACAAAAGGGTGGTTAAGAGTGTGAGTTACGAGTTAGAACTGCACATGATTAATTAAATAGGTTTATATTTTTTTTTTCTTTCCCTAATGAAATACATGGTTTTCGATGTTAAGTTGTGAAATGCAAAGTCCACGAATAACATTTCTTTGCTTGAAAAGTTTGATAAATAATGCATGCTCTTTTCTTTATTCTCATTTATAGTAACTTTGACGTGGTAATTAATAGATATGGTAACATCGATGCACAAGAAAGGACCAAAAGGTATGCATTTTTTCAAAATGGATTTACATTTTTATTGTAAATATTTTTTGTATTTTTTTTAACTAAATCTACATTTTTAATTTTTTTTTTTCAATTGAGCAGCAGAGTGGGAATTCTTCAGGTAAGTTTCACCACTATGATTTGTTTTTAGAATTACTATATAATCGTTGGTCCCAATTGACTTATTAATGTATACAGTGTTGGCATTAAATCCAACAATCTCTTACTTGAGCAATATGTCATGGCTTTTTCTTGCCGTTTGGTGCTTTCAATGACACCTTTGATTTGGCAGTGTGAGGCAAAATTTTCTTGCCTTGCCCTTTCTGTTAATAGATTTTGATCCAGCAGTCTATAAAAGCTTTGGAGAGCACTTCTGTCCAAATGGCTTCGGATAGGTTTCCAAGTCCGGTCTCAAACCCTTCAACAATTTTTCGTAACCCTGGAGAAAAGCCGAACTAGGCCAGACACACGGCTACTCTCAAGTATCGTGTTAGCTGACAAAGAGAGAGAGAAAAAAAAGGACAACCTTGGTCGGACTGTTTGTGGAAATTGTAAACTTTAATAGCAAATAAAATTATAAAACTTGACAAAGTACGTTCCAAATAATTTTTTTTTCCATGGCAGAGTCAAGTTGAAATTAATAATTAAGAAGGCTAGAGTACAGAACAATACGGAGTAGAAAAGTTCAGCTAGAGCTTGCAATTGAATGGGAACAATATGAAGAACATTGTAAATGGAAGGAGTCATAGGAGAGCAGATTATATAAAACTAGTATATATATGTACGACTATGTATATCTTAGCAACATATATGGTTAACAGTCACATTCACTTGGCCAAATCATTAGGTAGACTCTTTCATCGCATGTTCGCTATTGGCTAATGTGAATTGACATTGCAATTTGAGATATGATAGAAGTGGACAATAAAAATATTAGTCTTCATCTTTCAAATTGAATATGATTTATTCTTGGTGCTTATTTTTTATTGTCATTTACCAGATCTGAGGACAAACTAAATTCATGCATAATATTAAACGTCAAACTTCAAAAGGATGTAGCACGTATATATATATATATATATATTCGCAAAAACTTTTGACCAAGCAACCGATAACAAATTAATTATTAGGTTTAAATTAACCAAAAGATGTAGGATTCAAAAAATATGCGCATTTTGTTTTATTTCTTTACAAAAACCTTATAAATTTATAATATTTATTCATTATTTACATTTTGCTAGATATATACAAGTAAAATAATAGTAGGTAAGGGAGCGTGGAAAGTATTTTTGATAATTAATTTTCTTAACTACAACTTAAAAAAAAATTGATGTAAACCAAAATTGTTCGTACCATAGAATTAAACAAAATTAAAGTAAGAGAGTAGTTTGAATTATCAGTGTTTGTATACTGGAATAAGAATTTCATTAGGTGCAAATTGAGATGTTTTAACAATAATCAGTCCAGCAGGTGAGATGTTGACTGGTTGCATAAAGTATGGCCCGGCTCTTGATACGGGGCACAATGGACATTTTGGGAATTAGGATAGTCAAAGCTTTACAAAGTTAATTACTTTATCAATTGCCAGCTGTCACTACAACAAAGTAGACACTTTTTGCGAGGAAAAAAGCGTATTTATGATGGTCGTCCGTCACAAAAAGAAAATTCTGAATAATAAAAGTAGTTCATCGCAAAAAGTCACTCTTTTATCCTCGCGAAAAGTGTCTCATTCTTGTTGTGTGTAGTACAATCGTGATTAAATAACATGTACACTTGGAGCCTCCAAGTGCATTGGAGCCCTAGAGTAATTATTTTTATCAATAAATTGTACATGCTATTTCCTAAACTCTTTTGGGTATTCTGCTCTTTCATCTTTATCACCACTATAACATTCAGAGACGGACTTCGGTTAGAGATAGGCATAAAATACTGACAAGCATACAATTTTCTTTTCACCTGACGAATCAGAGTGGAATAGCGGATACATATATATCCATAAAAATTATGACATGACCGAATATGTCACGGCACGACACAGTTTCGTCACAGCACGACAAGACACGTGTGTCATGTCTCTCGTGTCCCGTGCAGTGACCATTCACGCAACATGACCATCTTTCAAAAATTTGGTGCGGTACGTCACACAAAAGTTTTTGTCACAACACATGGTCACGTGACTCGCGTGTAATTAGAACCATCATGTGACAAAAATTATGAAAAAAAATAGTTAAATGTAACCAAACACGACCGATTATGTTTGGAGCCATCATGTATGATTACGGCATGACTAATATGTTGTGACCAATCATATGCTATGATTAATATCCTTCTAAATTTGGTTACAACACGAAAAATATAAAACTGCCTTTGTTATAGCGAATCAACAATTCTTCAGAGTGGAGTAGCGAATCAGAACACATTCTTTTTTTCTTTCTGTCTTTTAAACAAATTAATCTGTACTAACTTTCTTTTTCGTACAATTTTCAAATTATAGATCCATAGACACATGAACTCTCTTAGTAGGAATTTCCTACCATGTGGGTGTGATTTGGTTCTGCATTTATGACCAAATCAAAACCCGTTAAGAAAAATAATCAGCAGGGGTCCACGGGAGCAACCACTCTCGTATTATAATGGCATTAATAAATAAGCAAATGGATATAATTTATAGTCGTTGAAAAAGTCAAACCCCTTAATTTTTAAAAAAAATTTTAATATCGATCCCTACCTCTTTATCTTCTCCCGTACTTTCATTTTTTTTATTGATATATCTCTTGCTTACATCTATATCCAGACATCTGGCATATGAAAGTCAAACAAATATTGAGCTAATTCGTAGTCTTTCTCACGATACAAAGTTTATTCTCTACTAATAGAAGCAAATATTGCCCAAAAAAAGGCAGGCTTGGCGTTCTCTCTCCATTTCTGTTGTTGGATTCTCGAGAACTTGCCGGTGCTGACATGGCAGGCATGGGTACAATTCGCCACCTGCTGTTGTTCTTGTTTGTAACTAATCTTCAAGTGGCATTTGGTGTAACCAATTCTCGAGATGGTTAGTTGCTTATGGTTTCTGAATTTTTCTGAATATCTTCCTTGTACTTCAATGAGCTGACAAAGGGAAATAATATGAAGTTATTATCCAAGACAGCATGCTAACAGAGGTTTGAATTTTTTTTTTTTTTTTTTGTAGCTTCGGCATTGAAATCATTAATAAGTCAATGGCGAGATTTACCGCCAAGTTGGAATGAGTCGACTGATCCATGCGACAATCGATGGGATGGGATTGAATGTTCAAATGGAAGTGTAATATCTCTGTATGTACTTCGCACTATCGCGATTCCCTAATCCAAAAGAAAAATGATATATTCTATTATAGACTTTTGTACTTAATTTGGTTTGTTTACTAACTTTCTATGGAGTCTTCACACATCCCTCAAAAATATGATTTTGTTTTCTTACTTCTGTAAACTTTGCAGGTTATTGCCTGGTATGAAAATCAAAGGCAATATAAGTGAGGACATAATGCTACTAACTGAATTGACATCCTTGTGAGTTCACTAAATTTATCTGAAAATTAATATCCAAATGAAATTGCATTGATTTGTAGTTAGTTTTTCAAAATATCTATCTTCAATTATAGTTAAACATTATCAAGCGGTATATATATTATTATCGAATGACGATGAAGAAATTCAAAATTACTCAATTTTGGTTTTCAGGGATCTTGCTTCAAACCCTGACCTTGTTGGCTCTCTGCCAGAAAGCATTGGCAAACTACAAAAGCTTCAAAACCTGTAATTACAATTTTAATATATAATGCTATATTATACTAATGAATTGAATTAAAAGACAGAAAATAAAAATGAAGGTCTTATGTATTTATACTTTTGACTTGTGTAGGACACTGCAAGGTTGCAACTTGACTGGCACCATACCGGCTACAATCAAAAATTTGAAAAATTTAAGATTTTTGTAAGAATTACTGGCCATATTAATTTAGCTTTATTATTGGAAATTTTAATTCAAATTTTCTATTAAATAATAAATATGAGATTCCAGGTAAAGTAGTTCATATTTACTTGTTGGTCTTTATAACTTGAATTATCATAAAATTGCAGGACCCTTAATTCAAATAAATTCAGTGGGAGCATACCTTCTGAAATTGGTTCACTCTTAAATCTGACATGGCTCGATTTAGCCGATAATCAGCTTACAGGACCCCTTCCAATCTCTCTCGACTCTCTAATATACACAAAGCATTTGTATGTTTTAATTTACAATTTTTACTATGAATTTTGATGCTAATTTTTGCATTAATTAACAATTATCTCTCAAAGAACACATCAGTAATGGCATAATTATATTAAATCAATTTTTTGTATCTCATAAAATAAAAACTAACAAAATTTGTTAATAATGAACAGCCATTTCAATAAGAATCAGCTAACTGGTACTATCAGTGCAAACCTTTTCAGCTCTAAGATGAAACTCATACACATGTAAGCTTCTCTTGTTTTTAATCATTAATAGCTGGTCACTTCACAAATTGACTTCTTTTGATTGTAAATATTTTGGCAGGATATTTGACAACAATAATTTTACTGGCCCTCTTCCCAACACAATGAATCTTACGACTTTACAGACCCTGTAAGTCTCTTTGCTTAATTCCAATGCTCCAACAATCTAATTGCAAAAAGTTTTATTATTATTATAACTACTACTATTATTATTATTAGGGAGAATTTCATGTATTGCTTTTAAAAAGTTCAATATTATATATTTCCTCCTCTAAACTTTGAAATTACATATTTTCAAAGTTGGGATTGAGTATTGAATACTTGAATTGAGAAAAAAAATATTCTAAAATAAATGAAATGACAGAGGAGGAAAGAATATATTAATATATCAAAAAGTAATTGAATATTTGAAATTTTGAATGGAGAAAGAGAATCAAAATCAGCTGGTATGGTACTATGGTACCATTCAAAGATATCGAACCTCTAATATCAGCTGGTATGGTACCATTCAATTTCAGTTACCTGCAACTTAGCAGGGACAAACCCAGAAAACTTATTCCAAAATAAATTTGGCAGACACTCAAATAGAGAAAAAGAATTGGAGGGAAAGAATGAGACCTAGAGTATAATCATCAAGTAGATTTTAGAATCTGAAATATTATTATTTAATTAGTTTTAAATATATTTAATATATATGGGTAAATTTATGAGTTTCGAAAGTTTAGGAGGAGAAATACATAATTTCAAAGTTTAGAGAGAGAAAGACGTAATATTGAAGTTTTTGAGGGGGATACCCCCTATTATTATTACTTTGCTTTGTTTGACCTTGTGCTACATTCAAACAGCCAATTGAATAACAACAAGTTGAGCGGCAGTATACCAACTAGTATTACCAACCTAAAGGATCTCTCTGTATTGTGAGTTATCAATTTTATCTCCAATAACATTTTTTTTATTATATTGGCATATATTCAAGATTATCCATAGTATTTCTTTTATTATATTTTTCTATTTCTCTGCAGGAATCTGGCAAATAATAATCTGACTGGAAATATACCAGACTTTACTGCATTTAGAAACCTTACCGTAGTGTAAGCCTTTAAATAGCCCCTTCTAGCTTCTTTCTTCGTAAATTGCATTACAATTATTTTCACTGTAATATATATATTACATTCACTCTTATGCTTAGAGATTTAAGCAATAATAGTTTACTTTTCCCGATATACAACAAGTGTAAGTTACCCAAAGAAATATTTTGGTTAGCTTTGATTTGTGGGTACCCATCGATTTTCTTTCATTTGGTAAATGTTTACAACAATTAATACATTTTTTCAACAGGTTCTTAGATTTTAATCAATTTGATGGTAAACTTTACATGGGTAGCAACCTTGGACAAGATGTAAAGATAGTCAGTATCCGCAACAATAATATTACCGATACAAACATTACATCAACGATAAAATCAATTTCGTAAGCTTCTTGTTCTTTTTAATCTCATAATCATTTTCATATATTATATTTCTTTGTGTCTCATATGAGACCTTTCATGTTGTTGTATTTGCAAGTAGAATTACATATCTGTCATATTTGCAATTATTGTATGTTAGTTTTGATAATCTATCATAACAAGTAATTAATAAGTCAATTGATTGGTTTTCTAATATCATTCTCCTTTTTTAAACATCTCTAGTCTCCTTAACAACCCTCTCTGCAAAGATTCCAAGCACTCTAACAACTTGTACTGCCAAAACAATCCATCAACCCTACCTACTTACACCACAAGCCATGCAAGCTGTGGGCCACAAGCCTCTTGTCCTAACAATCAGCAGTTAAGCCCAACAAACTGCAAATGTGCATACCCTTTTTCAGGCCAGATGGTTTTTCGGGCACCGAGATTTAATGATATTTCAAACAGTTCCAGTTCCTTGTTTCAGCAACTCGAGAAGACTTTGCGGGAGCAGCTAAAACATGCGTCGAACTCTGTTTACATCTCAAATATAGTCATAACAGAAAATAAGTATATTGAGGCAACTGTGGCACTTTTTCCTCTTTCTGGGATGAACTTTAGTATAGGTAATTATATAATATTGGGCTTTCTTCTGAGTAGCCAAAATTACGAACCACCTGTAGAGTTCAGGCCTTATTACTTCATCCAACCACCACAGTTCCCAGGTAATTTAAAAATTTCAGTTGTTGGAAAAAGAATCATGCTTCTTTTATAAGAAGTCATATATAATGTTAAAATGTTGATTCTCATTAAAGTAATCTCTCAGGTTCTGGAAGTAAGGGTACTTCAATAAGTACAGCTGCAATTGCAGGAATTGCAGCGGTTGGTTGTGTTCTTTTGATTGCACTTGTTGTGGTAGCAGTATATGCTTCAAAGCAGAGGAGAAAAGCCAGAGAAGCAGCTGTGCTTGCCAACCCTTTTGGTGCATTTCTAGATCTATATTTAAATTTTAAAAAATTGAGCAGCCAGCAAGAACAATTTTATTTTTTTCTTAATGAGTTTTTTCTTTTTTTGCTTCAGCCTCATGGGGCTCTGGTGGCGAAGATGACGGGACTGCACCTCAACTGAGGGGTGCAAAATGCTTCTCTTTTGAAGAGCTTAAAAAGTGCACTGGTAATTTCTCAGATAAGAATCAAATTGGGGTTGGAGGTTATGGAAAGGTATAGAAAACTCTTTAAATTTTAACAATGTATTGAACATGGTAACATTCTGTGAAGAGTTATGTTACATTTAGGTTTATTTATAATAGGTGTATAGAGGACACCTAACAAATCGGTTGGTTGTTGCAATAAAACGAGCAGAACAAGGATCCATGCAAGGTGGACAGGAATTCAAAAATGAGATTGAGTTGCTCTCTAGGGTTCACCATAAGAATTTAGTGAGTTTAGTAGGTTTTTGCTATGAACAAGGGGAGCAAATGCTAGTGTATGAGTACATCTCTAGAGGAACATTAAGAGAAAATATATTGGGTATGTCCCTTTTGATATCTTCTCAATTACATCTCAGTTTTCACTTTCTTCTATTCTCAATACAAAATCAAGTTTTTATCTAAAGCTTTCTTCACAAGAGACCAAGAAATGAGAATGTTGTAGATAATTCAAAATTAAAGTTGATTTGCTTAACTAAAAAATGTCATTGAACTTCTATAACATTCTTGCTTATATTTGGCCAGATATTCATTTAACCGTCTCTTTGTTTTTATGCCCTTAAAATTATCTCTTATTTGAACTGGCAGTGGACTAGTCAATTGTAGCCTTGCTTTATTCATAAATTGTTGTTTCTACTTATTCCAGGGAAAGGTGGCAAGTATTTGGATTGGAAAATGAGGCTACAAATTGCATTAGGTTCAGCTAGAGGATTAGCATATCTTCATGAACTTGCTGATCCCCCGATAATACATAGAGATATCAAGTCGACAAATATTCTATTGGATGAAAATTTTATTGCAAAGGTTGCTGATTTTGGTCTCTCAAAGTTGATCGCTGACACACAGAAAGGGCATGTTTCTACCCAAGTCAAGGGAACACTAGTGAGTACAAGAAATATTTCAAATAATTACATTTTAAATATTTTATCTTGGTTTTCTAAATCTTACCTAATCATTGGCGCAAACATTAAAGAACCATCCAAGAGACTAACAAAGAAATAACATATACACTAATTTTCTCTGTGTGCATGTACCAGGGATATTTGGATCCAGAGTACTATATGACTCAACAACTATCAGAAAAGAGTGATGTATACAGCTTCGGCGTGGTCATGCTAGAGCTGGTAACTGCCAGGCTGCCGATTGAAAAGGGCACTTACATAGTGATCGAGGTCAAGAAAGTCATCGACCAGTACGACCAAGAGTACTATGGTTTACGAGAACAAATGGACCCTAAAATTGTAAATCAAGCAAAAAATGTGGGACTTAGGAAGTTTGTGCAATTGGCATTGGAATGTGTACATGATTCTGCAGTAGATCGTCCATCCATGAATGAAGTTGTGAAGGAGATAGAGATGATATTACAAAATGATGTCAGTACAAGAACAACTAATGTGTATTATTCAGACGATTCCACAAATGCAAATCTCTCAAGGCATCCCTACAGTGACGAAGGTCCAATACTAAGAGATACCAGCAGTGCATTTGACTTGAGTAGTGGGTACCCATACCAAACATACATCGAACCCAAGTAGCAGGGTTTATATCAAGTTTGGAGTAATTAATAGTTAGTGTGTGATTTCCCTATCATTTACACTTTAAATTAACATTTAAATAAAATACTTGCAAAATTGTATCATCATTTTACAATTTACAACATCCATGTATTTGTGATTAATAGTTGGAGCCGCTTGGGCAAAAGAAAAGAAAAATAGAAATATTTTTTCTAAGCAGTGACCGTCGTCTCTTTCTTTAATTTGTTTCCTTTTTGTTTACAAAATGAAAAAACATTCTATGTGCAAGCATTTGACGACCAAAGAGTAGTGTTATTTGTAAGAAAATTAGATAATTAATAGCATCCAAGATTCATCCAATAGTTTTTTGAGTTGAGGGAGAGAGGTTGCGTGTGAGAGAGCTTCTTTTCTACAGAAGAAATATTTTCTATCTCTAAAATTTTATGAGTTTCTAATTTAACATGGTGGTCCTATTTTAATTTCAGATATATAATTGTATTTCTTATTTAGAAATTGTTGAGCAATGTATCTAAACTACGGCCAAACGATTTGCTCAAATTAATTCATTTATAATTTATTGCTGACATGGCTTAATAAAAACTCTAAAATTAATATTGCAAATGTGAAGGTTTAGAAATTGTAAAGGTTTTAATTTATAAAAAGTGGTTAATATTTATTTAGAAATTTAATTCAATTGTTGAGATATTGGAGATACTTTTGTGGGTCAAAAGAACAAACTATAGTTTATGGAACAATGACTAGGCGCAATTTCACCTCTTCAGTTCATCTTGATTCAACGGTTTGGATTAAATGTCTTGAATTAGTGACATGCAGAAATTGTGTTTTCTACGAGTCATTTCTGCTTTCTATGACTCACCCTTGTGGACCAATGAATGCTTGCCATGTGGCCAGAGGTGAAGGGAATCCATGTCATTTTGCCAAAGGGAGCCCACATGTCATGTTTAATGAGGCACAAAGAGCTAAAATCTGATTGGTTAAAGCTTCTAGGGCCAAATTTATGGTTTAATAAAACTCATAGGGATGCTTAAATCTGATTGGTTGAGAGCATGAAGAGACATGTGTAAGGTTTAATGAGAGTCATACCAGCGCCATTCTCTGATTGGTCGGTTGAGGTGGGCTCCACTTGTCAAGTGACTATTAATTAATTACACCGAATTGCACCCAAATGTGTCTCCCAACTTATTAAAAAAAATATCAAACCACCCCCAGTTCTGGAGGAATTCCAGAATCACCCAGACCACAGCACAACCCCAAATAATGGGGACCGCACAGACGATCAACGGCCCCAGAGGGGGGGCCACACAGACGGTCTGCGCACAACAAAAGACAAGCACTTTTTGCGACTGAGTACTGTTATAAACGTATTTTTTTTATTTGCAATGGTACTTTTTGCGATGGAATTCTGTCATAAATGAGTTTTTTCTCTCGTGAAAAATGCCTACTTTGTTGTTGTGGCTACCCAAGAGACTACATAGACGAGGTTTAATATTACAGATTCTGTTTAATATTTTAAAAAGGGAATAGAGGTCAGAGGAGGTTTAATATTTTAATATAAAAATCCTTGTCTCAGGTGTCTTTGAAACTCAAACCTAAATGCCGATACCTGATAGGCCGCAATTAAACCTCTGTTACGTTCCATATTTCTTTATTTTCAGCAAATTGTGTTCAAAGAGTCTAAGTTACTGCGAGAATGCGTTTTTATGTTGAAATACCAAGAAAATAAGGCAAATTGTCTGCTGGCAGGCTGCCAGCCATGAAGGACTTAGCCGCTGGAGCAAAAGAGGAGTTGTCCGAAACATTGGCGACCCACGAGCATGAACTGGTGACAAGCAGAGACCTGGCATGCTGTGACCTGATTCTGACGGGCTGTCACTATCACTTGCCCCAGAAGAGGCTCAGACCGAGAGTTTGGCGACCTGCGATTTTCATCTGGTGGGGTGCGACTTCTCACTGACAATCCGTGACTTCTCCTGGCGGCCTTCCATCTGCTAGCTCTCAGATCTGAAAACCACTTGAAATCCGGAGTCCGGCGGGCAGAGAGATATGTTGAAATCTATGCAATTTTGAACCTTCTTAAGAGGCAGAGGGGCCCTGGAACAGATCATTTTCCCTTCTAAAGTATGAAACAACATTAATTTCTCTATTTCTTCTCTTCTATTCCAAGGAAACAAGGCAGGGAAGGATGGCGGCTTGTGGAGCTATTTAGAAATGTATTCTCAATCTTCCATAGCTAACATTAAGAGAGACTAGTCGTCCTTTTTAGGCTCAACGGCTCGTAAACTTGATGGATTGTGCTTGTTTTTATTATTCCTGTGAATATATGATTGCGTGCATGAGACTCTCATTTTAGTTGAAGTGAGAATCTACTAGTACTTGACAACAAATTTTGTAGCAATAATTACTTGTAGAATTTTGTTTTAGTTCTACCCTAGTTCTAAAACAAAGCGGACCACTAGCACAATAATTCATAGTTTATGGCGAAAAACTAATAGTGAAGTCTAAAGTCTAAACTAATAATTAGGTTTATCAAGCCATTATTGATACCAGTCAGTACGATAAGTTAAACACGAAGTGTCAATTATTAAAAATGGCTCGACTAGTCAATTCAACATCTTAACCAACTTGTGACGAAAAGCTAAATGTGAAGTCCAATTAGGTTAAGACAATAGTTATTTGATGATAAACTAAACGTGAATTTTTTTTAACTCAATTTTTATACTAGAAACCACAATTATACAAACATAAATGCAATTGACAACCAAGTAGATTTGCCAATCCCAATAGTGAACCATATCCCCTAAACCTTCCCAATATTGTTTCCATCCACAACTTTAAGTCTTTTAATTGTTAGACCACGACAATGTCACAATCGACCTGCTACCTGAATACGACCTACAAACCAGACTTTTTACTATTTAAAACTAGACTTAAATTAGTAGTTAAGTATTGTCCCCCCCCCCCCCCCCCCCCCCCCCCCCCCCTTGTCCTTATGTTCGACCCCAATACTTCAACGAGAAGGTTGTATGCTTGCAATGATTGCATTTGAGTATTTGGTATAAATTTAAAGCTAAAAAGAGTGTGAAAAGAACATTAAAAATATGGGTAATACCTATTCATATTAAGTACAAATTTATGTTGACCTTCATATTTACTAGATAGACAAACACAAAATATATTCTATGGGGCCGCAAAGCCAATGTGCGGACCCTCCCAAGGGGCCGCAAAATGCCTCTGCAAATCTCATTAATTGGGCTCGGAAATTGGCTCTGTGACCTAGGTAAATCTGAAATTCCCCAGAAACGAAGCCGTTCTAGTTTTCTTTTATATTATAAATAAAACTGTGAAACTATGAACTATGAACTATATCATCTAAAACACTATATATTATGTAAAACTGTAAAATATATCATGTACAATTGTGAACTATATGCTGTAAACCTAAAAAATATTGAGATAATGCGAGATCTGTTATAAATCAATCATTGGGCACATGTAACCAATAATCAGCTAGCATTCAATTCTTTTCTATTGCAATCCGCTAATATGCACATGCTTTAATTAAGATTTCACTTTAATCTTACGAGCAAAAGAGTGTTTCAAACTTACACTTGACTCATTTCATCATCTCACTGGCTCTTGTTGAATCAATCATGTTCTGTTAGATCTCTCTTCAACGAGATCCACAAAGCGGAGATAAGGCACCATCTCGCTACTGTCGTGGCCATCGCTGCCAGATTGGAGTAGCAGTTATAATTTGGCCTTGAAGTAGGAATAGCTAGGGAGATCACAATTGAAAGCCTCGACCAGTGCTGTAAAAAATGTCCGTCTAGGCCGATTAGTCATTGGCAGTGATCAAACCATTATGAATTTTTTTGACTAATCAGCCGATTATTTAAGAATATGACCAATTATTTCCGATTAATCGCTTGGCGATATCCTGCCCATCTGACGACCACAAGAAAATTTTATAAACCTACAAAATTTTGGAGAATTTTTGGGATATTATTTTGTACAGGAAGGAAATCACCTTCTTCTTTCTTTTTCATTTTTGCCCGATCGAGAAATCAAATTTAGAAAACAAAAATAATGGAGGAGAGGAAGAACGGGAAAATTCATATCAGATAGTTACGGAAAAACAGTTAAAAACAGTTTGGTGGGGACCGGACTCGTTAAAAGGTAATAGATAAGACGTTGTGGACAAAACGTGGATAGAAATTTTTTCTCTACTCCGTTTATAGCGGAGCAATTCTTTTTTCAAAGTAAAATTTGCTATAAACAAATAACTATCGTACAAAAGTATAAGCGAAAAAACTGGAAAGAAACTTTTACATCCAACTTGTTTATATTTTTTCTCATAATCCCAACCAATAAAAATGTGATCCGGCCCTGTTTCTCGGGACATAGCGCACTTAGAGCAACTTAACAAATAACAAACCATAGTAGTGAAAGAAATTAGTCACATCAATATCTATTTTTTCACATTACATTAATTATGTCCATGGAAAGAACTAGAAAATTAAAATTGGTGGGGGCAAAATAAATTATTGTAGTGTAATTGTAATTTATAAAGGGGGCCTAATATGTACAAGTACTTGTACAAATTAAAAAATATAAATGACTATACTTAACCACCCCTAACTAATACTATGTTCATCCACGTCATGTCACCTAATGTGGCTTGTGTGTCATGATGTGCCCATCTTTTTTAACCTATTAGGATTGTAACTCCTTAATATATTTTGTACCTCAATTTATTTCACAATTAGAAGTTCAAACAATTGTTTAATTTTTCAAAATGGAAATTACAGGGCAGAAATAAATCAACAATTTATAAAAATATTGAAACTTCTCTAGATAATTTTACGCCATACTTGTGCTTAGATATCTAAATATAACTAATCTTTACCAACATATTATTTAAATTCTATTTTATATATCCTTCTAACATATAAAAATAGTTTACTGCCTGAATTTTTGACACAAAAATGATTAAAGTGTTCCGTGTCTGTTTGCTCTACCGTTATAGTTCTATATTTAGTTTATTTCTAGGTTTTCGCCCGTATCATAATATATAGCCTATCATTTTGTTTCCTTCGGATACAGCTGAGTATGTATGAAGACAACTCAGGTAATGTTTTCTTTTGATTTCCATCTTTTTCATCTTCAATAATGGCCATTTCATTCGAATATTCCTTCATTTCTTTACGAAATTACTGATTTTCCAGTAAAATTTAGACGTTAAATTTGAGACTAATTATTGGGTATTATTTTTCATTTACTTATATTTTTGTAGTTAACGTTCTTTTCTTTGAAACTAGGGGTTTAGCTTCTGCAAGAAGATGAAACTATTTTTCGACTCTTTCCCTTTTTCTTTCTGTGTATAATACAAAGGAAAAACGTAATTAATTACTATCTTCTTTTCCTCCTTTCTCATCTCCATAAATTTTTCTTTCCTCTTTTTCTCATCTCCATAAATTTTTCTGTGTATACTACAAAGGAAAAACTTAATTAATTACTATCTTCATTTGAGAGTTGAAGCACTTAATTCTTTACCCAATTACTGACCATCCTTTCACTAAAATTTAGACAATTAATTTTGAGACTACTTGTTGGTATGTTCTCCAAATTCTGACTGTAATTTAATTTCCATTTTTTTTGGATTTATAGAGGTCGCTACAATTTTCCAATAGTGATCACTGAAGTTTGAAGGTAACGTCAGCGATAAGCAACCACTTTGTCAGCAAAACCAGTGACAGGCAGACGAACAGGTAAGTGATATTTTCTTAACAGTGCACTGATGCTCAAGACTTATATAAATAGGAAATATTAATTAATGATTATTCTGATATAATATACAAAGAGTATCTTTGTTGAGCATTCAAAATTTGAAATCTGTTAACAATAGTCTTCTTCAAAGAAACAGCGGTCTTGAAATCTAAGATGTCGTTGTCTAAGTTATATACCAGCTGTCATGTCTGTATAGAGCTTTTTGTTCCCTATATTGTTTCAAACCATGAACAAACAACTCCAAACGCGCTGTAAGAATACTCAAGTATATTTTTTTGTATAATATATTTTGTATATGATTGATTTAACATGAACATATAATAGACATAATGAGAGGGTTTATCAATGAGTTCGAGTGATCTTATGATCACAATATGGGGTCTAAATTAATTAAAAACATGAACGCACTCTACAAACACATTGTAGGTAAATGCATTCCAGAAGAAATGAATGCATAGTATTTGTCGTATTTGTTTGATTTGATACAGAAAACATGAACGTACTCTTCAAACACATAGTAGTATTTATTCGCGTGTAATAGACAAAGTTAAATGCACTATAAATATTTTTTAGAAGAACTTAATACATATTTGTTCTATATATATGTTTGATTTAACATAGATAGATATATTATTGTATGATAGACATAACGTTAGAGCCTATCCGTCAATTTTGGTGATCTTAAGATCACAAGTGAAACCAAAATCGATTAAAAAGTATCAGACATAACAAAGCGCAATGTAAAGAAAATTTAAGTATAATGTAAGTTGTATTTATTTGATCTTGTGTGATTATACATCGAACATTATTTGACCTTGTTGGTGTCTAGATATATATCCCCTGTGCTCTGTACAGACATGACAAAGGGTATATAATTTAGACACCGACATCTCAGATTTCACCACCTCTGTTTATTTGAAGAAGGCCATTTTTAACAGATTTCAAATTTTGTGGATCAACATTGAAAGTTGAATTCTTGTAACCACAGTGCTTTTATTTGTTTTCAGTATATATAAGTATTAGTGAAAATTGATCTGATCAATTTCCTACCTTTTAATTTTAGGCAAGCATCATTTCAGTATCAATTAGAATAATTTCATATTATAATTACTCTTCGGATTTTACATCATCACCAAATTATGTACTAAATACATACGTATACAATTAATGGGCAGCAATATTGATTTTCTTATTCTACTTGCTGGAGTTCATATAATTTGTACTCTCCTCTGTAAAGATATAATATACCACCGAAATACACATTAAGTTAAACATTACACACAACTATCCAACTATCTACCCTTAGACACATCCCCATATAACGGCTAGCAATTTGCAATGTCAAATCCTACTATAAACACCTCTAGAAACATGCCATAATTTGTAATCATTCTGACCATGAATGCACACAAACTGGGTATTGCCACAATGGCTAATATGACAAAGAAAGGCGAGTCTGCACGAAAACTGAAGAAGCCTTAATCATTCCTAAATTGAAAGCAGAAACCAGGTATTAAATGTCTTGATTTTTTCCTCAAAAAAAATGTCTTGATTTCAAACTTTTTTGAGAATTTTTGCCTTCCCTAACTTTCACATGTATCGGCCGCTCCCTCCACGCAAGAAGAAAAAAGAGGAAAAAAAAAGGAGAATAAATGAGTTTAAATCTAGGAAGGAGGGTCATTTAAAGCCACTAACCTTCAAAAAAAAAAATTCATATGTATCCACCAATTCTGATATATTGTTCAGCATTCAACAGTATCAAGAATGGTAAGAAATTACAGTTGCTGACTTTAAAATGGAAAAGGCATAATGAAATAATGTGATAATGTGATAACATTATATACAGAACTAGCATTGTAACAATTGTAAAATATGTAAATAACAGAAAAGTTGTACAATAAAAGTTCATAATTTTCTGATGCAACAACTTTTTTAAGTATTTATTCTTTTTTATTAAAATAGTCATGTTTTTCATACACATACACATTAACTTAATTTCCCAACTATAGTTGCCACAACATCAACTTTAGGCCTGGCCTTGTTTTCAAAATGAATTCTGGTGCATGGGCCTAAGTTGAGTATATCATTTTCATGAACTAGTTCTAAATAACTACCATGTTTCTATAATTATTTTGAAATTATACTAAAAAATATATGGTTTTGAATTATTTTTATTCTAGAAGTAGAAACTAGAAAGTGTTGTCCCTTGACCAGAGTTGACTCAACATTTGTCAATATCATGTTTATAGTCAGTCATACATAATGGGTACCAATCAAATAGTGACATGTTTATAGTCAGTCATACTAGAAAGTGTTGTCGTTTGGAATTTGATAACAATTTCCATGTGAAATGTTTACATACTGATCTAAGATTTCATATTGACTGAGCGTATAGCAATTTAAGAAAAACATAAATGATTGATATGATAATTTCATGATAACATTGACCTACATTAGTGACCATAAAATTTTACAATCATGTATTAATTAGTTTTTTGGTCCATGACACATCTGCAAAAGAAGTCCCTAATTCTACTTAATTTCAGTTTAAAATGTTTGATATTGTAAAAGTAAACAAAAATGTTATACTCATTCAGTTAAATAAAAAACAGTATCTCAATAACAGACCCATGCAAGAAGTTAATTTTGTCCACACAATTAAGTTCGTATCTCTATTCTTAATATTGTTATTAAATTTTAGGACTTGCTATTTGATTTTCTCCAATAACTTAGTATCAAAATTTTAGACAAGCACTAACATTATATGTAATTGTTTTCTTTATTCTTTTGGTCTCTGTGATCTTTATTTGTATTTAGCAAGTGCAACTCTTAATTACAACTCAAGAAGTTGAGGATCGTACGTCTGTGCATTTAAAACAACATTGAAAAAAGGGAGAAACAACCATGAATAAAATTAATGGTTAGGCATTTGACATTATCATTAGAAATGCATGTCACATAATCAAATGGTTATGTACTAACACTTTATCAATTACTTGAAGTCCAATAGTAATTAGTTGTACAATAGAAGTTCTTAATTTTCTGATGCAACAACTTTTTAAGTATTTATAAAGTTTTATTGAATTATGAAAATCATTAAATCGTTATGAATTGAAACTTAGACTGGTGGGTAACACATGACAAAGATAATAATCACATGAATTATTTTTGTACATAACAAGTTTTATGTTTGATTAATCTTTTGCAAAATAAGAAAATTAATTACTCCACACCATATATAACATATAATAAGTTTAATTGATTTTTTTTCAGCCATTTATAAGTTGCTAGTTTTATTAATTTTTTTGTAGGTTCGTTAGAGGATTTAGACTTGAAGTGCTATTTTAATATTTTATAAGCCAATTTGTAACTTTGGCTAAAAATGGGATACTACATTTGGAATACGATTAAAATTGGAAATCCATTTTAAATTAGGAAACCTAATTTAATTTCTCAAGCGTACAGAGTTGTTTGCTCTCTTTGTCGGTTATAATACTATATTTAGCTTCTTCCTCGATAAAGTATTGGGCTCCTCGAGTATATATAGCTAGCCTCTAATTAATTTGCTTTTCGTTCAGGATACAAGGTGAGCTGTGTATCAAGAAGAAAACCAAGGTATGTATCAAGAGAACTGAGGTGATTCATTTTAATAAATTTTTTTTGTTTCAAACTCTATCAACTATGTGGAAAATTCTCTAATATATATTGTGAGATTATTTATTCGGTATTTTCTAAATATTCTGATGTAATTTAACTTCAATTGTTTCGGATTTATGGAGGTCGATGCATTTTTCTGTTAAATAAGATGAAGCTATTTTCCAACTCTATCAATATTTATCTTTGTGCCCAACATTAAATGATGGAACTTTTGCAAAAAAATTCTTTCTTGACTTGTCTATGTTCTTCTCACAATACGAACGAGTTGTTAACAAACTAGCTCGGCTCAGTTTGAGATAGTCATCAAGCTTTATAGTTAGACTCGTAACATCTCTAATTGCAGAACTACTATTACCTATTTCACAAATTGTATATAATTAAGAAATAATGATTTATTTGGATTATTTTTTTGTTGATAACGTCAACTTTCTAAATTGCAAACTCATATATATATATTTTTCTGACTATATGTGAACAGAAAATGGGAAGACAAAAGCTAGTGATTCGTAAATTGGAAGCTAACAAACGAGAACATACATTTTCTCAGAGACTGGTCGGCCTCTTCAAAAAGGCCAAAGATCTATCAATTTTGTGTGATGCTGACATCCTCCTGGTCGTTTTTCCCACCAAGGGAAAACCTTTCCTTCGGTTGGGGCAAAATAGGTAGCTAACCCCTTTTTGCAAATTAGCATATTACTTGTAATAACACTAAAGAGTAGCTAAGAGTTTGAGTTACGAGTTAGAACTACACATGTTCAATTAATTATGTTTATTTTTTTTTTTTTTTTCTTTTCCTAATGAAATGCATGGTTTTCCATCTGAAATTGTGAAATGCAAAGTCCACAAATTACATTTCTTTGATTGAAAAGTTTGATAAAGAATGCATATTCTTTTCTTTATTCTTATTTATAGTAACTTTGAAGCGGTAATTGGAAGATATGCTAACATCGCTGCAAAAGAAAGGAATGAAAGGTATGCATTTTTCTCAAAATGAATTTACATTTTTAATTGTTAATATTTTTTGTATATTTTTTTCTAACTAAATCTACATTTTTTATTTGTTTTCTCAACTGAGCAGAAGAGTGGAAGCTCTTAAGGTATGTTTCACCACTATGATCTTTTATTAGAATTATTGTAATTCATTTATTTATTTTAGTATCTTATTTGCAAAATTAGGATTGTGATTGGTAATTTTTTTTTTCTAAATTGTATTTTGCCTAAACAGGATTTAAGGAAATTGTGCAAAAAGGGTAATCACGAAATTAACTTTGAAGAACTAGTTAGACAAGGGTCAGTTTTATTTTAATTTGTTAATTGTTCATTAATATGTTATGCTTTTTGATAGTTATTGACTCTTTTGTTTATTCTTCCTCTTGCAGCTCCCAGCCAATTGAGGTAATGTTTTGAAAATACTGATATTAGAAATCCAAGAACTACTACTGGAATAATAATTAATGCACATATGAAAACTAGTTTTTTTTTTAGAATATATAAAGATTATTAATAAATCATGCAACTTTATATCATAATTTCATGATTTTATATGAACTACTACAGGAATAATTATTTCATATTTTTTTATCAACTACTATTGATGACAAATATAAATTATCTGACATAGGAATAAACCATGCAACTTTACGAAACTATCAGTTTTGATATAAATGGTTTTTTACGTATAAAGCAACAACAATGATCAGCTTTCCTTCAAATAGGATTTATTGTTAAGATGTGATTCTCTTTTCTTTTGCAGGATGCCTACACAGCCGAAATAAATGAAGTTGTTAATCTTTTGGGTTCATTGATGTAATGAACTTAAACTTTATCTATACTATTGAAATTTATCATTAGCGTGCCCAAATGTTAATTTCAAGTTGATTAAACGATGTATAGGCTTTGTGAATTAGTCTATATATTTGGAATAATATCTTATTGATTGGATTTTTTCATTGTGCACAATGAATTCAACTGAAACAAAAAAACAAAGTGTGAAAGAAAAAACGAAAAAATACTGACAATATGGTATTTTGTAATTTCAGTAATATTCATAATATCAATAAGATCGAAGACATAAACGTGTTAGAGAATATGGAGAAAGAACTTGTGGATCTACTCAATCATATTCGAACTGAAAAGGTTGGCATCTCCTTCAAACTTTTCATTTTAATTTTATTTTTTCCAATTGTGAACAAAAAAAAAAACAGAATCATTTTTTATGTTTTGGAAAAACGATATTGCTTTTTATTATAAATAACTAACAAATCCTTTCTTTTCACTAGGAAAATATCTTAGATAACTACAGTGCCGAGGTAGGCTATACACTTCACTGATCTCAGCTACTATTTATTTCCAGTACTAGTACTTTTTTAGGATTTGATTATTCCATTTATTTTATCTAATTTAATGTTTATTGAAAAACTAAAAGTTGATGGTCTTGATACCATCCTATAACATGCATTCCCTAACGTACCAAATGGATGTCGAATAAACTAGTAAACCAGATAATTCCAAAAGAAACAATCTCTTTATGGGTATCCCTAAATATATGATAAAATCTTTCTGTTTCAACTTATGACTTTTACTTGTATTCTTAATTATCAGTATGGAATGAACCAATTCTTTCAACCAAATGAAGAACCTAGTCCCTTTTCATATTCTATGAATGATGGTCAGCAAGTGGTGTATCCACATAATCCGATGCTTCCCGAATGGTGAGTTACTTTGTCAGATTAATTAGAATTACCTAGTTACTGGTATGTACTGGTCATTTAAGCATAGGAGCATTGTACCAATATGTATTCACTGCACTTTTTGTAACTATTATAATGGCAGCAAGGATATCACTGAGTTCAACAATGTATACAATTTTCAAGTGAATGACCCCACACAAGACATCACATGGGCTCAAATGGATGCAGTTATTGATCAACCTGTTGATTTGATCACTCTCACGTAAGATGACAAATTTAAATTTTACTCTAACATTCTCCAAATGCATAACAAATGGAACAATAAATAAATAAAATGTTTGCATAAATGATTTTGCGCAGGGATCCATCTGTTTCCATCGAGAGCAACAAGATAGAGAATATATTACAAAACATGGGAGCCATCAATAAAAATGGGAATGGGAATGATAACACAAACAACATCTTCAGTGGCCAAGAGGATTGGTTCAACGAGATGGAGTTCTTAGATGAACCGGCGGATTCTGTTGTTTCTATGGAGAGCGACAAGATAGACAACATACTACAAAATGAGGGAGGCATAAATGGAAATGGGAATCGGAATGGTAACACAGACAACAACTTCACGTATCAAGAGGAATGGTTCGACGAGAAGTGGTTCTTAGGTGAACTGGGGGATCTCCACCTTCCAGAATCTTTGAACAATGGAAGCAATGATTTGGTTGGTATCTTATTTGAACAGAATGTCTTTTTCAAAGAGAAAAATGACAACTAGGGAGATGGAGCAGAGGCGCATGATTCCAACTTCCAAGACTGGATCTTCAAAACATCAGACGTTTGAACCTACGTCTTTCATGAGTTTCATCTTCTTCTTTTTCCTTGTTGAATGTTTGTTTTTCTGAATTTTGTTGAAGAGAGAGAGAAATTTGCATAGACTAAATTAAAATCTCTCTTCCCTTTCAATGTTTTTTTTTTTTTTTTTGCAGGTTTCTTTCATGGGCAATTTTAATGGATGGAGATTAGACATTTTAATGGCACTCCTTAATTATATGTATGGTCTATTTTTATGTGTTGTCATATTCATGGGAAATTTTAATTAATTTAATTCAGTATTTTAGATTTATATTCTTAGTGAAATTTTAGTTTCACAGTCTAATAAGAATGAGAAAGGAAAAGAGGTGTACCCGCTAGAAACCTTTAGATTCTTTCAATTTTCTCCATTATTTAATTCATTATTTTGTTACATATAAAATAATTACTAAACTATATTACATGAACTATTTTCTAATTTCAATTTTACATATAAACACTTCTAAATCTAACTAGATAGTTGTACTAATGACGAGTTCACTATTTTATCATATTACATCACAAATATTAATTCAAAATAAACAGCGATAGACAAAGGTACTAATGAACTAGGTGACATCTTTTACTTCACATTTGTATTTTCATTGATTAATTCAATTTTATATCCGAACTAAACTCAACATAATTTATATATAACAAATAGCTTATTTACGTTAACAGACTTGACTTCGAGCTACATCGTGTCGTCGTAAGAGGTGCGGATTTCGAGTTATTCTTAGATTATTCTTCCAACATATTTTATTTTTTGTTGATTTTATTGTAAGCTGGTCGATTGCTTGATGGTTTTCTAATTACTAGTTATCATGTAGTTAAATTCTTGATTTGGTATTGAGATACATGGCATAAAAATAATGAACACAAATTATTTTTGCATAGCATGATTGCTTATACTATTATAATATGTGTTAGAAAATAATGAACTGTAAAGTGCCAATTCTAAACTAGAACTCTATGGTTCATCACGGTTTGATTGAACATGGTTAATTACGATATATGTGAATTGTAGGTGTTACTGAAAATATAAGATCGCTAGAAATAAATTGTGTTGAAATTTAAAGAACATAGAAGTAACATCTCCATAGCAGCCCATCACAATGATAAGTACAGTAGGAAAAGTGTACATGTATTATACATGTATTACACTATATTTATAGCGCACGAGGTAATATCAGGATGTCATATTTACTATGTTTGTTCTCTCAAATTGTTTCTGATTTTTTGGTTGATTTTGTGTGCTTGTTATTTATTAATAGGAGTTTCTCAAATTGTCTGATGAATCCTTTCTTCATTTATGAGATTGCGTGACATGTGGTATTCTATATTATATTGCATGAGACATCGACAATCTAAATCATGAGCTTAGACGAAGTCTTCATATAGTATAATTTGCATGTACAGTGCATATCATAACTTGAATCATGAAATTGTTGTATATGAGCTAAGTGAATATTGTAAGCTTTGCATGTATATAACTTTGAATTGGAAAAAAAAAATGATGGTTATTATGCTCTCATATATTCGGGTAGCGCATAGCTGGGCAATGTAGGTGTCAAATTCGAGTAGTGCATAGCTAGGCTATGTAGGCGCCCTATTTGGGTAGCGCATAGCTGGGCTATGTAGGCATCATATTCAGGTAGCGCATAGCTGGGCTATGTAGGCGCCATATTCAGGATACACTAGATCACTTGTGCATTAAGTAAATGAGATACATATTTTCTACATGAACAGATTACATGCTCCTCGTTTCATTTCAGTTTGACAACAATTTTCTTTGATTTACATTATTATTGTTGATATCTTTTATTTGTTCTCAGTGCTGGATTGGTTTATGTTAGTTGGGTCTGAAGATAAATTGACTGGAACTGAATACTGCACTGAGAGATTTTCAATATCTCACTGTTTCACTTTGTGGGTCCAAGTACAAAATGTAATATAAGGAAAGATGATGTTGAACTTCAGGATTGCGGGACTCGCTATAAGAAATAGTAAGTTATGTCATTGGTAATATATGTATATATATATGGTTATGTAAGATGATAAAAATCGTCTGGTGCTAATGAGTGCGACGGGTTGTCTACCCTTTTGCCGGGGTGTGACATTTGCATTAATAATTTTGCATAGGGAGACATACTACAAAACAAGGGAGGAATAAATGGAAATACAAACAACAACTTCGACATGTGTCAGGAAGATTGGCTCAACACAAAAGGCCTTCTGGAAGGTTCGAACAATGAAAGAGATGATTGGTTCAACTTTGACTAGAATCTTTTTTCCCGGAAGACAATGTTGAGAAGGGAGTTGGATCAGTGGTGCAGCATTCCTGCTTCCAAAACTGGAACTTCAAACCATCTGGTTTTTAGACGTACATGTGTCAGTTCCATATTTTTATTTGCTTTCTTTGCTTAATGTTGATTGTTTCCTTTCTTTGTTGATGAACTCTCCACTTGCAGAACTTTATGCTTGTTATGGATAGAGATTTGGATATTCAGGGGCGGATTTATGTATTGATCAGGGGGTGCTAAGCCACCCCATGATTTTAAAATTCTTAATTATGTATATTAAACTTTAGTTAAATTTTTGAGTTTTTGAAACTTTTATATATTCTAGCACCCCTCATAAAATAACAAATGTTTGTTGATAGTCTAGTGGTTTGAGTTCTAGTTGTTATGTATGAGGTCATGGTTCAATTCCCACTAACAACATCTTTTTTTGTTTTTTTTTCATATATTACATTTTAGAGATTAGCCCCCCCTATTTAAATTTTCTAGTTCCGCCCCTGTGGATATTTTAAGAAATTTCTTTTATATATGCATGGTAGACTTGTACGTGTTTTCTTATTCATGGCCTATCTTAATTATGAACAAAATAAAATAAACTGGTGAGCACTCTCAAGACCAATACTGAACCGAGTCGAGCTGAACCAAAATTCAATTAAACCTGAACATAAAGCCAAATTGATACAGTCTCTCCATCAGGAATCCTATAATGATCCAAACTAATCAAATAGATGCAGAAACCGTGAAGAAATTGATCTGATAGATCCCTCTGTAGGTTAAAACCCTAAAATCATCCAAAACAGTGACACTGTCATTTCCGACCATCCGCTGGCATCAATAGATGACCGACTCCACTTAACGAGGTGATGACATCCAAGCTCAGCCATGGAGCGTAGCTCAGGTGACACCATGGTTGGGGTGATCAGCAAGGGTTTAGCATTCATATCAAATCTCGCACATTGAAGATATCATCACTGTCGGACAAAAGCATCAATAGAAAGATCAAAAGAATGGAGGAATCCTATAGCGCAACACTATTATTGAGGTAATCTAGATCGACATCCTCTAAATTCAAAGGACCAACAGCCACTGACAGCATAAGACCCACTTGTTAGTGGTCTAAAACAAATAAAAAAACCAAATCAAACTATACACAAATCTTGAAGCCCAAATATCCAAATCTTAAAACCCAAAATCCAAATCTTAAGACACAATACCAATCTCAAAAGTCCAATAGCATATAAATGATGCTAATTAGAGTCTCCATGTTTTGTATAATGTTTTGGTCATGTTTACTAAGTAGAAATCTTGTCAACGGCTACAACAGTTAGATCATCCCTTAACTATTTAATCTTGATAATATATTTTAGTAAGTTAAAAATATTGTAAACAAATTTATAGATGGATGTGTTATTGGCAGTTGTATTCTTTTTACTAATTAAATACATTGTAAGAAATAAAAATATATTTATAGATGTGATGTTGGAGGAACCTTATCATTTTGTATTATATATATATTTTTCAAAAACTTACATTCTTCCAACGAAAAACTTACATTTCTCTGCTCCGTTTATGGCGGAGCAATTTTTTTTCAAAGTACAATTTGCTATAAAAAAATAATTATCTTACAAAAGTACAAGCGAAAAACCTGGAAAGAAACTTTTACATCCAACTTGTTTCTATTTTTTTCTCATAATCGTAACCGTAAAAATGTTATCCGGCCCTATTTCTCAGGATATAGCGCACTTAGAGCAACTAAAGAAATATGAAATCAAAGTACTAAAAGAAATTAGTCACATCACGTTCAGAAACGAAACTATAATATTAAAATTTTAGGGGGCTAAATAAATTATTGTAGTGTAATTTTGTTTTATAAGAGACGCTAATTTGTACAATTACTTGTTTAAATTATATAATATAAATGACTAAAGTGCCAAAATATAAATGACTATACTTAGCCACCCTAACTAATACTATGTTCAGCCACGTCATGTCACATACGTAATATGACTTGGGTGTCATGATTCTTTTAGGATTTTTAAGTATAATTTTTTTCATTTTATCATTTTACGTAATATCACGTCACGTCACGAACGCCTACATGATTTGCTTTAGGATTTTTTTCCACGTCATGCCACCAATTTAAGTAGTCTTTTTTTAAAGCTAGCTGATTGTTTTAGGATTGTTACTCCTTAGTATATTTTGTACTTAAATTTATTTCACAATTAGAAGTTCAAACAATTGTTTCATTATTCAAAATGGAAATTGCCGGGCAGAAATAAATCAGCAATTTAAAACAATATTGAAAATTCTCTGCATAATTTTACACCGTACTTGTTCTTAGATATCTAAATATAACTTTATATATCCTTCCAAAATATAAAAATAGTTTACTGCATAATTTTACCAACATATAAATTGAATTCTATTTTATATATCCTTCTAAAATATAAAAATAGTTTTCTACCTGAATTTTTGACACGATAATGATTAAAGTGTTCCGTGTCTGTTTGCTCCTCCTCTACGGTTATATAGTTCTATATTTAGTTTATTTCTAGCTAAGTTTTCGCATGTATTATCTGTATATATAGCCATTCACCCATTCCATTTTGTTTTTCGCTCAGAATACATGGGAGTTATGATTTTGTTTTTTCGCTCAGGATACATGGGAGTTATGTAAACGAGAGGACTCAGGTACTGGTTTCTTTTCATTTCCTCCTTTCTCATCTTTAATAATGGCCATTTCATTTGAGGATTAGTTGCATCACTTCTTTACCAACAATTAATTTTGAGACTAATTATTGGTAATTTTCTTCATTTATATTTATTTTTTGTTTAATATTCTTCTGTGTGAAACTCTTTTTGTAGCTCATGCAACAAGATGAAACTATTTTTCGACTCTTTCCCTTTTTCTTTTTGTGTCCACCATAAGAGGAAAAACTTATTTAGTTACTATCGTCTTTTTCCTCCTTTTTCATCTCCATAAATTTTTCTTTTCCTCTTTTTCTCATCCACATAATTTTTCTTCTCCTCTTTTCTGATCTCCATTAATGCTTATTTCATTTGAGTGTTGAACGACTTAATTTTTTACCCAATTATTGATCATCCTTTCTGACTATGGTGAACAGAAAATGGGGAGAAACAAGTTAAAGATTCAGAAATTGGAAACTAACACCAACCGACAGATCACATACTCGAAACGGAGAATGGGTATCCTCAAAAAAGCCAGAGAACTGTCAATTTTGTGTGATGTCGATGTTCTCCTCCTCGTTTTTTCCACCTCGGGAAAACCTTCACTATGTTTGGGGGAAAAAAGGTACCTGACCCCTTTTTGCAGATTTGCATATTACTTGCAACATCACCAAAGAGTAGTTAAGAGTTTGAGTTAGGAGTTAAACAACACATGTTTAATTAATTGGGGTTCTTTTTTTTCTTCCCTAATGAAATACATGGTTTTCCATATTAAGTTGTGAAATCCAGAGTCCACACATAACATTTCCTTGTATAAAGTTTGATAAAGCATGCATGTTTTTTTTTTCTTTTCTCATTTATAGTAACTTCGAAGATGTAATAACAAAATATGGTAACCACAGTCCACAAGATAGGAATAAAAGGTATGCATTTTTCAAAATTGATTTACATATATTATTATTTCTTTTTGTATTTCTCTAACTAAATCTCCCTTTTTTTTGTTTATTTTCAATTGAGCAGGAGACTTGAAAGCCTTGAGGAAAGTTTCAAAACTATGATTACTTTTTTAGATTTATTGTATTTATTTATCTATTTTAGTTATTTATTTTCAATTTGTATGATTAGTGTAATTGTTATAGATAATTCTTAGTCTAAATTTTATTTGCCTTGAATAGGCTTTAAGAAAAACATTCAAAAAAGTTGATCATGAGGTTGATATGGCAAAACTAGATTATCTAAGGTAAGCTTATTTTTATTTTAGTTAATTATTAATTCATATGTTATGATTTTTTATGGTTATTGATTGTTTTCTTTTTTTTTTTTTGGTCTTTCTTCTTGCAGCTCCCAGCCAGTTGAGGTAATGTTTTGAAAAAGCTTATTTGATAAATCGAGGCACTATAGGAATAGTAATTAATGCACATATAAATATTAGTTTTTATTATAATATATAATTATTATTAACGTAAATTACTCATTATCTTGGTATATAATGCAGCCACAGGTCCCAATTATTGGTTCATTTCATATAAGTGATTATTGAAAACTGTCTTTAACTTCTTTTTTGTATAGGATATACGAAATATCTTGTATAGAATTTTATGTTAAAATGTAATTTTCTTTTGTTTTGCAGGAATTGAACCAGGAACTATTACATTACACAGACGAAATAAATCAAGTTGTTAATTTTTTGGGTCCATTGATGTAAGAACTTACACTTTTTTATACTATTGAAATTTATCATTAGCTCAGATACAGATATCAAGTTGGTTAAATGATGTATAGGATTTGTGAATGAAGTCTATAAATATTGAATTATATCTAGTATAATTAAGGTCTTAATGTGCAAATGAATTCAATTATTCAAACAAACAAAAGTGTGCAAGAAAGACGAAAAAATATTGACAAGATGTATTCTGTATTTTTCAGTGACATTCCATATATCAATGAGATTGAAGACATAAACGTATTAGAGAATTTGGAGAAAGGAATTATTAATCTAGTTAATTGTATTCGGGATCAAAAGGTTGACATCTCTTTCAAACTTTCATTTTATTTTTATTTTCATCAATTGTGAAAAAAAAAAAACACTGAATCATTTTTTTTTTGGAAAAAATATTCATTTTTATTGTAGACAACTAACAAATCCGTTCTTTTCACTAGGAAAATAACATGAAGGAGCTATATAATGCCAAGGTATAATACACTTCTCTGATCTCATCTTTTATTTATTTTCAGTACTGGTACCTTTGTCCTTTCTAGGTTTGATACTTTGATTCCTCTCCATTTATTTTTACCAGTATCATGCTTATTGAATAACTAAAAGTCAATTGCCTCGGTACCATCCAACTCATCCATTTGATCCATAACGTACCGAATGGATGTTGAACAACTAAGTAAAGCAGATAATACCAGAAGAAACAATCTCTTAATTGTTATCCTCTTGGTAGGTCGGTTTTGATTTTGATTAGTAATGTAAGATGAATATTTGATAAAATCTTTTTGTTACTACTTTTACTTTTACTTGTATTCTTAATTCTCAGTGTGGAATGAATCAATTCTTTCAACAAAATCCATTTTATTACACTACGAATGATATCCCGCATACCATGCTTCCACATAATCCTGTGCTATCTCAAAGGTGAGTTATTTGTATATATTTACTGGTCATTTATAAGCTTAAGATGCACTTTTTCAATATGTATCATTACATTGGTAGTAACTATCATAATGGCAGCAATGATACCAATGAGCGCAACATTGGATACAATGTCACAATGAATGAACCCGCACACATTTGGGCTTCAATGGATGGAATCGAACAAACAGTTATCGATCAACCCACTGATTCAATCCCTGTCACGTAAGATAACAAATTTAATTTTACTCAACCATTCTCCAAATACATATAAAAGGAAAAAATAAATAAACAAAATGTTTGCATTAATGATATTGAGCAGGGAGACTGCTGTTTCCATGGAGAGCGAAGAGATAGCCAGCATATTACAAAACTACAGAGGCATCAATGGAAATGGGAATATGAATGGAAATATAAAAAACAACTTCGACATGAAAGGCCTTCCAGAAGCTTCAACCAATGAAAGCAATGATTTTCTTGATTACTTACTTGAACCGGATGTTTTTTTCCCAGAAGACAATGTCGGGCAGGGTGTTGGAGCAGCGGTGCACGATAATAACTTCCAAAACTGGAGCTTCAAACCATAGAACTTTTAGACCTACATGTGTAGGTTCAATTTATTTCTTTTATTTTTGCTTTTATTTTTTGAATAAAGGTTGGACGCCAAGCCAACAAACTATTTAATATCCAGATTTCGAACCTGCCACCTCCAACTCGGAGGAGCATTGCCTTTGCCACTAGACCAAAGGCTAGTTTTTATTTCCTTGTTTGATGTTGATGGTTTGCTTTCTTTTCTTAATGTAGAAGAGAATGACTTGCAAATCTCTCTTTCCCTTTTCTTGTAAACAAATAATTTATGCTTGGTATTTCTCTCAACTTTAATTGCAAAACTTTGTGGACAATGCAAATCTCTCTTTGTTTCAACTTGCAATACTTAATGCTTGGTATGGTTTATTTTATATATGCATGGTAGACTTTTATGTGTTGGGTTATTCATTGCCTATCTTAATTAAATTCAATGTTCTAGGGTTATATTATTTTAAGTAAAGAGTGAATGAGAAAGGAAAAGAGTGCTGTCTGCTAGAAACCTTTAGATTCTTTCACTTTTTCAATAATTAAAATCATTGTTTTGGTACATATAGAAGTAATTACTGCACTATGTTATACATGAACTATTCCTAACATCAACATTACATGCATCTATAGCTTATCTAAACAATTTTAAACCTAGTTTAATAGTTGTATTAATCAAGAGCTCACAATTTTATCATATTACATCCCAAATAATAATCCAAAATCAAATAGAGATTGGCAAAGGTACTTGTAGATGACATGTTTTACTTCACATTTTCATATTCCCTCTTAAGTTCAAATTGTATATTGAATTTCTCAACATAGTTCCAAATTAAAATATACTTAAAGACTTGTATTTAAATCTTACTGCGCTATGGATTGTACATATAATCTAACCCAAAAAATTTGATTAAGACCCTAGGTTGGAGCTGGTTGCTGTGAGTTCTTTCTTTTTTTTACCAGAGGGTATTGGGTCAGTTTGATTATATATTATTCAGGGTTTATTCTTTATATAATATAACCACTTTGCCACTGGCATGAGGATATCTAGGAGTTCCTTTTCATAAGTATTTTTATTTTTATTTTGAAAAGATCTATAGCAGAAGCTGCCAGGAGTACTAATTATTGAATAAAGTGTCCTTTTCATAAGTCGATTTGCCGAAATTCAAATCTCCTAAAGCCCTGCTAAAATATATAAGAAATTGATCCACCCCCATCTTGACAAGCATCAGCCTCATTAACAAAATGGCTGGGAAAAATCTGGCAAAGGCAACACCGTTGCTGTGCACATATCTCGTTTTAACCTTTCAAATGCTATTTTGGTATTTTCACTCCATTGAACCCATTCTTTTTGAGCTTATATGTTAAAGGCTTTAAATCACTCCATAGTTTTGTTGTTATTCCAATGAGTCCCAAAAATGCTCTCAACTCTCTAAAGAACTCGGTTTCGGCCAATTGAGTATAACCTCAACCTTTCTAGGATCTGTTGGAACTCCTTCTTTAGTTATTATGTGACCCAAAAGTATTCTACTTTTTGCTTGCCAAATGAGCATCTAGTCAATTTTGAAAATAGTTGGTGTTGTTTCAGCTTTTCAAATACTCCCTATAGATTCCTTAGGTGCTGCTCCCAACTCTGGCTATAGATCAAAATATCATTGAAAAACACTAACACATGCATGCTATCTCAACTCCTCCGAGGTACATCATTCATTAAATTATGAAATGAAGCTGGGGCAGCTAATGGCATGACTACGAATTCCAAGGGACCACGATGCACCCTAAATGCTGTTTTGGTGAGTGTCTTCCTCCCAAAATTTGATGGGATCTCCAATCGATTTGGAAAAATATTTAAGCACCTTTGAATTCTCCTATAAGCTCTTCGACCACTGGAATTGCCTATTTATTAAACATTGTTATAGCATTGAGCTTTCTATAATCCACAGTCTCCAACACCCATCTTTCTTCTTAACAAGTATAGCTGGACTTACAAACTACTAACAACTGGTCGGTATACCAAAAAAGATAGAATGCCGATAGCAACTATACCATATAAAATATAATGATATCCAAAGATAACAAGATAGCATGAACCATAATACAATGTAATAGCAGAAACCAAGTAAGAAGAAAAGGTGTTACGATTCACCTATAGGCACAAACAATACCAGCCCTAAGTAATTCTACTAGTTAATTATAGTCTATAAAAAAAGAATATTCCAATATGGATGGATTCCTAGACGGATACGGAAGCGGAATACAAGGAATAATTTATTTTGTTCCCCTTCAGTAACCACGCAACTGGTGGTGGATAGAGAACCATGCCCATTCTCTATCCACCCGCTTCCACTATCTGTCGCAATGGCTGGAGTGGAACAAGACTCCTCAGCTGGCCAAGCTTACCAGAGGAGAGATTTCCCCTATATAGCTAAGAGCTCTCTTTCCTAACTAGATCGATGCTCCTCTACGTGTCAGTGTGATTCTCTAAGAGATGGCTCTATCGCAGCATCGGACCTCACAAAGAGGCTATCTGGTTAATTCTGATATTAATATCTATAATATTGTACATAATATATACAATGATTATAACAAAAGTCTAATATTCAGTGACAATGTATAGAAATTGTAGAGACGATTGTCAACACACATCTTTTATATATTTCAACAAAATTTTATTCAATTTAAAGCAAATTTTATTGTGTTCAACTTAGAAAAAAAAAGTACCAAAAATAATTATAAATATATTTAATATTAGATTCATTCTACTCAGAAAAATAAGGTAACATTATGAATGAAAATTTTATACAATTTAAAGTTTGTAATGAAGCTATTTATTCTAATATTAGAACCAGGCCGATTTTTTTTTTCAATTTTTTATAATACGTGAAAAAGTCAAGGGAAAGATATTTATTATGACAATTTGTGTTGTTTAAATTAGGAAAAAATAGTTCCAATAATAGCACATTTTATTCAATTATAAGATATACTTAATTTTAGACTCCTTCCTAAGAAATATAAGGTGATCATGAAAGCACATTTTATTCAATTTTAAGTTTGTAATGAAGCAATATTGATCCAAATATTAGCAGCTGCCTATGTTTATCAAGTTTATATAATTTGGGGAAACAACAGGAAAAAATATATTTATTTCGACAATTTGCAGTGTTCAACTAAGAAAAAATAATTAACATATCAACCTTTTCATGCACAATAACGCATTGGCAGATCCAAGGTGGATTGGAAGTAGATTTTGTTTAGATTTAGTGGTATTTTATACTTTTATCTACCTCTAAATAGAAACAATATCTATTTCTGGATATAAATCACGGTAAAGTAGAAGAAAATTACATGAAAATAAAGTCAGTTCAAGCTGATTCATGTAAAATAATTAAAGAAAAAAGATGCAGTACGATTCACTACTCTACTCAGAAGAATTGTTGATTCCCCATGAGAAAAAATAATTCTTCTACTAAGGATATAAATATATATCATGTTGTAAATAGTCATCCTATGACTTAAATCACATAATGTACCGTGACTATATATTTGGAAAAATGGTCATAACACGTGAATGGTCACAACACGTTAGTCACGTCATGACCAAGGCATGGCGTGACCACACATGATGTAATCCAAATGTTTAACTATTTTTTTTTCATAATTTAGGTTAGTTTATTTAAGATTCACTATTAGATCAAGATCTATCAGTTCTAATTATACGTGACTAATGTGATCATGTGTCGTGCCTTGCGCAAATATTTTGCGTGACATACCGTGTCGTGTCAAATTTTTGACAAACGACTTCGTCGTGTGAATGGTCACTGCATATGACACGCGAATAATAACACGTGACCGACACATTTGCAATGTCATGCCGTGATGGAACCGTGTTGTGCTGTGATTGAACCGTATCATGTCATGACATATCTAGCCACGTCATGAGAATTTTAGATCCTTATATGCTTTTATGCTCTAATTCGTTAGGAGAAAAAAAATTATACTCTTATTAGTATTTTTGACCTTATAAAATACAACATTAGCTATTCTAACCATGTGTCATCAACGTTTTATGTTGTAGTGTATCGAGTTAACTAGCTATTATCCGAGAGTAAAATCAGGCATCTCATAGGTGTAAAAGATATAACAATTGACCCTAGAAAATACAGCATCTTGCAAAATATAAATAAGTAGCAAAGAGAAATAAAACCTGTCAAACTGTCGTGAGCCTCCAAGTTTTGATTCTCCAGCTTCTTAATTTTGATTCTCACTTTTCTGTTGTTTTTTCATGTTTAAATAGCCTTCTATATGCAAAAAAAATTCGAGATATTTAATTTATTCTTCTTTAGGATCTGTTAATTATGGTACAAACTTAATTAAGCTTTTATGAAAAAATTAAAAAATAAATTATTAGATCTATTGCAAGTCAATTTGAAAATGAATGGGTTATCGTCTTCTTCTTCTTCTTTTCCGATGGCAACATCGTTATTTTTGCTAGAAATATGCTCTATAGGTCAGAATATTTTAGGCCAACTTAATAATTAATATATGTGAATCATAATAGGTTACATATGAATTATGGGCCTAATTATCTACTATCTTATCACTTGATATTATGATTGTACTCAAAGTAGGATATGTGTCAATTTTGTGTGTAACAACTGTCACGGAATGCACAACATGCGAAATGACGAAATATCCAAAAAAATTCCCAAAGTCCGAAGACCATGCGGCATTCTCAATAGTCAATACCATGTGCAGCATAGCCCAAAGGCCGCACAGATGGCTCGTCAGGCCTTCTAGAAGTCCTGCTTTTCTGACAACACGCTATTTTTAGACAATTCCTGATAAATCATGCATGGGTAGAAGATCCTTCCATGATCTCTATGATCCTCATGATCTCGAGTACTCCCACTACTGTGTAGGAACACTAGTGGAAAATGTGCATTTAGTATTGGCCCATCAGGGTCGGATATAGGATAAAAGTGATACTTATACATTTATGGATCGAGCAAATTTAATGGCCGACTTTGGTAATAGGTATTAGGATCAAACATCTTTAAAAAGGCGATTTTAATTTTAGATTTGCGGTGTTCAACTTAGAAAAAAAAAGTACCAAAAATAATTATAAATATATTTAATATTAGATTCATTCTACTCAGAAAAATAAGGTGACATTATGAATTAAAGAAAATTTTATACAATTTAAAGTTTGTAATGATGCAATATTTATTCTAATATTAGAACCAGGCCGATTTTTTTTCAATTTTTTATAATACGTGAAAAAGTCAAGGGAAAGATATTTATTATGACAATTTGTGTTGTTTAAATTAGGAAAAAAAGTTCCAATAATAGCACATTTTATTCAATTATAAGATATACTTAATTTTAGATTCCTTCCTAAGAAATATAAGTTGATCATGAAAGCACATTTTATTAATTCAATTTGAAGTTTGTAATGAAGCAATATTGATCCAAATATTAGCAGCTACCTATGTTTATAAAGTTTATATAATTTGGGGAAACAACAGGAAAAAATATATTTATTTCAACAATTTGCAGTGTTCAACTAAGACAAAATTAGAACTACCAAAAATAGTTATAAGATATATTTAATATCAGGTTCATTAATTCTATTCAGAAAAGAAGGTATTTTATGAAAGCAATTTTATTCAATTTAAAGATTGTAATGAATTAAGCAATATTGATCCAAATATTAGAACCAGACTATTTATTTAAGTTTATATAAATCGAGCAGTATTCAACTTAGAAAAAAAAACCTACGAAAATAGTTATAAGATATATTTTATACTAGATTGATTCTACTCAGAAATATTATAAGGTGGGCATTATAAATGAAAAGTTTATTCAATTTAAAATTTGCAATGAAGCAATATTGATTCTAATATTACAATCAGCTGCCTATTTTTATCCAAATTTTAGCACCGGCCTATTTTTTCCAAGTTTTTATAATTTGAGGAAAGCAAAGGGAAAAACATTTATTTATTCAACTTGCAGGGTTCAACTAAGAAAAAATACGAACTACCAAAAATGGTTATAAGATATATTTAATATGAGATTCATTCTACTAAAAAAAAGAAAATTTTATTCAATTTAAAGTTTGTAATGAAGCAATATTGATTCAAATATTATAAGAACCAACCTATTTTTTCAAGTTTCTATAATTCAAGAAAAGCGAAGAGAAAATATTTATTACTAAAATTTGCGCTTTTATAACATAAAAAAAAATACATCAACCTACTAAAAATAGTTGTAAGGTATATATAATATTAGATTAATTCTCCTCAGAAGAATAAGATGAGCATTATGAAAGCAAAATTTATTCAATTTAAAGTTTGTGAAGAAACAATATTGATCCAAATATTAGAACCACCCTATTATTATCAAGTTTTTATAATTCAAAAAAAAAAAATTGAAACGGAAAGGCCCAACAATAAAAAGAAATGTTGTGCAATATCCGACCCATTAATTATGAGACTTTTGAAATAATTGAGAGAGTATTATGAGATTTTTGCAAGATCCTTCCTCTGTCATTTTTGTTTACGTAGTGGTAGATGTATTTTTGTTTCGGCACCAATTACATTTTGTTCATACTAATTTAATTATCTCCTTTGTAGATATATATACCTTATTTTATAATTCAGAAAATTCAGAAGATTTTCAAGAAGTTAGCTAGATCTGAATTTGATATCACTATCAAGTTAGTAATATGGTTGATATCTAGTTTTGGTACAAAAATTTCACTTCCAATAATTATAGTTTTTAATTAATTTTATTTTGAAGCCATAATACCCTATTTAGTCAAGGATCCCAATACTACAAAAACATTAATCAGACATGGCATATCATATACGGATGCAAGAAAATTTCAAATAAAGGAAGGAGGTGCTTGTACGAATATTATCTCAACCATACACATGCGGTCATTTAAAAATCAACCATGTACGAAAGGAACCTATATTTATACATTGTTAACAAATAAGAAACTATGTACGATTTTAGATTATCATATCTTTATGTTAAATCTCCAAACACAGAATTGTATTTAATAAGAGGAGGGATCCAATTATATCCTTTTTTATGACACCAAATTATACTTTTTATTTTTAAAGTTTTCAAATTCCAAAAAGTTGATCTAAACCATTCAACATGATGGATATATTAAAATGTCTTTGCAGGTCAAATTTTATATTTTTTTCAAATTTTTTTACTATTTATTTAGTATTTTACAAAATCGTTGTTTTCAGACCATTGAATATTTGTACCCATCTTAATAAATAGTAAAAAAAAATTTTAAAAATATAAAATTTCATCTGCAAGTATATTTTAACATATCCATCATGTTGAACGGTTTGAATCGACTATTTGAACTTTGAAAATATACAGTGTAATCCAAAGTTACCAAAAAAAGAGTGTAATTGAATCCCTCATTTAATAACTATGTATGATTCATTTCGCGCTCTCTCAAACATAACCTACTACAATACATCATTTTAACTATGTATGATTCATTCATTCGCACTTCTTCACCTTTCTGTCTTCAACCCAATTTAAGTCCATGCATATCTTCATTTTCTCACTTATCCTTCTCATTTCTCATTAAATATTTCATCATGGTAGGGAGATTTGTCTCCCTTTGACTCTGGTACCACCAAGATTTAGGTAACATGATACCAATGATGCTCCAAGTTAAAATGAAATTATAATATCGACGATATATTTTATGACAATGCATGCATGTTTGTTGTTTTTAAATCGTTATGCATATATATATATATATATATATATATATATATATATATATATATATATATATATATATATATGTTTTGTGATACGTTCCATGTAAATCTCTCTGTGTGTAAATTTATATATGTATTTGATTCTTTTATGATTCTTTAATGTCTAGCAAACATTAATATAAAAATATAATTTGAAAAACATATCATACAAGGTTGTATTGATATAACCATGTATAAATATTGTGAATTAGGATTTTCATTTTTTCACACCAAATTTGTATATTATACACGGTTTTTTGTAGGAACAATGTTTGATTAATCTTCATTGTACACGGGTTTTGATATAGAACCGTGTATCATAATCCTTAGGGTTTTCAGTTTATTTACGTCTATTAAAATATTGTCCTTTCTTTAAGCCACAATACCTTCACATCTAATCAAATAACTCTCACTCGTCGGTCTCTTCTCCCTCTTTATTTCCCTCGTCCCCCTTCACTTCTCTCTCTCTCTCGAATTCACACTCACATTTTTCTTTCACCCACTGTACGTACTCTTTCACGATATCGTAAGGGAGAGGGCTACAATCTCAAGTTGTAGAAAGTGTGACTTCTTCAGCAAAGAAATATACAAAATAAGTGTAACAAAGAATTTCTTAAAAATAAAGCATGTACAAAGAGTACCATACACTGTTTGTATTACAAAGTATTGTGTGGTATCCAAAAACTGTACACGGATCCCAATAGAAACCGTATATATAACCCTAATTATTATTTACAGTTATTTTAACAGCGTATAAATCACTAGTTTCAACGCATTTTTTTAAGATCTGACACAGTTCACTTGTAGGAATAGTGTATGTTAGTACTCTATAGATACGGTTCCGCAACCATGTACATGCATCGACCTTTCATACACAATGTGCGTAGACTCAATCGTGGAACCGTCTGTCATTAGCTTTTATGACCGTGTATAGTCGCATTTTATGTAGTATTATTGGGCTAAGCCTTGCTCTCTTTAATTATTAATTAGTTATTTGATTATTCAAGACGTACTTTAACGAATGTATCTAAATTTCACAGTTAGCTCGTTTAAATATCAAACTAACTTGGTGTCCCCGAAGAAATTTAAGACTTCACAGCTATACCTAGTCTAAAATCTAAGTTCATCTCAAGTAGTTCAAATAATCAGCAATTGGGTTACCTAATATTTCATGCATATAGACCATAATTTGGTTGATTTATGTGTCCTATCAATTCAAACAACATATACAAAATAAGTGCAACAATGATCAAGTACACATAGAATTGGTTTACAAGCTATAACTCGACAGTACAATCTAGCATTTCATTGGTGTAAAAAATATAACAATTAAACCTAGAAAATATAACATATTGTAAAATAAAAACAAATAACAAAGAGAGATAAAACCCGAAAACTTTTTCGCAAGCCTCCACATTGCATCCAGGTCCTTGATTTTGATTGCCCCTTTTTTGTAGATTTTCCATGTTTAAATAGCCTCAGAGAATAGTAGTTTTTGAAAGTGGTTAGTTATTGAAAAACATAAATCAAGCAAAAAAAAAAAAACACTCACTACTCAAAATAGGTTTCTTAATTTGTTGATAACCAATTTTCTCTATTAATTCTCAATTTGTCCTTCTTTAGTACGAACTTTATTAAGCTCATATGAAATATTTAAAAAGAAATTACTACAGACTTTTGAAAGAAATGAAAAAAAAAAAAATGAATGTGTTATAAAATATATTTATGTAGATGTTCAATCTATAACCTCTAATATTAACTCTCATTTTATTGCCCACTACCTCCACTACTATGGGCATTTATTTTCTCCTTTATTATTGTAACATCTCTTTCTAGCCTATAAATAGAGATTTTGTAAATGTAGAATTGACACATATATTATATACAATAGTGCAGAATAAAATTCTGTTATTACTCTCTCTATCTCTCTTGTTATTTACTTTACTTTTGTTGCAACTTTATTTTAATTTTACAATACATTATCAGCACAACTTGCTCGAAAAAAGTTGCTAAGTAATTATGTAAGTAATTTGTGTGATTAATTATTATATATTTCATTAATTTAAATTTCCTTTAAATTTTTTATTATATTTATTCTAGTTTATAAGAAACATTCCTTGAAGTGAATGATGGAATAATAACCTGAAGTTATTACCAAAACTAAATGTTTATCAAGAACCTGAAGTTCATATTACCTGAATATAATAATAAGAATAATAACCTAAAGTTATTATCACATCTAAAATTTTATCAAGAACCTAAAGTTCGTATTATCCGAATAAAATAATAACATGAAGTTATTGTTATAAATGTTTTCTGTGCATCTGTTTCACCCTCAGTTTCAGCCAGGAACTATCTGTTTCGGCCTTGGAAGAACACATTGTTTTTCTGCACTCTCTGTTTCTGGCAGGAACTATCGGTTTTGGCCAGGAACTGTTTTTGTTTAGAACCTGAAGTTCTATTGGAAATTTAGTATAAAATTAATATAATAACTAGCATTTATTATAAGTCACTGGATGAATAATAACCTGAAGTTATTCTAAAATTAAAAACCTAAAGTTTTATTAGAAATGTTTATATAAAATCAATATAATAACCAAAAGTTATTATAGGTCATTGGATGAAAATACAACCCGAAGTTATTTCAAATTAAATTTTACAATTGAGGAGGCAAGCAATTTAATAATCAGAAGTTATTAAATAAAATATTTTATTATAACCTGAAGTTATATAATATAAATTTGAATTTATTAGTACATTTAAATTTATTTATTTATTCATGCAATTTACATTTTTTTGTTTATATTTATTTATCTCCCTTTTCATAAACTAAAGTTATGATATTAATAACCTGAAGTTATAGCATTGATAACGTAAAGTTATGGAATTGATAACCTAAAGTTATGACATTGATAACCTGAAGTTAATTTGTATCTATTTCATAATACATATGGCAAATCTCACAAAGTTTGAATTTATATTCTTCTTTTTTCATTTATCATAACTCGAAGTTATGGTAGTAACAACTTGGCTTTGTAAATATGTATTAATGAAAAATGAGAAAGAAAAACATCCTGAAGATGTTTGTTTCAGATGTGGGATGACAGATCTTTGGTCGCATACCTATCGTACGCCAAAGCATAGTGTAGAGCTTTATCAAGCCTCAATTAAGAAAAAAAAATGTGCAAACTAATTTTATTGAAAATTATCCCAAAATGAATGCCATATGGATACACATCTTGATGTATCATATTTCTTCCATAATGTCAATGAAAAAATATATATTATTACTTAGGGAGAAAATGTAGTATAGAAGTTTATATTTATATTTAATAAAAGTTTAGTTTAATTTTAAATTTTTATATGCAAATAAATTTAATGAATAAAAGTAATTTATTTTTGCATTTTAAAGGAAAATGGTTGATGCAATAATAAGTAATGAAGATCCATGTCTGGTAGATAGTGGAACAACTAGTACCATATTGAAAAGTAAGAAATATTTTTCACAATTGCATCTTGGTGAGAATAATATTCACACTATATCTGGCACAAGTAATTTAATATAAGGCTCCAGAAGAGTTTGTATTTTGTTACCTGAAGGAACAAAATTAATAATATATGATATATTATATTCAAGTAAATCCAGAAGAAATCTACTAAGATTTAAAGATATTCGAAATAATGGTTATCATATTGAAACTATGAATGAGAAAAATTGCGAGTATCTTCATATCACATCTATTCAGAATGGTCTGAAGATCATAATTAAAAAGATGCAAGCAATGTAATCTAGATTATATAGTACTTATATAAGTAGAATAAAATCAAATATGGTTGCTAACCCGAAGTTAGCTATTACTAACCAAATGTTAGTTGTTACTAACCAGAAGTCAGTTGATCCAAAATTATTTACATTATGGCATGACAGATTAGGTCATCCAAGAAATATAATGATGAGGAGAATAATTGAAAGTGCAAATGGGCATCCCCTAAAGAACCTAAAGATCTTATTATCAAAAGATATGACATGTGAAGCATGCTCTCTTGGTAAACTAATATTAGACCATCTCTAAATAAAGTTGGACCTGAAGCTCCTTCATTTTTAGAAAGAATTCAAGGAAATATATGTGGACGTATTACACCTCCATGTGGACCGTTTAGATATTTTATGGTATTATTTGATGCATTAACAAGAAATGTTGCATTTGCTCGACTATAAGCACAAATTATCCAATTGAGAGCTAATTTTCTGGATTATCAAATCAGAAGAATCCAGCTTGATAATGCAGGTGAGTTCACTTCTCAAATTTTTAATGATTATTGCATATCTATTAGAATTACAGTAGAACATCTAGTGGCCCATGTTCATACACAAAACGGTCTGGCAAAATCGTTGATTAAAATATTGCAATTAATTGCTAGACCATTACTCATGAGATCTAGTTTATCGTCTTCCTCTTGGGGACATGTCGCCGCACTAATTAGATTAAGACCAGCTGCTTATCATAAATATTCTCCATTACAATTGGTTTCTAAAAGAGAACCAAATTTGCCTCATCTAAAGATATTTGGTTGTGCAGTATATGTTCCAATTTCTCCTCCACAGCACACAAAAATGGGACCTCAAAGAAGGTTGGAAATTTATATTGGTTTTAACTCTCCTTCTATTATTAGATATTTAGAACCATTAACAGGAGATATTTTTACAACAAGATTTGTTGATTGTCATTTTAATAAATCAATATTAACAAATTTAGAAGAAGAAAAACAAAAAACTGGATAAACAAGTAACTTGAAATTCATCATTATCTTATGTTGACCCCCGAAGTGGTCAATGTGAACTCGAACTTCAAAAGATCATAAATATGCAAAGAATTGCAATTGAATTGCCTAATGCATTCACAAATACAAATAGAGTTATTAAATCACATATTTCAGCTATAAACGCACTTACTTGAATTGACATTACAAAAATATCTAATTAATCTAATGTGCGTAGAAAATGTGGAAGACCACTTGGTTCTAATGATGTAAATCTACATAAAAGGAAAGACAGAATAAAGCATTTGGTCCAATCCCATAAGAGGTTGATGGTAAATCTCCTGAACAAGTCAATAAAACCACAGAAGAGGTTGACAGTAAAACTCCTGAAGAAGTATATAAAATTCTAGAAGAGATTAATAGTATAACTTATGAAGAAATTGATAAAATTCCAGAAGAGGTTGATGGAGTTCCAGAAGAAACTCAAGTACCAAATAATTATGAGATTTCTATAAATTATATAATAAATAATACTATATTAAATAGAAATAAAACACATATTGATGAAATCTTTGCATTTGCTATAGCAAGCAATGTATATATAAAGCAGAGTAGCCTCTACTACAGGTATATATATATAAAGAGTGGTGATACAATTTCTGCTTTATACCTGTATTAGAGGCTATTCTCCATATATATATAAGTATTATTTTATGTTATATCTCTCTCTGACTCACCAATTATTGGAAAAAGAAAACTTTGACCCCCATTCAGTCAAACCCTGCCTCCACCCCTGTTTGTTGTATATGTTCGATTTAACATAGATAAATTTATTTACGTATAATAGAGACAAAGTTAGAGCTTATTCGTCAGTTTTGGGAATCATACGATCGCATGTGAAGACTAAAACAATAAAAAATATCAGACATAACAGAGTGCACTGTAAAGAAATTTTATGCATAATTCTAGTTGTATTTATTTGATCTTCTAAAATTTTTAAAAATTGTACAAAGTTCCAATGCTTTTAAACCATCCTAAAATTTGCACTAAGTTTACACTTTTTTAAAATCTAAGTTTCACCACCTTTGTTTTTTGGAGGCATCTAATTGTCCACAGTCTTTTGTCCACCATTTGTTCACAGCTTTGACTTGCGCAAATACTGTAAAATTACTTCTACATGCTATATAATTATACAATATATCACATAAAATATATCACTTAATCACAAAACATCCAGCAACTATTTGAAGTGGTTCCATAATAGTTAGAAAAATATTGCAACTTGCACAACATGACAAAATAAATGTACTTTCAAACTGTACTTTCGGAAATTATAGTTATAGGAAGTTATTGGCAGTTAGAGTTAGTCATTAGCGGTTATTAGCACTGGGTTGAATCTTGTATAATGTAAAATTGAATATTGTATACTGTAAAATTGAATCTTGTATACTGTAAAATTGAATCTTGTATACAGTAAAATTTTCAATTGAATCTTGTATACTGTAAAATTGAATCTTGTATACAGTAGAATTGAATCAGCAGAACTGTAAAATTGAATATTGTATACAGTAGAATTTTCAATGGAATATTGTTCAGATGAGTAAGAAGTCTTTCTATCATCTTTTTCTTCCAGATTTTCACAAGATAAATACTGTAAAATTACACTATGAATACTGTAAAATTACAAGATAAATACTATAAAATTAACAAATCAATACTCCATATCGTCTTTCTATCATCTCTTTTCTCCAGATTTTCACAAGATGAATACTATAAAATGACAAAATGAATACTGTAAAATTAACGGGGCAATACTATAAAATTAACAGATCAATACTCCATATCGCTTCTCTATCATCTCTTTCTTCCAGATTTCTACAAGATAAATACTGTAAAATGACAAGATGAATGCTGTAAAATTAACAAGGAAATACTGTAAAATACTGTAAAAAAAAAGTACATGTTCTTGCATTTGGAAACAGCCATTTCACTGCTTGATGCATGATTCAAATACAAAACCATATTCAGCATATAGTAATCTAACATAAATTCAGCAAACTATATATATTTTTTCAATCTAAATGCATTATTTTTATTGTTGACCTGAAGAACAAATCCCCTCACATTGTCACCAACGACTAGACTCTAAAATTTTCCTTTTATCAACAGGAAATACTGCAATTTTGCGCACCTTCCATAGGATTAGCAGATTAGCGGAGACCAGTCGCTCCTTTTTCGCTGCGCGCCTAGAATCGATTCTCCAGATTCGATTCGAGTTTTTAATAATTTTGTTACACGCGAAGGTACAGGTGTAGATTAGAAGAGAACAAAACGAAAAGAGAGAGAGTTCATTGGATTTGATTTCTCTTATTATCAGATTAGAAGATAAATTTTGATGAACGAAAGAAAAGAGATGTAGATTTATCGGAGCAGATAATTTGATGAAAGAGGAGATTGATCGGAAAAATTGAGAAGAGAAAAAAGAACGGAGAAAGAAAGAGATCAGATAGTTATTAAATAAGGTAGTTTGAAAGCGTCGTTGGAAGTCTGTTGATGGATAGTACTGTGGACAAATGGTGAACAAAACCTAGTGGACAGAAACATTTTCTCTTGTTTGTTTGGAGAAGGCCTATTTTTACATATTTCAATTTTTGTGGATCAACATTGCTTGAAAGTTGAATTCTTACAACATTATTTTTTTTTTTCTCTCGTCTATGGGCCAAGATATAATAACTATTTTTCCTTGTTGGGCTAATAAATTGACCTCAATTTTCTAACTTCCAATTTTAGGCAGGCATCATTTCATTTTCACTATCAAATTGATATTATTAGCTAGTTGTACCAATTAGATTAACAGCCCGAAGGACTACGGTAATTTCATATATAACTACTGTTCAAATTTACATCATCACCAAATTACCTACTAAATAAATACATACACAATTGATGAGATGCAATATCAATTGATCTTCTTATACTTCTAGCATGACTTGATCCAATGTGTACTCTCCTCTGAAAAGCTCTGTGTGTGTGTGTGTGTGTGTGTATTAAACATTAAACACAATGCAACCTGTGACAAGAATAATCCCTGCCATGACAAATGCTCGAGCGGCGACTCTTTCTGGCATCCTCCCACTATCAACCCTTAGACACATTGCCTCATATACTGGCCAGCAATTCACAACGCCAAACCCTGCTAGAAACACTTCCATTACCATGCCATTAATTCTGATCATTCCTACTGTGAATGCGCACAGGCTCAGTATTGCCACTGTGCCTAATATGACAAAGAAAGGCGAGTCTACCCCAAAATCAAAAAAGCCTTGGTCGTACCTATATTGAGTGTAGAAACCTGGCATTATATATATGTATTGATTTCAAAACTTATTATGAGATTTTTTGCTTCACAAATTTCCCTATATATCAACCAATTCCGATATGTTGTTTCAACATTCAAGCAGTATTAACAATGGTATGACTATAAAGTTGGTGAGTTTAAACCCAAAATGTTAGAACTCTCACTGGTAACTAGCGACACTATTAGTGACGGTTTTTGTTTAAGGATGTGTCACTGATAGGTCCACATTGCTTACAAGTTTGAGACAATTATTAATGATTGTTCTTTACAGAAACCATCACTGATGATGTATTATGTAAATACTGAGACATAATGAAATAATGTATTAACATTTACTCATGTTGAATTGAGAGTAAAAGGACCTCCTACACTTGAACAATATCATAAATAACAATGAAGTTCCTAAAATTACCTCTTGTTCTGTTCATCGTCCATGACTTTGCTCGTGAGATTAAAACCTTGGGTGGAGATGTTGAGTTGGTTGAACAAAAATTCCATAACAGTGAAGGGGAATGCGGTGAGGCCACGAATAAGCCACACTCGCTGGTCACTCCACCAGCGCCGAAAAGTGCTCTTGTAAGAGACAAAGTCGGCCATGTCTACAATGTAGGCTGCCAAGAAAAGGTATGCATACAGATAAAACCATGGATTCGACGGCTGCAATTAGGTAAAATCAAAAATACAGTTAGGCAAGTTACAGTAGTACATTTTATAGATATTCTTTCATCTTTTTAATGTATTTAGTTTCGACATATGCTGCCTATAGACCCATTATTTATCTTCTTTACAAACTGAAAGCCGATAATGTGTGTCGATGAATGTTGCTTACTGCTGTAGTTAAATTTATAATAAATATAGTCTTGGAAATCATTACTCAGCTATAAAAAGAAAAAAACAAGATTAAGATTATATAAGCATAGTAATACACCTTTGGAAATAATGGACTATTGTTTATTAGAGCAAGTTGAGGCAGAACAGCATAAGTGGCAATAGGGATGCACCAAATGCCCCAAAATGCATAGCTCGAGTAAGCTAGCCCCGGTCCAAGCGAGACCTTTCTGACACAAAAAATTAAGGGGCAATACCTGGAAAAACCCACCTGCAATCATCCAATTGAGCCCCAATTTATATACTTGTGAGATCGTAGTAGTACAGGGATGGTATGATTATCCATAAGCATAGCAACTTTTAAAAAGACTTTTTTTTTTTTTGCCCTTTTTTTTGTTGTAGATTAGTTAACTTTTATGAGAGTGAGGCTATGGTATTATGCATAGTGCAGGTACATCTGCACTATGGATCAATATCTTAGTTTTCAAAATTAAGATAGTCAATATATATGAACTGTTTAACATTTATCTTCATATGAAAATGTACTCGCAAACTAAATTTTATATTTCTTTCAGAATTTTTTCACTATTTCCTTGGATAGGAAGAAAATTACTACTTTTGAATGGTCTAGAATTTTTGAATCAAGTGATTTTCTACCTATCTAAAAAAGTAGTAAAAAAATTTTGAAAAATGTAAATTTTGATCTACAAGTAAATTTTCGTATGGAGATCATGTTGAACAATTCTGATTGATTGTTTGGATCTGTTAAAAAAACATTTGACTGGTAAGTGAAAGCCACAAAAGGCATTACCTCAAAGAGCCCAACAGCCCACCTCTTACACTGGTTAAGCACATCATTCAGGCTTTTGGGTGCTTCCCCGAGAAATGCTGGCTCGGGCGGGTCACAAAATACAGATTTCCATCCTTCGCAGTGCAACCGATAGCCAGTGTTGTAGTCCTCAACCAAGGAACCATAGCGAAAACCAATCTGATATTTTTAAAACAGTAATATATATACATATATATGATATGAGATAAGTTCTTAGAGTCAAGTCTTGCACTGTTTGTCTATCTTTCATTATTTGCATTTGGTTTAGCAGAATACTTCACAATTGGCATATTTAAATTTGTGGGCAAGTTCCTCCAAATTAAATGTTTGATTCATAAAGAAAATAAGGACTGGATCCTTATTTTTACTCAAAAAAAAAGAATGATTCAACTGTTCAAGAGAACCTGATCAGCACAATATCATCATCTCTTCACTCCAAAGGTGTAATAAGTGTTCTTAATATTGAAATTAATTAAAAATACCTAGAAAAAAAAAAAACCATGATGTTGCATGTTGCTCGATAATTTGTTAGGGCTATTTATTTTTATTTATTTTATATAGTTAAGGCTATTTATTACTCTAACAAAAAGGAGAGGGAGTAGGGGTACAAACGGATCGGATAGTGGTAAAACCATATCCGTATCCGTTTTTATTTCTTAGTTATGAATACGGATCAGATATTAGACGAATACAGATACGGATCGGATATTAACCGGATACGGATATGGATATCCGCTTTTTATATAGTGAATAACATAATTTTTTTCATAATATATGTTAAACTATATAATATATATCTACTATTCTGATACAGATAATTAAAATTCAAAACCATATCTGCATCTGTATCCGTATCCACACAGATATTCAGATATCGGATATACGCATTAAATTTTTGGATACAGAGTCAGATACAGTCGGATAATATCCAACCTATTTGCACCCCAAAGAGGGAGACTATAAACATCACAAAATCAATTATTTTTTCTGAACAATAAGACAGATGTAGCACTAACCGTGTTTCCCCATTTGGTCCCAACCTCATAGTCACAACCCGCTGTCTCGATCGCTTTTTCCAAAACCATCTTCGACCCAATTTGCTCCTGATCGTTTACACCTTTTAATGATGAACCAGACAATGCACGCCTCGCATGAAATGTGTTGGTACCGATATAAGTGGGCCCGCATATTCCATCAAGACCATGACCATTTATCATAAAGATGCGCTTAAGTTCACCTCCATATATATCATTCTTGTTGATTCCCTGAAAAATCTGAGGGAATTGCACAAAAGCAAGCCTGGCTGAGATGGTGGGATCGAGGAAATAGCAGAGTGACCGATGTGGTGAAGTCGGGTCACTCGAGTACATGTCACAGTCGACTGTTAGAATTATCGGTCCATTTGTCAGGACACTCGAGACACGTACCTGACAAATAGAAGGACAGAATCAATTAGCACCATGATATATTTAAGTGGAGAGTTCAAATTTATTCATTTTTTTGTGTATCCATCATGCCTTTATTTTTAGAACTATAATAACTCAAAATTTAAAACTTAAATGTCAAAATAAAATTGTTAAATATGATCTATATCATTTTCTCTATGCTCACATTAAAGATCACAACATTTCATTTTTGTTTTAGTTAGTATCAAGAGCTTGCAAAAGTACATTAATGTGGATAAAATATGGATGTTGATTTTTCAATTTATTGGTTCATATAAAATCAAAATCGACAAGTGCTTATTTATTATGTGCATGTACAGAAAAAAATATATATTACATCTAATTATTTTATGTTGACATGTAAATTGTATAATTTTTGTTATTAAAAAATTAAAAAGTAGAGGCATAATAGAGGCACAAAAAATAGAGGCATTTGAATCCGGCCTACTATGATTCTAATCTAGTATGGTAAACCAAGGTTTATATTCATTAACATTCATATTCTACATGACCCTAGGTTCTAGAATGTCAGAATATACAAATGAAACTAATAATGTTAAATTCTACTATTAATAGTTGGTCTTACCAGAACATTAAGTGCCCCGGCCTTGAAGTTATGAGGAGATTTAGGATGCTTCTCTCTTGAAACATAAATCAGGTTTGGCATGACATGACCAGAGCTATCAGTATCTATGCTGCTCTCAAGTAGCACCTGCATCCACATGAGAAAGAAAAAACCGTCACTAATGGCAAACTATCATGACGGATCCTTAAATAGAACCGTCACTGATAGCTAGTTTTGCGAACTATCAGTGACGATTCTTGTTTGAGGAACTGATGAGCCATTGATTATCAACGACCAGTTTTCTTACAAGAACTGTGACTTATGATATATAACAACATTTTATTGATTCAAACCTGGACGACCGTAGGATGGTTGTTGCGGGAAAATTCCTTCCACTTCTGAAAAATGTGTTGATATTCCTCTGAGGAAACTATCTCAGCACTAACATTGCCTTTATCCAGTGCACTTTCTACCTTCTCTTTCATAGCATCATACATCATCTACAACCAAATATTGCAACAACAACAAAAAAAAAAACACTACTTTCAATCAGAAATTATGATGAAGTGAATTGATCATTAATTACCTACCTGCATCATGAATCACTAGTACAGAAGATATCATCAGTGTTGGTTTTTGTAAAGAATAGTCGCTAATCATTTTTTTTTTAATCTTATCAGTAGCTGTCAAGTATATAGTCACTAATAATTAGTGATAGCAAATATGTAAATAATGTGGATATGTTACTATCTCTGATAGTGTTGCTAATTATTAGTGATGATTATAATTAAGGAGTAGAACTAGGGTGTTCTTAAGTTCACCAAGTTCTTTGGTGATTTCAAGTCTTAAACCAGTTAAATCGACTTCAAATGATGAATCTGAATCATTAAAACCCGCCTACCTTACAAGTGATGTATCTACATGTGAAAATTTTAAACATTCAAATTAATTTAGTATAAAGTCAGTTGGCCAAAATTAAAAGTTTAATAAATTAATTTGAATGCATTCATTTTTTGAGTGTTTTTTGACCGATTGACTTTATATTAAATTACTTCGAATGTTTAAAAAATTTACATGTAAATGCATCACTCGTAAGATAGGTGAGATTCAACGGTTCGGATTTCTTATTTGAAACCGATTTAATGAATTTTAGACTTAAGTTCACCAATGAACTTGATGAACTTAAGAACACCCTAGTTCTACTCTATAATTAAGAACTGATATTAAAGTTCGATATCATCAGTGTCGGAATTATTAATAACAAACTCAAAACCAGCACTTATGGCACCTTACAACATATTGCCTACACAAATCTGTCACTATCCGCGAGGATAAAAATTAAGTGACTAGCTAAGAATATAATTACTATTAACAGAAGTATATGCGATAATACTAACAATAAAAATACTTTTATCTTCGCTGACAGTGACAGATTCTTGTAGACACTGATGAAGTGTACTAGTAATACTTCTAATAGAAAAGGCTAGCTATACGGAGTTCGCTGCATTTAATCTTTAATTTGATAAACAAAGGTGATGGATACGTGCCATGTTCTTTAGTTTTATATCTACATCTATCAGATATTTATTTGAATAATGAACTTAACGTGTGGACAAGATTAATTTAGTCACCACTTGCAGCATTATTTGAGTAGACTTTTGTCTCCGTATACAATTCCAAACCAAGAATAGTCACTGATGTATATAACCTTTACTTTCCGTTTAAGTTCGTAAAACTTAAAGCGTTTTGGACCCACATAAAAAATCAGAATATTTCAGTCTTAATAGAAATAAAACCTCATAAAGTTTGGACCATACATAGCGCATACCAGTATCATCCTAATCAAATTAACTTGAACCACAGTGTGACTATGTATTGACAAGATAATGCAACAATATTTCAGAGAAAAGAACAAACGGTCGGTTTCGCCAACAGGAGATTTTTATGGCCGATTTTTTTTTTTTTTAGTATTTTGAAAATAAAAATAAGAACGTGACATCAACTTTTTTTTGTTCAAGTAATGTTTGGTTCAGAACTAAAGTTAAAAGTGGCATATTTTCATTAGTTATTCCGATCTAAGTCAGTCTAAATTATTCATGTTTAATTGAAGTTTAAAACATGTAAAAAGAAATTTGCAAACAGTACTGATAGTGAGTCCTGAACACAACACAAAGATAAGGCAGCAAGAAAAATGATTTAGTTTAAACCACTGTAGACCATTTAATTTGGACTATATTTGGACATTTTATCAGAAAGTTGTCATGTTTTTTTTTTTTTTAATTGCTAAAAAAATGTTTTGATGGTGAGCTTTTCTGATTTTACAATATTTAAAAAAAAAATTCATCCTAGACAACTAGTTGGACCGTAGGACCATAAAAATAAAAATAAAAATTCTCTCTGTGTTTTTTCACTTAAATTAGACTTTTCTTTTTCTTTCTTTTCCCTGTCTGTTGGAAGTGTAAATTTTGTGAGAAGCTGGGGTTATAAATTTACTTTACCAGCTTTTATGTTCAAAAGAAAGTAGATTAGGTTGATGCCTATAAAACTAAAACAGAAAACGAATATCCAATAAAACCAAGACATGCTAGCTGTTCCAAAAGAACTAGTCTAAATTGTCCAATAACACAGCTATCTTTGACAAAGGACAGAGGATTAACAGAGGCCATATATTATATATATGATATAAAATTATAAATCATCCTAAAATTATTGTGGGCTAGTATATATACAACCAACAAAATTGAATGAAAGTATATTGTATAGGTTGCTCTCGTTTTTTGACAAAAAAAATGAAGGAAGCTAGCAAGATATATATATATATATAGAGTAAGGTTTGGATGTTATGGATAGTATAGAGGGCTACGGTGCTACGGCTCAATATTTGAGTTTTCAAAATTATAACGGTCGATCCAAACTGTTCATCTTGTTCTCCATATTAATATGTGTTTGGAGACCAAATTTTATATTTTTTGAAAATATTTTACTATTTTTTTAGCTTGGTAGAAAATCACTTGATCTAAAAAATTTTGCACCATTCAGATATTTGATTTTCTACCTATCTAAAAAAATAGTAAAAAATTTCTAAAAAATGTAAAATTTGGTCTCCAAACACATATTAATATAGAGAATAAGATGAATGGTTCGGATTGACAATTAGAATTTTGAAAACTCGGATATTGAGCCGTAGCACCGTAGCCCTCTATGCTATCCGTAGCACCCAAGCCTTACTCTCTCTCTCTCTCTCTTTCTCTCTCTCTCTCTCTATATATATAGAGAGAGAGAGATGGGCTACGGTGAGTTGCGAAGTAAAATGCGTATCTACTCCACGCCGTATTTTTATTTTGAAAGTCCAAATAACCGATCCGAACTGTTAGATGTTTAATCCATATTGAAATGTGCTTGGAGACCAAATTTTAGATTTTTTTGGAATTTTTTCACTATTTATTAAGCATTTTTTTAAATTGCTGTTTTGATGTGAACAGTAAAAAAAATAAAATTTTCTGGACCATCAGATTAGCGACATTCAAAATTTCTTAATAAATAGTAAAAAAATTATAAAAAATGTAAAATTTGGTCTCCAAGCACATTTCAATATGGAGAACAAGATGAACGGTTCGGATCGATGTTTTGAACTTTAAAATCGCAAAATATAAGCATAAAATAAAATAGTCGCTTTACTTCGCAACTCACCGTAGCCTATCTCATATATATATATATATATATATATATATATATAAAATACATATAAATGAACAAATTAAAACATTATCCTTTTAATAAACAGTTTAGCACATATTAATTATCAACAAGTTAAGAATATAAAGCAAATTAATTACCTTGAGCTTGTCCTCGTCACCACCACCGCAACAACCTGAAGCAAAGAACACCTCGGGCGATCTATCTTTGATTCCGTTCTCCCTACAAAACGGCAACCAATGACGTGCAAATTTTGCACCCTCCATGAATGCAAAGAGCGTCACATCGGCACCACCATCATCGGAAATATACACCGACAACTTCTCAGTAGGATAATCAAAGGCCAAAAGTGAGAGCGCCGTGCTCACAACACCCATCGGTGGCTCCTTGTTTGGATCAGCGGTGCACACAAACACATCTAGTGCCGGCCAAGTTGTCCGTTCCGGTAACCTAGCCGGAAACTCTTGCCGGTGCACCGGCCTCCACTTGAAGCCCTGTGCACAGACCCACATGAATGCTAGGATGAGATCGGATACTAGGATCAACTGTAATAAGACAGCTTCGAGGATGGTAGAGGAGGCGAAAATAGATTTTATTCGATGATAAATTAAGGCAAGGATTGCTAGGGAGTATACGAGTATATGCACACGGTATATCGGTATTTTACGGTCGAGATGGATCATGTTGAGTGGTGGATTGAGCTTGGCATGGATGGAGGACTTGGTACTCTCCATCTTCGGTTAAAATTCAAAGGAGGAGATGACCAGTCAGTGAGCAAGTGAGTGCGATTTTGTTTGCTTAAATAGGCATAGTAGCATATATATAGAGAGACGGAGAGATGAGTGTACGGATCACATCCAGTCAGTATTGAAACCAAAAAACTTAAATGAAAGATTGAAACATAAAATCTATAATGTATGACATGTGAAATTTAAATATAAGTTTTGACAGTTATCAAGTAAACTATATAGAATTTTATGAAGGACTGAATTATGTAAACATTTTGAAAAGAAATAACTTTAGTAGAGGAGAGTTCAAATATCTCTATTTTTTGTGTCTTCATCATGCATTCATTTTGAAGAACTTTAATTAATAACTAAAATTTTAATTTTATTTTGATTGTCATGAAGAGCTTGTAAAAATATACTAATGTAAATAATTTTTAGACGTTGATTTTTCAAATGAAGTCACATAAAAATAAAATTGAAATGTAATTTTTTTTATAAGCACAAAGAGAAAATAACATAGATAGCATCTAACAGTTTTATTTTTAAGTTTATGATTTAAATTTTCATTTATTAACGATTTTAAAAATGAAGATTTGATGGAGACACAAAAAAGTAGGCATTTGAAACTCAGGAGAGTTAGATAAAAAAAATATATAATGTTCCAGGGGGTGAATTTTCCAAATATTGTTGCTTATTGTTTTTACAAAATAATATTCTAACAATTTTATATCAATTTAAGAAATAAATTCAAAATTCACTATTAGAACCTAGGTTTGTTACATGAGTAAGATTTTTCTTGTCACATGGGCCCATCCTTGCAACAAGCCCGAGAAATGGCAGTTACAAGGGTTACCAATGTAATGAGTACCCTTGTTACAAGCCTCCATTTAAATACTCAATTCCAGACTTATTACATGGGTTAGCCATATAATAATTTTTTGAATACTTGTTGCATGGGTATAGTCATGCAACTATATAGTCTTAATTATGTAAACTTATCACATTGGTATAAGATAAGTTGTTGCATAGATATTTACTAATTAAAATATACTTTCTAGCCTTGCTAGTAGGTCACAGATCTTCAAAATATTTGTTACATTGGTAAATAAGAGAGAATTGTATGGATAGACATCAAACTTTTTACATGAGTGACTTTTGCAAGAGAATACTCATGCAATGAGTCAGAAATGTCATTTTTGTTCCATTGACACTTCACACCCATGTAACAACTAAGTGTTACCCATGTAACAAGTTCAGATTCTAGTAATGAAATAAATAAACAAAATTACCTAATTTTGGCACTCTTGACTTCAATTGTGACATAGCTATAGAGAATTTATCTGAGATGAATTAATGTTTCTTCCCAAAATATTTTTACTTGAAAATTTTATTTCTTTCTGATACGTCCTATCTCAGAAAGGATAAGCCATATGTTTTTAAGAGTGAACGTCGGTAAGGTGTTCAAACGTATAGTGCTATTTTTCCTTTTCAGTTCAAGCATACAAGCCGTGCCAAACTTTGTGGGAAAAATGAATTGACCTCCCTTTTTGTCATTATGTATGATGCTAAGGTTAATTAAATGCATTGATTTAATTTGGCCTTCTGAAAGCTTGGCCACTTACTTTTCATATATCAATTTAACAGCTAGGAGCTAACTAGGTTTGGGACCATGTATTAAGATAATTAAAAGAACATATGAGATATAGCAAATTTTGTTGAAGCGATTATTTTTGTACCATGCTAAGGTAAAATAAATAATAAACAAAAAATTAATTTCTCAGAAAAATAAGCTGTACTTGGGAGAATATAACCGATGGAACCTCTAAGTCCAGTTGTATTTCCTATCAACAGAGAAGACGTAGAAATGGAGGACATCTAAAAGTATTAATATCAAGTATTACAAGTAATTATACATATGCACTAGAGTAGCTATATCAATGTGGTTAACTATTTTCGTTAGAGAAAGATTAGCATAAGGACGATTGGAGAAGATTGATGCGGAGATGCGGGGTCTCTACTACTTCATTTGATGTAAGTTAACGCGAGGGGCCATTGAGAGACTAAAAAAGGGGTAGTCATATTAAATTACGCATGCAACTATTACTATATTAATTTGCAAGTATTAATTTCTTATCTTTCAAGTACTTATACCTATAAAGATTTGACATAGGACAAGTGTAAAAACTGAAAAATGGAGGACCGTATAATTAGTGAGGACCATAGTGCAATATTCATCTATTGTAACTGCAGAGATAGAGGGGGGAACTACAGTGTGGAGATGAATATAATTATTCATAATTAGTGGTTATCTAATAAATTAGTGGGGAAACGAGACCAATATATTGATTAAAAATATGAACATACATATTTGAATGCATTATAAATGTTTTTAAGAAGAATTTGATGAATATTTATTGTCAGAGGTGGAAATAGCTTAATAGAATGGGATCAATTCACCCCCATTTTTTTTTAAATACTGGTGATGGATTATGCTTTTGTTTTGTAAATAAAGTACAATGCTACATGTACAACAAAATTGATTCTCATATTTTTTTTTTGTTAAATTTTATACTATTGATCTTTATTTATTTTTTTTAAACAAAATTACATGTGTATAATTTGAAAGACTTCTAGCATTTTAGAGCATTTTTTTAATCAAAAATATCAAAAATCTCACATGAAGAGTAACGAGACAATTATTATTTTATGTTATATCTCTCTCTTAGAGTAGAACTAGGGTGCTCTCAAGCTCACCAAAGTGTTTGGTGAGCTTGGCTCTAAAACCCATCAAATCGATTTCAAATGATGAATCCAAACCGGTGAAATCCGCTTATCTTACTTGTGATGCATCTACATATAAAATTTTTAAACATTTGAATTAGTTTAGTATAAAGTCAATCGGTCAAAATTAGAAGGTTAATAAATTAATTTTAGTGCATTCATTTTTTGAATGTTTTTTGACTGCTTGACTTTATACTAAATTAATTTGAATGTTTAAAAATTTTGCATATAGACACATCACACGTAAGGTAGGCGGGTTTTAACGGTTCGAATTTGTCATTTGAAATCGATTTGATAGGTTTTAGAGTCAAGCTCACCAAACACTTTGGTGAGCTTTGTTAGAAATTTATTTTAAAACTCAAAATTTAAATAATATTTATTTTAATATTAATGTTTTTTTAACTTTCTGAATTATAGAGCTATTTGTGAATGAGTTATTTTAATCCAATTTAAATATAGATGCTCATTATCAACCACAGAAGATCGAATCAAATATATATATATATTTGAGCTTTGTCTGTGGATTAACAGTAACGCATTAAATATCCTTATAGTTAATAGACATTAGCTTGCACCAGTAATATATATGACCCATTTCAAAAGCATGCTTAAATGCAGTTAATTGCATTTTTCCGTTTGAGCTTATTTGATTGAATATAAAACGGTAAAATAAATATCAATTTAATTGTCATGAATGTACAAATCACTGGTGTCTAGCTATGTCATTTGTCTATAAATAATACTTGATATTTGAAGAGCTAATCATCCAATAATCCATCAAATAATTCACATTCTTTAGCTCTTCTTCTTAGCTCTATAATTCATAAAACTCAATTTCTATTCTCCCACATATAAATATTTTCTTTATAGAAAACATATTATTCTGCTATTATTGTTGAAAGAAGCTACATCAACCTCTACCACGGTTGCGCCCGAAGGTAGAGGAATACCGACGTAACTTGGGGCAAGCTTAACCGATTATTCCTGCGCTTAGGACGGGAAGTTGCCTTAGGTCCGCATATTGCAGCTCCGGGTAATAAAGTTTTAATTATATTCTTGATTATATTTTTTTAATATAATTGTTATTTATTTTATTGATCAAAATTCAGATTTAAAATTAGTTGGTTAGTTCATATTTTCCCAACAAGCTTAAGAGCACCCTAGTTCTACTCTCTCATTCTCTCTCTGACTCACCAGTTATTGGAAAAAATAAAAAATTTGACCCCTATTCAGTCAAATCCTGCCTCCACCCCTGTTTGTTGTATATGTTTGATTTAACATAGATAAATTTATTTACAATAGACATAAAGTTAGAGCTTATTCCTCAATTTTGGGAATCATACGATTGCATGTGAAGCCTAAAACAATTAAAAATATCAGACATAACAGAGTGCACTGTAAAGAAATTTTATGCATAATTCCAGTTGTATTTATTTGATCTTCTAAAATTTTACTTCAGAGTAATGATGCTCTTCTCAAATTTTAATAAATTGGACAAAGTTGCAATGCTTTTAAATCATCCTAAAATTTGCACTAAGTTTACACTTTTTTAAAATCTAAGTTTTACCACCTTTGTTTTTTTGGAGAAGGCATATTTTTACATATTTCAATTTTTGTGGATCAACATTGCTTGAAAGTTGAATTCTTATAACATTTTTTTTTTCTCGTCTATGGGCCAAGATATAATAACTATTTCTTCTTGTTGGGCTAATAAATTGACCTCAATTTTCTACCTCCAATTTTAGGCAGGCATCACTTCATTTTCACTATCAAATTGATATTATTAACTAGTTGCACCAATTAGACTAACAGCCCGAAGGACTACAATAATTCCATATATAACTACTGTTCAAAATTTACATCACGACCAAATTATCTACTAAAAAAATACATATACGAGAAAGGGGAGGTAGTACAATTGGCTAGAAAAAAGTCCTAGAGTTGTTATACCCCAAGGTCGAGAGTTCGATACCCCCTCACGACTTCACAGCTTCTGTGAAGGTTTTCAAAAAAAAAAAAAAAATACATATACAATTGATGAGCTGCAATGTCAATTCATCTTCTTAACTTCTAGCATGAGTTGATCCAATGTGTACTCTCCTCTGAAAAGCTCTGTGTGTGTGTTAAACATTAAACACAACACAACCTATGACAAGAATAATCCCTGCCATGACAAATGCTCGAGCGGCAACTCTTTCTGGCATCCTCCCACTATCAACCCTTAGACACATTGCCTCATATACTGGCCAGCAATTCACAACGCCAAACCCTGCTAGAAACACTTCCATAACCATGCCATTAATTCTGATCATTCCTACTGTGAATGCGCACAGGCTAAGTATTGCCACCGTGCCTAATATGACAAAGAAAGGCGAGTCTACCCCAAAATCGAAGAAGCCTTGGTCATACCTATATTGAGTGTACAAACCTGGCATTATATATATGTGTTGATTTCAAAACTTATTATGAGGTTTTTTTGCTTCACTAATTTCCTTATATATCCACCAAATCCGATATATTGTTTCAACATTCAAGCAGTATTAACCATGGTATGAATATAAAGTTGGTGAGTTTAAACTTTAAACCCAAAATGTCAGAACTGTCACTGGTAACTAGCGACACTATCAGTGACAGTTTTTGTTTAAGAAGCGTCACTGATAGGTCCACATTGTTTACAAGTTTGTGACAATTATTAATGATTGTTCTCTACAAAAACCATCACAGATGATGTATTCTGTAAATATTGAGACATAATATAATGTATTAACATTTACTCATGTTGAATTGAGAGTAAAAGGACCTCCTACACTTGAACAATATCATAAATAACAAAGAAGTTCCTAACATTACCTCTTGTTCTGTTCGTCATCCATGACTTTGCTCGTGAGATTAAAACCTTGGGTGGAGATGTTGAGTTGGTTTAACAAAAACTGCATAAGAGCCAAGGGGAATGCGGTGAGGCCACGAATAAGCCACATTCGCTGGTCACTCCACCAGCGCCTAAAAGTGCTCTTGTAAGAGACAAAGTCAATCATGTCTAGGATGTAGGCTGCCAAGAAAAGGTATGCATACAGATAAAACCATGGATTCGACAGCTGCAATTAGGTAAAATCAATAATACAGTTAGGCAAGTTACACTAGTACATTTTATAGGTTTTCTTTCATCTTTTTAATGTATTTAGTTTCGACATATACTTCCTATATACCCATTATTTATCTTCTTTAGAAACTAAAAGCCGATATATTAATGTGTGTCGATTAATGTTGCTTACTGTTGTAGTTAAATTTATAATAAATATAGTCTTGGAAGTCATTACTCAGCTATTAAAAAAAAAAAACAAGATTAAGATTATATAAGCATAGTAATACACCTTTGGAAGTAATGGCCTATTGTTGATTAGAGCAAGTTGAGGCAGAACAGCATAAGTGGCAATAGGGATGCACCAAATGCCCCAAAATGCATATTGCGAGTAAGCTAGCCCCTGTCCAAACGAGACCTTTCTGACACAAAAAATTAAGGGGCAATACCTGGAAAAACCCACCTGCTATCATCCAATTAAGCCCCAATTTATATACTTGTGCGATCATAACAGTACAGGGATGGTATGGTTATCCATAAACATAGCAACTTTAAAAGGGCATTTCTTTTCTGGACCTTTTTTTTTTGCTGTAAATTAGATAGTTTTTAGGAGAGTGAGGCTATGGTATTATCCATAGTGTGGATACATCTGTAGTATGGATCAATATCTTAGTTTTCAAATTAAGATAGTCAATCTGAACCGTTAACATTTTTCTTCATATGAAAATGTACTTGCAAACTAAAATTCATATTTTTTTTAGAATTTTTTCACTATTTCCTGAGGAAGAAAATCACTACTTTTGAATGATCTAGAATTTTTGGATCAAGTGATTTTCTATCTATCTAAAAAAATAGTAAAAAAATTTTGATCTACAAGTAAATTTTCTTTTGAGTAAGAAATAGGAGTCAATTCAGCTTCTATTTTATTAACCGCAATTGGTTACAATCATTTAAAGGGTTTTGAGAAGGAACCCTAGTGTGAATTTACCGATGGATGAAAAAAAACAAAAATAGAGAAAACAAACCAGAAAAAAGAGTAAACAAATGAAAAGGTTAATTTCTTCTTGCATATAATTCTTCAATCTCCAATCTTCACAAGTAAATTTTCATATAGAGATTATGTTGAACAATTCAGATTGATTGTTTGAATCTGTTAAAAGAACATTTGACTGGTAAGCGAAAGTCACAAAAGGCATTACCTCAAAGAGCCCAACAGCCCACCTCTTACACTGGTTAAGCACATCATTCAGGCTTTTGGGTGCTTCCCCGAGAAATGCTGGTTCGGGCGGGTTACAAAATACCGATTTCCATCCTTTGCAGTGCAACCGATAGCCGGTGTAGTAGTCCTCAACCAAGGAACCATAGCGAAAACCAATCTGAAATTTTCAAAACAGTAATATATATATATATATATATATGATATGAGATAAGTTTTAGAGTCAAGTCTTGCACTAGCTGTTTGTCTATCTTTCATTATTTGCATTTTGTTTAGCAGAATACATTACAATTGGCATATTTAAATTTGTGAGCAAATTCCTCCAAATTAAACGTTTGATTCATAAAGCAAATAAGGACTAGATTCTTATTCTTACTCCCAAAAATAGAATGATTCACCTGTTCAAGAGAACCTGATCAGCACAATATTTCTTTTGTTCATGTAGACATCCTCTCTTCAGTCCAAAGGTATAATTAATAAGTGTTCTTAATATTGAAATTAATTAAAAATACCCAGAAAAAAAAAAGGCATGATGTTGGCATGTTGCTCGATAATTTGTTAAGGCTATTTTATTTTATTTTTTTATAAAAGTTAAGGCTATTTATTACACTAACAAAAAGGAGAGTGAGACAACAATTTCATAAAGTTTATCTTCTGGTATAAACATTACAAAATCAATTTTTTTCTGAACAATAAGAGAAAAGTAGAACTAACCGTGTTTCCCCATTTAGTCCCGACCTCATAGTCACAACCCGCCACCTCGATCGCTTTTTCCAAAACCATCTTCAACCCAATTTGCTCCTGATCATTTACACCTTTCAATGATGAACCAAACAAGGCACGCCTCGCATGAAATGTGTTGGTACCGACATAATTTGGCCCACATAATCCATCGAAACCATGATTATTTATCATGAAGTAGCGCTTGAGTTCACATCCATATATATCATTCTTGTTGAGTCCCTGAAAAAGCTGAGGGAATTGCACAAAAGCAAGCTTGGTTGAGGTGGTGGGATCTAGAAAATAGCACAGTGCCTTGTGTGGTGAAGTCGGGTCACTCGAGTACATGTCGCAGTCGACTGTTAGAATTATCGGTGCATTTGTAAGGACACTCGAGACACGTACCTGACAAAAATAAGGAAAGATTCAATTAGCATCATGATATATGATATATTTAAGAGGTGGGTTCAAATTTCTTCATTTTTATTGTCTTCATCATGCTTTTATTTCTAGACCTAAAATAACTTAAAATAAATATCAAAATAAAATAATTAAATATGATCTATATCATGTTCTCTATATTCATGTTACTACATTTCAATTTTGTTTTAATTAGTATGATCAAGAGCTTGCTTATACTAATGTGGGTAAAATATGGATGTTAATTTTTCAACCTATTGATTCATATAAAACCAAAATCAAAAAGTGATAATATATTATGTGCATGTAGTGAAAATAAATATATATATCACATCTAATTGTTTTATGTTGACATATAAATTGTAGAATTTTTATTATTAAAAAATTAAAAAGTGGAGGTATAAAGGAGGCACATAAAATAGAGACATTAACATTCGAACCCGGCCTACTTTGATTCTAATCTAGTATGGAAATTGGAAAACCAAGGTTTATATGCATAAGGGATGTCAGAAAATACAAATGAAACAATATATGTTAAATTCTACTATTAATATATTTGGTCTTACCAAAACATTAAGTGCACCAGCCTTGAAGTTATGATGAGATTTAGGATGCTTCTCTCTTGAAACATAAATCAGGTTTGGCATGACATGACCAGAGGTATCAGTATCTATGCTGCTCTCAAGTAGCACCTGCATGCACACGAGAAAGAGAAAAGCGTCACTAATGGCAATCTATATATCATGATGGTTCTATTAAATAGAACCGTCACTGATAGTTTTGCTAACTATCAGTGACGATTCTTGTTTAAGGAACTGATGAGCCATTGATTAGTTTTCTTACAAGAACTGTGACTTATGATAACAACATTTTATTGATTCGAACCTGGACGACCGTAGGATGGTTGTTGCGGGAAAAATCCTTCCACTTCCGAAAAATGTGTTGATATTCCTCTGAGGAAACTATCTCAGCACTAACATTGCCTTTATCCAGTGCACTTTCTACCTTCTCTTTCATAGCATCATACATCATCTACAACAAAAAATTGCAACAAAAAAACAAAGAATACTATTTTCAATCAGAAATTATGATGAAGTGAATTGATCATTAATTGCTACCTGCATCATGAATCACTAGTACAGAAGATATCATCAGTGTCGGTTTTTTAAAGAATAGTTACTAATAATATTTTTTTTTTTTAAAATCTTGACAGCAGTTGTCAAGTATATAGTCACTAATAATTAGTGATAGAAAATATATAAATAATGTGGATATGTTACTGTCTCTGATAGTGTTGCTACTTATTAGTGATGATTATAATTATGAAGTTGAACTAGGGTGTTATTAAGTTCATCAAGTTCTTTGGTGAACTCAAGTCTAAAATCCGTCAAATTGATTTCAAATTAATAATGAATCCAAACCGTTGAAACCCGCCTACCTTATGAGTGATGCATCTACATATGAAAATTTCAAACAGCCGAATTAATTTAGTATAAAGTCAATCGGTCAAAATTAGAAGTTTAATAAATTCATTTTAATGAATTCATTTTTTTAGCGTTTTTTGATCGATTGACTTTGCATTAATTAATTCAAATGTTTAAAATTTTCACAGGTAGACGCATTATTCGTAAAGTAGGCGGGTTTCAACGGTTCGGATTTGTCATTTGAAACTAATTTAATAAATTTTAGACTTAAGTTCGCCAAAGAGCTTGGTGAACTTAAGAACACCCTAATTCTACTCTATAATTAAGAACTGATATTAAAGTTCAATATCATCAGTGTCGGAATAATTAATGACAAACTCAAAATCAGCACTTATTGCACTTTAAAACATATAGCCTACACGAATCTGTCACTATCTGCGAGGCTAAAAATTAAGTGACTATTGCTAAGGATATCTGTCACTATCCGCGAGGCTAAAAATTAAGTGACTATTGCTAAGGATATCATTGTTATTGACAGTAGCATATGTGATAATGATACAACCAGTCCCGATGTGACTGGCCATAGTCTTCGAGTTAAACTCGAGTTCGTGTGTAAGGTATTCGGACTCTAACATCTAGATACCTTGTGCTTGAGTGAAAATGTGAAGCCCCTCTTCAGCCCAGATTTGGATCTTATATAGGTCGGCCCTTTACTGTCGTATAGTGTAGCAACTAGAGGCTTGACAATATGTCTAGCAAACAGACAGTACGGAAACAGTTGCAGAGATCACTCTGTATAAGTGATCTCAAATTTAGACCGGACCTTGTTGAAACATATTGCCGATAGCATCTTTTTTGGGCTTCGAGTTTGGGCTTCCCACGGCCCGTTTCCTGGGGACCGGTCCAGTGGTTTTTGGTGAGTTGATTAGGCCGGTTCGGGAGCCTTTTCTTATGGGGCCCATGGTTTATACCCCTATCAGATAATACTGATAATTAAAAATACTTTTATCTTAGCTGACAGTGACAAGATTCTTGTAGACACTGATGAAGTGTACTAGTAATACTTCTAATAGAAAAGGCTATACGGAGTTGGTTGCATAAAATCTTTAATTTGATAAATAAAGGTGATGGATAAGTGTCATGGGCTTTAGTTTTATATCTACATCTATCATATATTTATGTGAAATTAATGAACTTAACGTGTGGACAAGATTAATTTATTCACCACTTGCAGCATTATTTGAGTCGACTTTTGTCTCCGTATACATTAATTCCAAACCAAGAATAGTCATTGACGTATAACCTTTACTTTCCGTTTCAGTTGCAAAATTTAAAGTATTTTGGATCCACATATAAAAAAATCAGATTTTATGATGAGAAATTAATAATAGAATATTTGAGTCTCAATAGAGACAAAACCTAATAAAGTTTGGACCATACGTAGCTCATACCAATATCATCCTAATCAAATTAACTTGAACTATAGTGTGACTATATATTGAAAAGGAGGAGGGTTCAAATGTCTTTATTTTTTGTGTCTTTATTATGTCTCTATTTTTAAAAACTTAAATAATTCAAAGTTTAAAACTTAAACATCAAAATAAAACCGTTAGATGTAATCTATGTTATTTTCTTTATATGTCCATAAAAAATTATCACATTTTGATTTTGCTTTTATATGAATTAATAAGTTGAAAAATCAATGTCTATAAATTATCCACATTTGTATGTATTTTTACAAGCTCAAGATTACAATTAAAAAAAAATTGAAATGTCATAATTTTTTACATGTGTATAGATAAAATAATATAGTTTATATCCAATGGTTTTATTTTGAATTTTAAGATTTTAATTTTAAGTTATTAAAGTTTTTAAAAATAGAGGCATAATGAAGATACAAAAAATAGAGGCATTTGAACCCTCCTCATTGAAAAGATAATGCAACAATACTTCATAGAAAAGAACAAACGGTCGGTTTCGCCAACGGGAGATTTTTATAGACGATTTTTATAGCCAATTGTTTTTTAGTATTTTGAAAATAAAAATAAAACCATGACATCAACTTTTTTGTCTTCAAGTGATGTTTAGTTGAGGACTAAAGTTAAAGTGGCCTATATTGTTTATGTTGAGGACTAAAGATAAAATAAAAACTCTCTCATATATTTATTTTCACTTAATTTATACCTTTTGTTCTTTTTTTTCCTTGTTATTTGTTGGAAGTATAAATTTTGTGAGAAGCTGAGGTCATAAATTATCTTTACCAGCTTTTATGTTCAAAAGAAAGTAGATTAGGTTGATGCCTATAATTAATACTGAAACAGAAAACGAAGACATGCTGTGCCAAAAGATAATTCAGATATCTTTGACAAATTGTCCAATAACACAGATATCTTTGACAAAGGTCAGAGAATCAACAGTGATATAAAATTATAAATTATCCTAAAATTATTGTGGGCTAGTATATATACATCCAACAAAATTGTATGGAAGTATATTGTGTTGGTTGTTCTCATTTTTTGAAACAAATAAATGAAGGAAGCTATATATATAGACAGGCTAATATGCTTTCGACAGCACTTCGGCCGAAGTGCTGTCATTTCATTTTTTATTTTTAAAAATAATTGAAAATCAGGGGTTCACCGTTAGATCAGCGATTTTAAAAGTGGCTTAATAAATAGCAAAAAAATTCCAAAAAATGTAAAATTTGGTCTCCAAGTAGATATTAATATGGAGAACATGATGAACGGTTCGGATTGACTGTTTGAATTTTTAAAAATTAAAAATTGGGTGGCAGCACTTCAGCCAAAGTGCTGCCGAAAGCATATTAGCCTGTCTCTCTCTCTATATATAGGAAGAGTATAAATGGATTCTGCAACTTGTTGCTTATTAAATATGATTAATACATATAAATGAACAAAATTAAAACATTATCCATTTAATAAAAAGTTTAGCGCATATTAATTATCAACAAGTTAAGAATATAAAGCAAATTAATTACCTTGAGCTTGTCCTTGTCACCACCACCGCAACTACGTCCCGAAGCAAAGAACACCTCGGGCGATCTATCTTTGATTCCGTTCTCCCTACAAAACGGCAACCAATGACGTGCAAATTTCACACCCTCCATGAACGCAAAGAGCGTCACGTCAGCACCACCATCGTCGGAAATATACACCGACAACTTCTCAGTAGGATAATCAAAGGCCAAAAGTGAGAGCGCCGTGCTCACAACACCCATCGGTGGTTCCTTGTTTGGATCAGCGGTGCACACAAACACATCTAGTGCCGGCCAAGTTGTCCGTTCCGGTAACCTAGCCGGAAACTCTTGCCGGTGCACCGGCCTCCACTTGAAGCCCTGTGCACAGACCCACATGAATGCTAGGATGAGATCGGATACTAGGATCAACTGTAATAAGACAGCTTCAAGTAGGGTAGAGGAGGCGAAAATAGATGTTATTCGATGATAAATTAAGGCAAGGATAGCTAGGAAGTATACGAGCATATGCACACGGTATATCGGTATTTTACGGTCGAGATGGACCGTGTTGAGTGGTGGATTGAGCTTGGCAGGGATGGACTTGGTACTCTCCATCTTTGGTTAAAAATTCAGAGGAGATGACCAGTCAGTGAGCAAGTGAGTGTGGTTTTGTTTGCTTAAATAGGCATAGTAGCATATATATACAGAGAGGGAGAGATAAGTGTACGGATCACATCCAGTCAATATCGAGACTAAAAAAACTTAAATGGAAGATTGAAACATAAAATATATAATGCCACTAGTGGAAAAACTGAAATCAGGATCGGCCTATTTGGATCGGCTGTATGAACCAACCGATACCAATACCTATATGGATCGGTTTTATCAATAAAACCGATACTAAAAGCTAATGAAAGCACAGCACATGAACTAATTGGATCGGTTCCTAGCTAAGAACCGATCCTGGTACTTTTTTTTTCCAAAGATGGTTCTGCAAAAAAAAAAAAAATATAGTATCAAAATTGATTGTTTATAAACAACCGATCCTAATACTTTTTTTCTTTTTTGCAGAACCAACTTTGAAAAAAAAAAGTATGAGAATCAATTGTTTCAAATAACCAATCCTAATACTATTTTTTTTTTTTTTTGCATAACCAACTTTGTGTGGTGCGCTGTAGTCTAAAATGCTCTGTTCGAATTAAAAGCAAATTGGCACAGTGACAGCTTCAAAATTGAGATAGCAAATTTCATTTTATAATTAAATTTAAGTTTAATTGATTTATGAATTGAAATTTCTACAAATTAGTTTTTTTCAATATTTTAAAATATTTATGTTTGTAATTTTAATATTGAGAAGTATATGTAATTAGGCATTTGTGTTATATGTAATTAGTGTCGTGATTAATAGAATATATATATGGCTGTTATATATGGCATATGGTTCAATTATAAATTTTTTTTGATGAAAATTAATGTAATTTATATTATTAAAATTTATGTGATAATATAATTAATTATTTGACATTGATATTTCATTTTGAAGTCATTTTGACTATTGAATTTTTTTATACAATCATGCATGATGCATCAATGACTTGTGCCATATAATAATATACATAGGACTTAAACCCTTGTTGTGTGGGGTTGTGAAGGAACGAATACGAACATCAGCATTTGGTCGATTGGAACCGTTAAAATGAAAGAATGTCATACTAATTTCACCATTATAAAATTTGATACAATTCGGGATTCGTTTACTAGTTCATCAAAGCAAAACAATATAGCAACATCGCACGGCCATAAATAGTTTACGTTGGATCAAAACTTACAGTTGTCGGGCCTTCGGCACTTTTACGTTATTAAAGTTCCATGTTATATCATGATCATTTTAAAAATTATTACATGTCATTTAATTATAGACCCACCGTTGGATGATCATGCAGAAATGAGCGGTCTGCATTCCATTTAACAATTTGATGCCATTAATAATAATAAAATTGTACAAAATTGATCATAGTAGAGTTGATTTGGCCATACAAACACAAATAAATATTTTTTATATTTTTCACATTTTTCTTAATATTTATCCGTGTACATGCATTACCAAACAGAAAAGAAAATAAATGGTAGCCGTTTGATGGTTGATAGACCATCAATATGAGTGGGGTTTACCTCAATGATTCTTCTTATATATAGTATCAGGATCGGTTTTTTATAAAAAAAATCGATCCTGATACTAATTTTTTTTTTGTAGAACCAACTTTGAAAAAAAAATAGTATCAGGATCGGTTGTTTATAAACAACCGATCCTAATGATAACTCTCTATATAATCTGCTTAGGGTTCTTCTTATTTTCATTTCGCGCCTCTCATTTTCAACTTAGCGTCTCTCTGTCTGTCTCCGTATCTCCCTCTCAAAATCCTCAGTACTCTTTGTCTCTCTCTCTCTCTGTCTCCGTCTCTCCCTCTCCTCCGTGTCTCTCTCTCTCTTTCTCTCCGTCTCTTCCTCTCAAAGCCGAGACTCTCCCACCTCCGATCAACTAATCATCCGGCCGATCAACTATCATGGTATTAGCTTTATCTAATTTTATACTTTTAAAACACATTTTTTTGTATTTTTTATTGGAAAATGTTTTTCCATCTAATTGTTACCTTTGTTTTTGTTTTTAGGATCTTTTTTAATCTCAAGTGATGTGATTGCAAAAGAGGTAATTATTGATTTTTTTATTGTTGTGCTTTACATTAATTGCATAAATGTGTGTTAATTGAAGAAATAGTCCAATTAGTCACTTGTATGTTTGTTAATTAATTTTTTTTGGATTTAAATTTCTTGTTATAATATGTAATGCTTCACAAAATGTTGGTTCTTGGAAAAAAAAAAATTATGATCAGTTGTTTGAAACAACCGATCCTAATATTATTTTTTTAAAGATGGTTCTGCAAAAAAAAATAGTATCAGGATCGGTTGTTTAAAGATGGTTTTGCAGAACCAACTTTGAAAAAAAAATAGTATTAGGATCGGTTGTTGTGACAACCGATCCTGATAATATTTTTTTTTTTTACAGAACCAACTTTGAAAAAAAAAATAGTATCAGGATCGGTTGTTGTGAAACAACCGATCCTGATAGTTTCTATTTGGATCGGTTATTTAACCGATCCAGATTATTGTAGTATCAGTATCGCCTTCATCAGGATCGGTTGTATTCCGATACTAATATGCGTATATAACCGATCTTGATTCCATATTTTCCACTAGTGTGCGCGCATGACATGTGAAAATTAAATTTAAGTTTTCACAGTAATCAATTAAACTATATAGAATTTTATGAAGGACTGAATTATGTAAACATTTAAAAAAAATAATAATTCACTTTTAGTAGATAAGGGTTCAAATGCCTCTATTTTTTTTGTCTTAATCATGCATTCATTTGGAAGAACTTTCATTAATAGCTAAAAATTAAAACTTAAAAGTCAAAATAAAACCGTTAGATATGAGCTACATCATTTTATCTATTCACGTGTAAAAAAATTATGACATTTTAATTTTATTTTGGTTATTATCAAGAGCTTGTAACAATGTACTAATGTGAATAATTTCTAGACGTTGATTTTTCAAATGATTGATTCACACAAAAATAAAATTGAAATGTGATTTTTTTTATGAGCACATAGAGAAAATAACATAGATCATATCTAACGGTTTTATTTTGACATTTATGATTTAACTTTTGATTTATTAATATTTTTAAAAATGAAGGTATGATGGAGGCACAAAAATAGAGGCATTTGAACCCTAGGAGTGGTGGGTAAAAAATATATAATGTTCCAGGAGAGGTGGATTTTCGAAATATTAATTGTTGTTTATTGTTTTTACAAAATAATATTCTAACAATTTTATATCAATTTAAGAATTAAATTCAAAAATCACTACTAGAATCTAAGCTAAGTTTGTTACATGGGTAAGTTTTTTTTTGTCACATGGAGCCATCCTAGCAACAAGCCTGAAAATTGAGGTATGACTTGAAGACTAGCTTTTCAACAGTCAAGTCATATTGGTGTGCAATGGATACATTTTATTATTAAAAACATTTTGTAGTCTACCCCCATATATGAATCTTTTCTGACACAATATTCACTCTAATTTGATTCAAATTAAGCTTGACTTGACTTCAGTCAAATGTAACTATTTCTTGTTTTTCTCATACAACTGATCTATCTTTGATTAATAACATCATTGGTTATTTTTCAAATTAGTAGAATTGTGAACTGCAAGAAATTTGATGAATTAATCTTATTTGGATATTTTCTTACTGGTACAAAGCTGTTGAACAAGTGATAAACCCTATTAATATTTCAAGCAATTCGAGGCTAATTCAAATTTAATGATGATTCAACCCACTATTTCTTCTGTGTTATTTTTCATATTGTACTTGCTATGTTATCTGACTTCTGCCATATTAACTGAAAATCCGAAACTAATTATCCATGTGCAACGTACAGATATGATCTAAAATTATAAGTTTACAAACTTTTGCACTTCTAATACAATTCAATTCTCAATCCAGATTCACAAATGAAGAATGTAGATCATGATATGAATCTTGATTGGACAAATTCAAATTCAAATTCAAACTGTTTAGTGGACATTGAAATTATAAAATCAGTTAGTGAGAAAACAAATTGATGGTTTTTTTTTTTTCTTTTTTCAAAAATAGCAATGAATGAATTATTGATTCAATCTAGATTTGGAGCGACAGGATCAATAGTTCACAGTTTCGAGTGGACATTGAATCGATTTGAATACAATTTTGATAATACACGTTCCGTTTCCATGACAGGGAGGGAAGGGAAATAAGATAAATATATGTCTTTGAAGTGGCACGCACGGATATTGAAACAAAACGCACAAATTATGAAACAAATTACATCAGACCGATTTAAGTCTAATGTCCAGTCAAACGTGTCCCGCTTCGCTGTTATATCATGAAAATGGCGCAAAGATAATCAATTTTTTAACTTAGAAATTGAAAAATCGAGTTGTCAATTGACTGATTGGTATGGGACCGGTCGCCCCTAAGTCTAGACCGAATCAATAAATCAATAGATTAATCGTTGTTATTTCAATGATCGATTTTACAATTTCAGAAAATAAAAGAAGAATTGGGACATCAATTGATGTCGTGACTTCTAAAAAAATCATCAATATTTCTTTTTTCCTCTCTGAACGCCACATACACTATGGCGTCCAGTTTTTTTTTTTTTTTTTTTCAGCTTTCTTAACTACAAGTCTACAACAGTTTCCAATGAAAAATCGAAATTAGAAATCAAATCCATAAACGACAGATAAATATAAAGTTCATTTAGTGAGGCTGTGGTACTATGCGTAGCACAAATTGGTCCGTATTATGGATCAATATTTTTGTTTTTAAAGTTTAAAAAGTTGATCTAATCAGTTCAACATAATCTCCATAGATGTAATTACATACTATATTTTATATCTTTCCAAATTATTTTACTATGTTTGTAAACAGTTAAAAAATCATTATTTTTCAACGGTCCAGAATCTTTAGTAGGCATCTGATTTACAATCACATTTTCATATGGAGTTCATGTTGAACAGTTTCAAATCAACGGGTCACAAATTATTGAGCCTACATTACACTTTTGGTGAAGTCAAGAAAAAAAAGTTAGGGTTAAAATAGGAGGAGAGAATTCAAATTTACTTAATAATGCGTTTGAGTTTCGAATATATTACAGGGTTTTTTAATTGCACAACCATAGGTATTCATACAAACACCAACATTATATACCCAATTAAAAATGTTACCTCTAAGATATCACCAAGACGAATGTACAAAAAAAATTACCCCGATACTACGGAATCGATTTATAGGAAGTTCTCTAAATGGTGATAGCTGAGTCGAGTTTTATCCGGTTCAACCGGACTGTACCAAGGATATATTCTGGTAATTCTTTCTCTTCTCTCCCCTGAAAAGTTCAATTTGTAGTAAAATGTGTTACTGGTACCATACTATCTATATATTAGGACTATTGAAATTTAAAAGTTAAGATGTTGAATTTGATTTATGTAAAGGAATTGAAATAAGAAATACACAGCAAACCTCAATGAGAATAGCAAGATCAACAACTATTCCAGTGATGTATCCAAGAACTAAACTGATTATGCTCCTAGCAACAGTTGATGAACCTATGTCAACATCAATCTGCACAGCAAAAAAAAACAAATAACAATTGAAATAATATAAATTAATAAAAATATTTCAACAGTGAGACTACAGTAACTATGCATAGTGCAGATCAGTCCGTACTATGAACCCATATCTGAACCGCTCAACATGATATCTTTTTTGAAAATATAATTGGAGACCAAATTTTACATTTTTCAGAATTTTTTTTATTACTTTTTTAGACAAGTAAAAAATCACCAGATTTAAAAATTGTGGACCATCCAAAGTAGTGATTTTCTACCAATCTCAAAAAATAGTACAAAAATTCTATAATTTGTAAAATTTCATCTCTAAGTACATTTTCATATGGAGATTATGTCTTGCTGTTTGGATTGACTGTTTGCACTTAAAAAATATATATATATATATGAATCCATAGTACAGACCAATCGACGCCATGAATAGCACCATAGCCTCACTCATGTATTAATATTAATTAGTAAAAATGGTCGTGTAAGAAAATGAATAAAAATATTGACAGTACTTCAGGCCCAATCATGAAAACTATTTATGAAAATATTACAATAGGCCCTAAAATCAATATAAACATACAAAACAATAATATTACATATATTGACCTTGGTTAAGATGTGAAAAGAGAATATATACTGGTATCAGCTTAGACATTATTTTAAGCATTGAATTACCTCTAAGAAGTTGTCTTGGCGAAGGTATTTGCATGTGACTGCTTTCCCTAAAAGGCATGCTTTAGTACCAACTGCACGTTTCACCATCCAATAGCCCTGGGAAAAAAATTTCATTTGATTTCAATCAATAAATGCACTTTCTTATATAGAGCTTTGAAATCACACCTAAAGTTAATCCATAAATATATGATGTATCATGTGCACATAGACATGTTTAATTGTGACCACCTGTCGGGTAACTAATTTATGCTCTGCATTTTCTGACAAAAATTTTGCCCGAATTTTGTAATCCAAGAATTTTTGCAAGTTACCTCCAATTTAATTCATCCAGCTAACATGTATGTTTTAACCAAAAAATGTTTAAAAAACAAAATTTTAAAAACTTTTACTGTGTACCTCTACGATACTTGGTATGAGTTTGAATCGGGAATCTCTAAAAACATCAGTTCCTTCTACAAACCGACCAAGTAAAGATTCTTTGTTTATGGGTCTCTCTGACGCATAGTAAGTCACTAAGCTGTAGTTTGGTGTTGCTGGAATCTGTGAAAATTATTACACATTTAATATGAAAGAATCATAAGATTAAGGATATCAACAGTTTTTAAGATTATAATAGCACCTGTAAATTCACTACAAGGATGAAGGGAATCTTCTTCCCAGCTTCAGTCTGTAAAAAGTAAATCTTTAATTTAAGATATGAAAAAAAAATATATATATAATATCATATCATAGGTAAAAATCTACAGCTCCTTGTTTACCTGAACAAGGCATTTAGGGTTAAGTGCAATGGAATCAATGCGATCTTCACCCTTTAGCCAATCCACTGCCATAAGCTTCAAAAAAGGATCTCCTCCCGCAATCTACAACAAAATAACAATAAAAAAATGCAGCACAATCGGATAGTGTTTTAAAAAACGGAGGCATTTCTTCTTTCTTTCTTTTTTTTGAAGGTTAGTGTGGCCTGAATGCCTACTAATGATTGTATTAATAACTGAAAAAGAATTTACAACACTTGAATAAAAAGCTTTATTCCAGAAAATAAGCCTCTATTCTTCTTTATTCTAGGCTTAACCCTCTCTATTCTACTATACGCTAGAATAATAATCTCTGTTCCAGATAAGTCTCTATCCTTCTCTTTCAGCCTGCACTTACCCAGTAACATTCATCATATAATAAATACTGGTATGGTACAGTAAAAGCAACCAACAAACCTTAGAGTGATCAGTTAAGTAGGTTTTGCCTCTTATCATGAAGCCGTTTCCACTAGGGCTTGACCAACAATTGGAATCTTGTTCGCTTTTAGCTTGCCTTAATGAACCATTTAACCGACTCCAATCAATTGCAACCCGAGGTGATGTCGCATTTAGTTCAATATCCACTACTGAAGCTGCTTTTACCAAATAATACAACAATAAGCCAAAGTATCAAGAGGATCAAGATATTAGTGAAAGTAATTAAAAATCACCTTTACTTTTTTTTCAAAGCTAAGCTTGAAAAAAGCGACCAAAAGAGAATTCAGGCCAATCTGAATTTGTTATATTTTGAAATGTGCTCGGAGACCAAATTTTATATAAAAATTTACTAATTTTTTAGATAGGTACAAAATCACAGTTTTTCAGAAGATTCTGGACCATTCGAAAACAGTGATTTTGTACCTATATAAAATGTAAGTAAAAAAAGTTCCAAAAAATATAAAATTTGGTATCCATTTTAATATGGAGATCACATTGAGAAGTTCGGATCGACTGTTTGGACTTTGGAAATAGAGATAAGGATGTGAGGCATGATTGGGGCACGAAACTAATGGGACATTTTTACCCTACTCATTTAAAAATCACCTTTATTTTTTTTCAAAGCTAAGCCAGCAATTGCCCAGGATACATTCCTCAGCTTCATCTTTGCTCCCTGAAAAAGAAACAAAGAAATGTGTTCCTTCTAAGTCAATTGGTTGTTGCAGAAAAAATTAAAGTGCTGTACAGTTATTTTTGCACTTGACTTTAGAATTTTTACTTTAGCTGTTATATCAAAAGATGATAAAATGACGTGTGCCAAGAAATCATTTGGAAAATTTGGTAAAAAGGATCATATAAAAGAACCATGCTATTCTTGTCAGGATCGGAATCTTGAAAATCATCGTTGTCCTCGTCACTATCTTCTTCATCTTCATCAATTGCAATCGCATCATAAAACTCATCATTAGTATCCTCATTGTCAGCATCAAAATTTACTGACGAATGTGTCAAGAACTTTGGCTGCGAGATTGCGGTGGGAGACTCTGACGACAGTCGAGGATTGGATGCAAAATACTCACGTAGACCTGTGTTGTCGAATCAAATAAACAATGAAATCTCATGACCTAAATTTGTGAGAATTTTAAGTGCAGAAACCATGGGGCGGTCTATATGCCTGCTGGGACCAGGAGTCTGTATCCTCTAAGATATCTCAAATTTTCAGTTTATCTATAGCCAGGCTAAATTTTTTTCGGTGCCTATTCAGAATGTAGGGGCCAGTATTATTGTGCTTTGAGATCCATGCATAATATTAACGATCCATAACGATCCAGATTTTCCGTAGATCAACTCAAAGTTTGAGAAATCACAAGGGATGTGAATTCTGGGATCAGACCTATGAAAAAACAACTGATGGTTTGCATAGGTATTTTAGTGGTCTTAGAGGTAGTAGTGAGCTTTCCTGGTTGGTATGGAGCTAATAAAAGAGCTTTCAACTTTTTTTCGCATTTGTTTTTTCTTTTGTTTTATTCAATGATTTTTACAGATTGCAAGCTTTAGTTTGTTGTCCATGCACTTGGGGGTAGGATTGCAATCTGTTTACCCGACCCGTATCGTATTTGATAAAACAGATACAGGTTAGTTATTTTTATTTTTATTTTTATTTTGCTTATCGGGTGCTGGTAAGGGTATGAAAATGCTTCCGTCCGACCCATTACGTACCCGTCTATGTTTATCATTGCACTACCAAGGAGAAATGAAGATCAGTTTTGTGCCCTTGAGAAATATTTACTGCAGTACCTTACTTAAAATACATAAAAGATATGATGAAAGTGAAAAATAAGTAGCACGACTTACCAGCTACTTGGCAAAGCAAATAATATGGAATAGATATCTCAAAATTAGCCGACAGACTGCCCTTCCACTTGTCCCAAAAGTTAGGTTGCATTTCTACCATTTGGGTCACAAGGCATTTTGAAATATGATCTGACGAGGCCAACTTTTTAATTTCCCAAATGGAAGCTGCACAAAAGTAAGCAGTTTTTTAATTGTAAATTTAAAAGCCTGAATTTATTGAAAGCAGAAAAAGAAAAAAGACTTACGGATCTTTTCACGACGATATCCAGATTTATTAGGCTTTTTCTTGTGTGCAATAGGCATTTGCAAAATGACTAAAGGACACGCACACATTAAGAGAGTTAGGATTCTCCTAAAGAAAATAATATGAACTATAAATTTGGAGTGAGGCTACGGTAGTATGCATATTGGTATGTACTATATATCAATTTCTCTCTTTTCAAAGTCCAAACAATTGATGTGAACCGTTCAACATCATCTCCATATGAAGAAGTACATGTAGACTATATTTTACATTTTTTTAGAATTTTCATACTATTTTTAGATAGGTGGAAAATTACTTGATCTAGATATTCTGGACTATTCAAAAGTAGTAATTTTCAACCTATCCAAAAGAATAGTAAGAAAATTCTAAAAAATGTAAAATTTATTCTGCAAGTACATTTTCATATGAATACCATGTTCAATGGTTCAGATCGACAATTTGAAATTTGAAAACAAAAATATTGATCCGTAGTACCGACCAATCTGCGCTATGCATAGTACCATAGCCTCACTCAATATAAAGACAGAAAACAACTGCTTACTATAGTTGCCATCTTGTCCCCGGAACCACTTTCGTGAAAAAAGAAAGTCCTTTTTGGAACTCCACCTGAAAATTTTCTTGGGTTATATAGAAATAATTTACATGAAATTAAAATTAACATCCATCATCCCATTTTTTCCCCAAAATCGATAGATGTACTTACAAAGTTTTGTACTTGGCCTCATACTTCCCATAAACAATGTCACAGTGTCCATCTATTGTTTCCACCAGCTCCAAATCTCCAGTAACAACATCCCACCTAAAAAATAAATAAAATTAACTAACAATTTTACTATGATTAGTACCATGTATAAAACTAATTCAGGACCTTTTACGGTGGATACAAAACATATACTAAAAGAAATCCACAAAATTAAAAAATACAAGGGCTCTGCTTGATTTGAAGAATATGAAAATAGAACTTACTCATATCTGTTGCGTCTGTCCAGGTTGAAAACTACCTCAAATACAGAATCGGCACTTGCATTTACAACCCCAACTGATTTTAGGAGAACTCCCTTTGAGAACTACGAAATAGAACAAGCATTTTTTAAAAGGGTAAAATGGGTACTTTTGTATAAATTTAAAATGAATTTTCATTAATCAATTAAAAAGTCAATAAATTGGGTAAATTTGGGAGTTTTTTAACTTTAGATGGACAAATATTATATTATGAATATTAGACGGAGGGAAGACATAATTTCAATATTTTTGAGGGGTATACATGAAATTCCCCATTTTTTCAAGGTTTCGAACAAGCATTTCAAGCACACTGTCCTTTTGTTGTACATTTGGTATTAAATCTGATCAGCATGGTAGCAACTCCCTACATATATCAGGGTTTTCTTTTTGCCATTAATTTTTATTGAAATTAAGTAGCCAAGCAACAAAAAAATTATATGATCCACACATATTGAAATTTCTTTCAAGCAATTGAGACATTTCAGTAAACAATCAAGTCAGATTAGTATGTACCTTGGAATTAGCAGCATCCTCAAAAATTCTAGTACCTAAATATCAGAGAAACAGATTTATAAAATATTTACTAAAAGATATTATAGATGTTGCAAAATGCATATACATAATGGTACACCCTGATACTTTTTGTTTGTGGGTGAGTGGTTGATACATATCACATGTCAAATGTTAATTCACATTTTCCTTTTTGTTCTTTCTTTTTCAAATTTTTCATTAAAATTCATATTTTTCTTGCATATTTACTCATTTTTAGTAATCGCAACTATATAAATAACAATTAGAAGAATAAAAGGTACCATTGACAGTTCGAACACATCTCCAGTCATGTGTTTCAAATGCATCTCCAGTTTCATCATCAACATGTGCATTTAATACTTTATCAGTACCAATTTTTGAAGCCTGACGAAGTAGCATCTCTGGGCCTGCAATTCCAATTTAGTAGAAATTGAAAATAAAATACAATGTGTAACAACCTTGAACAAATTTGAACGAAGCCTCAAATTATAAATTTTTCTTTTTTTGGTAGGTGAAAGTCCCAAAATATGAAGCTTCACCTTTTCCTATTTTTACAAGCTTTCCAAGCCCATGCTGCGCATATCTTCTAACCCTAGGACGGTGTCCCACAAGATTTATCCTGAAATTTATTTATTTTTGTTAGTAACTTGCATGGAACATTCATTTTATCAATTTTTGTGGTTGTTGGATTGGTATTGATCATGGATTTATACACTAAAATATCACGATATACCAAGAGAAAGGGCAAGTATATCCTATGGCTTGGTTTAGCACCAGTCAAAGCCTCTATCAGTATGGTAACACTTGATTTAATTTGCTGGACTTATATTAAAAATATTCTTAATAGTTAAAATTTACACACTCATCCTCAGTGTTTAGTCTCCTATGCCTACCACTTCTGCTCATCAGATCATACTCATCCTGGAAAATAAAAAATTAAACAGCTTAAGGCACTGAAAGATAAATAACTATATTCATAATGCTTTGATTTTGTTACTTGAGTATGATTTGTGGTATATTTTCATGTATCAACTATTTGAATATAGAGGAGGGTTCAAATGCCTAGTGTCTTTCATGCCTCATTGTGCCTCATATGCTTTATGTTTATTTTCAAAGTCCAAATAGTCGATCTGAACCGATCAACATGATATCCATATTAAAATGTGCTTGGAGAACAAATTTTATATTTTTTGGAAAAATTTTACTGCTTTTTTAGATAGGTACAAATCACTGTTTTTGAATATAATACAAAAGTATATATAATTTCATATAACATAAGTTGCAGTTTGTACTTGTTGTTTGGCTTGCTCGAATGCCTCATACCACTTGCGTAACTCTGCCGGAGTTGCACAGGCAATCTAGTAAAGAATACAAAGTGAAAAAAAACTTATTAACAAAAACATAAAAAAAAGCCACAGGTTAAAAATAATTTCGAGAAAGATTTAACAATAAAACACGATTACAAACCTCTCCTTTCTTTGTTCCATCCAACCTATTGAAAAATCCAAGAACATAAAATTCCTGAAAACCAAAAAAGGATTTAAATTAAAGAAAATAAGATTATTTTATAAAAGCACCCAACGTTTCTCATGTTTACAACTAACACCACACATATATTATTTATTTGCAAATGTTGTCTTAACTTACATTTCACCATACCATAACGGAAGGTATAATCCATTAAGTATCGCCAGTTTCTTCTTGCATCTATATCTAAACCAAACTTGACTTATAATGAAGCTAAGTTGATTCAGATCTTTGCTTCTAAGGTTATGATTACTAATGCAAAAAATTGCCTAAATTCATGTAAATAAGTTATCTTTCAACAGACCAAACTTGGTTTTTCAGTAGTGAATGGAGTAAATAAATGGTGAAAAATACTAAAAATATGTAAAATTGAGCAAAATTAAGATAAAACTCTCAAAATGTATAAGAGAAGATTGTAGACAGACCCCTGTATTGACTTTTCTTCTTCCCAGCTCTTCTAGCATCAATGTGTGACTAATAATACCTTTCCTTATAGGCTTCTGTGATAAGAGATTAAAACAAAATTGATCAGAAAAAGGTTTGAAATTATCTCACATGCCAATTCAATTGATTTAGATCCAAATTCAATTGATTTTTGAAAGTAAGCACTGATCCGTAAATCAACCAGATAAAGCACAAATTAGTTTAGTAAAAGAGTAAAGCTGAAGCAACGAAATTAAACAGCTGAAATTGCAACTAATTACTAACAACTTCAGGATTTTCGTGAGGATCGCGCTTGTACATGAACAAGCAATTGCCTCGAAGAACCAGATACCGGAGATTGCAGTACTGGTGCCCGATCGTGTTCACGCCTAAGTGGTACACCCACCCGGCGTACTCCGCCACCACTCTCCCGCTCCCTCCTACGGAGGAGGCGCCGCCCTCCGACGATGACCTCTCTGGCGAACTCACCTCCGTCCTCTCTGTTGTAACTGTCGCCATTGCCACTTCAGTACATGCAAGAGATAACAAAACTGGAGCTGCTTTTGCTCTGTTCTCTCTCTGTTATTGTACGGTTCAAGTATTTAATAATAGATTATGGAGAAATTTTACCTGCAGTAAATGAAATTTTGTGTTTTATTATACACCGTCGGATCTGTTAAGCACGAATATAGAAGGATTCCGGATTCTGATCAGACGGTCTGATCTAAACATAAAATTTGAGTTACTTAAGAGAATACTGATACATTTGGAAATTTTCTTTTTCAGAACTATCTTAATTTTAACTAAATACATTTTATATTCCTGATCCTGATGTTTTAAATATTATGATTATTTGAACTATTCAGAGTTGTTCACTTGTGCTTTTCTGATTATTCCGCGTGTATGCGATGAAATGCCCTAGTTGACACGGAAACCGGGGCGTGTCGTTGATGTGGGTGGCTCCAGCTGTCAGTGAGACGAGACGAGGGGTTTCTTTTTCTTTATTAAGTTGGTAAGATGAAATGCCTTTTATTCTCCTGATCCCGGTGTTTTAAATATGAAACCATTCATAGTTGGGACTCGTGCGTTTTTGGTAAGCCCGCGTGCATGCGATCAAATGCTCTTAATGACCCGGAAACCGTATGGTGAATATTTTAACAGAGTAGTTTTCGACTTCTTGCAGCGCACAAGCTATATGCAGTGCAGTTTTGCTTCTATAGTCTATTCGTTGCACGAAACCAAAACTGCTCTGTTAATAAAAGTTTATTGTTGGGAAATGTCTTTCCTTGTAAATTAAGGAAATTTGAATTCATACTATCTAAAGTAACTCAAATTTTGAGTTTAGAACTTGGCCATCAGATCTGTTTCAGCACGAATATTCACGGCGTGCATTCCATCTCCAACGTTCCGGATCTAAACTCAAAATTTGAGTTACTAAAGAGTGACCGACTTTTAGAGAGAAAATAACCGTTTCATGAAAAGCAAGATTAAACGCCTTTTATTTTTCCTGATCCTGGTGTTTTAAGTATTAAATTATTTTATTAATGGAAAAACTGAAGGTGGTCCCGCTTGAACTATTCACAGTCGTACACGTGTGCTTTTCTGGTTAGGCCGCGAGCATGCGATGAAATGCTGTGGTTGACATGGAAACCGTGGGATTTGTCGTGATGTAGGTTGGTCCCAGTGATGACTAAACAAGAGGTTTCGTTTTCTTTATTAATTTGGTAAGAATTACGGTTTCGACACTGCGAGTACACGTTAACGACACGGGGGAAGGGTGATGAAATTAAAATAACTCAATTTTATATTAACACAACATTATCAAAATATATTTTATTATATAGACAATTTTAATCTTCATTAAGTGTTTCCTTTAAAAACTAATTATCTCTCATATATTAGCACATTTATGTTTTTCTTTAAAAGTTATTTTTTATAAAGTATGTTATTTTATATAAAATATATCTTTCTGTCATATATTATTTTAAAATCTATTACTTAAAAGTTACTATAAAATATGTTTATAAAGTTTATGTTATCGTATAATAAGGATTCATTATTTATTTTAATCAAATCTTTAAGATTTTTTTAAGGGAATTACAGCAGTGAATTAATTTTATTATATTATTAAAAAAAACATATTGAATGCAAATTATCATAAATAATTTTGCAGTCAACTTATGATTAAAATAATAAATTAAAAGTACAGCAAAACACTACAAAATAACAAATTTATTTGGTCGCAAGTCGTGAGTTGTTAGCATACATAGCCTTTAACACCATATAAACCATGAACAACAATAAGCATATCATCGGAATATTCAAACTTCAAATTAAGAAGTTGATTACCTTCATTTCATAATTCAAAACTTGATTTTCAAGGTTTTATTCTGACGGGTTAGGGAATTGATCCATCTATTCAATTAACAAAAATAAATTAATTACAAAACATCCAGAAAAAAGTTTCTAACAATTTTAATTAAAATAGACTAATAAGTATCAAAATTAAGAGAAAAATATATAAAAATATATAATATATTTGAGTTGAAATATATCACATATTAAAGCGAGTGTATCTTATTATTAAAACAAAAATTAAAATTACAAAAAAAAAAGTTAAATACATATTTTGACTTGACTGCTTAAAACCTTAATTGAATTGAATGTTTTCTTGTGTAAATTATGCACCTATATTTCTATAAAAAGAAAGGAAGATCAACGAAATTCTGTAACTTTTGATTTAATATGAATGCAAAATATAGAAAAAAAAAAACTATCAATTATGGAAACCAAATAATTTAATAATCGCTATATTAATTACATTATGAAAAAAATATGATAGTTAGGAAGAGATTTAATAAGGGTTAAATTTGTCCATACATTAAATTTTTGTAAAGATATTATGCTAATATAAATGAAAATGGTGTCGATATAAGCAACGGAGAAAGGGGAAGGAGAGCGTCTTTAAACTTCTCCATTTGTTGGTAATGGAGTTGTCCTGTAGATTCAATGGCCGACTAGATTCAATGATGAAGGTGTGAATTTCCGGGAAAAAAAGAAGAAAGGAATTCGAATCCTCTGAGATGTCTCAAATTTTGCGTGACTTTATGGGCAATCTCAACCGTTTAAATACGCTCTGCACGAATCTCAAAGCACACATAATACTCCTACACTACCCGGGGCGGATCTACTGTAGCACAGGAGGGGTCAGCTGCCCCTGTTGGATTTTCAAAAATAGTGCTAAAAATTTGTTTTTCGGACCTCTGCCCCTCCTTGGAATTCAAATTGCCTCTCTGTAACCCATTCTGGAATTTTAATAGACGAAACGGAGTCCATATAAACTCTGAGCGAAACAAATTAGCGGAACCCAAATAGGCGCTGATCCCAAATAGCGAAAATTAGTTGAACCAAAATGTTGATTTTTTTCAAGTAGTTTGAGATTTTTATCATATTGATTGGTATTTTTTTGTTATGTTGAATTGTACTCAATAAGCTATTGGGTTTAAACCCGATAAGCTATTTGCATCTGATTATTACCCCGTCCTGACAAAAATTCTGCATCCATCCCTGTACATCACTCTCCAATAGACATCGGACACGTGGGTCATGCAAAAGTTGAGATACCTCAGAGGAAACGCATTCTTTCAAATTATCAAATCCCACTTAAATGAGAAAAGGAACGTCCGAACGACCGAACGTGATTGTATTGGTGACGAGGAGCGTAATAAAAGAAAAGGAAAGAATTTAATAATTATGTTGTGAAACATAGAAATTAAGAAGGAAACATGTTGATATCGTTCTCGTACTAGAAGAGAACGGGGTAGATCTGATGAGTATCGGATCTACTCTTGAATTTGATAGATTTTAGAACTGTTTGATCCGTTTTAAAATCTGTGCATATAAAAATTGAAGCGAGTGTGCACCAATAAAACAAGGCAAATGCTTCTGTGCATACAAGGACCTATTTGTAAAATGAACATATTTTTATTTTCAAAGTTCAAACAGTCGATCCGAACCGTTCAACTTGTTCTCCATATTAATATGTGCTTGGAGACCAAATTTTATATTTTTCTGAATTTTTTTACTATTTATTAAGATGGGTACAAAATTCAATGGTCTGAATTTGATATTTTTTTGTACTCATCTTAATAAATAGTAAAAAATTTCAGAAAAATATAAAATTTGGTCTCCAAGCACATATTAATATGGAGAACAAGTTGAACGGTTCGGATCGACTGTTTGAACTTTGAAAATAAAAATATGTGCATTTTACAAATAGGTCCTTGTATGCACAGAAGCATCACTCATAAACAAATAGCACTGATTTTAAAACGGATTGAATGATTGGATGCTCTGATTTTTTTTTATTTATATCCAAAAAAATATATAAATTTAAAAAACTAACCAAACTGCGTGTTTATTTTCAAAACTATCCAAACCGGAAAAAAAAAATTCCGGTTTCAATACCAATTTTCGGAAAAAAAAAAATTCCGGAAATTGAATCCTAAATCCAGAATAATTTATAAGAAAAGATAATTAATGAGATAAAATTTCTAATAATTTAAAAACTAAATTATAACCTGAATTTCATTTTTTATACAGTTTGACTTTACTCGACACCTAAATATTAATATATTTTCAACTACTTTTGTTTTTCTTTTCAAAATATAATTACACCATGATTCCATCCATTGCCACTTAATTAGTTGGATCACTTGAAATTAAGTAATGTATTATGATGAAGTCAAGTTTTTATGTGTTACATTGTGAGTCATAACTAAAATTATTGCTATGACACGAGTAATAATAGCATGTGACTAATCACATTTAATTATATTTAATTATATTTATCGAACTTCTAGTTTTTTTAAGAAAAAAATCTGTAAAATTTCCAAATAATTAAAAAATTAATGTTGTCAAAAATATAATATTAAATATAGACACATAACTATGTATCATTAGAGTGGAAAAAACGTGTTGTACCGTGACTTTAGTGAACAATGACATGTGTCGTGCCATACCGTGACCAAAATGTCAAGGGTTGGTCACGACACACGAGTCACGTCGTAACTCGCGTGCCGTGTCCAAATGTAACTGGTCAGGTTTCTCACGTTTAACTATTTTTTCATAATTTAAGTTAGTTTATTTAAGATTCACCATTTGATTAAGACCTAACGGTTCTAATTATATGTGACTCGCGTAATTACGTGCCGTTTTATGATCGGATCTTTCGCGTGCCGTGACCAAAATATCAAGGAGTAATCACGGCATCCAAATAATCATGACACACAACACGCAAGTCACGACACAGAACAGTAACATGTGCCGTACCGTTCTATGACAGAGTCGGCTCCGCCGTGCCATTTTTTCCACCATATGTACCATGACATATCTCTTGCCACGTCATACCGTAACCAAATTAGTTCACGCGTTGTGTAACAAGTCAAATCCGTTATGGATAAACATTTGATTTCAGCTACTCATATATGTGGCCTTCTTTTATCTACCTTCCGTTATCAAAAAAATACTGAACCGACTTCCTTTTTTCAAGTACCAGTACATTAATTTAATAGCATATTCAAATTTATTAAAAGAAAAGGAATATTCAAATTTATTTTCTGTACATGCATCATGCATCTAATTTTCAAATACAGATTCGGATACAGACGACTAATATTTGATCCATTTGCACCCCTATTTGATGGGCTCTAAGACTATCTGATCCGCTTTAGGATATGTGCGTTCATGATCAATTTTCATATGCACGGATCTTCAAGTGGATCGGATAGTCCTAGAGCCCATCAGATCTACTCCGTTCTTCTTTTCCAATCTCTCCGTTGCTAAAATCGCCTCCATCTCAAATTCCAATTTTTTATTTAATAATTCAAATTCTTCAAAATAAATTAGTTGGAAATTAATAATGAGATTTTGAGAAATAGAAAGAATATGTAAATATTACGTGTTACCCGTATGTATATATCAACGTTTCATAACGTGCAATAAAATGTAATGTGATATGACATGACGTATAAAGACCGCTTCACATGACATGGCATGCTGTCTTAATTTTTATTTAAAGAAAGCAAGTTTCGTGAAATAAAGTTAATTAATTTTGAACATTTTGAGCAGAGTTGGGTTATAAATTTTGAAACAAAAATAGGTTAATTTTTTAGCCAATATTATTCCGAATCTCAAACTATGTTAATTTTTTAACCAATATTTCGTTCATTTTGCAAGTTAAATTAATTATCATAACATATAAAAGTTCTATAATTAAGTAATGCAAATTGTTACATAATATTGGGGCAAAGTCAAATTTTATGGAGCGAGATATAATTTTATAATAATTTTAAATATTATATATATTTTTTATAAAATAATATAAAAATACAAGCTGATTATAAAAAGTAACTTTTTTTTTTATGAAGCGAGATATAATTTTACAACCATAAATTTTACGCTACACCAAAAAAATAAATATAATCATTAATTATTTTCTAATACTAAAAATAGTGATAGAATTCATCATGTTCAGAATATTTTCCCTTGTCACTATCAAATTAAATCATGATGACACAAACGCGCCAAGTGGATGAACAAAAACACCATTTTTGACTTCTTCTCTAAAAAGACTTTCCAAAAAGAAACACGTTGACCAGAATTTCCTCGAAATAGAAGTATTTATTTATTTTATTGATTTTAATTATCATTTCCTAAAATAATTCTTTTTTTATTATCTCAATGTCCACAAAAACTATAATTTACAAGTATTTATTTTGATTATTATGATTTTTTAAAACTGACCGATTCTTTTGCACTATACTTGTTTCCGTTAAAGCTGATTACCAAAAGTAATTATGATAATGAGCAGGGACGGACTCAGAATTTTCATTACAGAGTAAAAAATATTGAATCAAGTTAAATATCTTATCGGATTTAAACTCATTAACTAATTAGGTACTTAAATACCTTATCGGATTTAAATACTTTTCCAGAGAGGAGCAAAGTTCATCGGTACCAATAGATCACCACTAAAACTCGAAATCCAGAAAAATAGCTACCCTCCCTGTTCTACTTTGAGTCCACCCCTGATAATGAGAATAAATTTGATTTTTCGGATATGTTTTAATGAAAATAGCTGCTAATCCAAGTAAACTTCAAGAATTGCTAATCTCAATGGCTAACTCAACAAAGAGATATTACTTTTAATGACGTGTTCAAATAAGGAATTAGTGCTAACCCAAGCTCATCCAAAAGTCTAAGGCCCTGTTCGGTTGCACCAGTGGGAATAAGAATGGGTACGGGAATCAGAAATTTTGAACTGAAAATTACTGTTCACCGTGGGAATAAAAACTTAGCTCTGAGCAAATTTTTTTTTCCCACGGTGAATAGTGATTTACCGAACGGGGCCTAAAATAAAGTTGCCTTTATCCCATACAATAATATTATATAAAAACAACAATAATAGACATTAACCAAGATTTTTTAATTTTAGAAATTAAAAAAAAAGTTAGAAAAGGAAATGATTATATTTTTCTTTGAAAAATAGATTGGTATCACAATTACACCAAGAACAGCTGATTTCGAACAAATATGTGGCCATGATGTATTTTAAGATTTGTAGAACACAGTCGCATCATTTTAGAAATCTGCATCAGGTAGAACTGTGTTCAAAGTAGTTTTATAATGAGCATTTTTTATATTTTTTTGAAAAATAATAATTATTTTTTAGACAGATACAAAATTATTATTTTTCAGATGAACTAAAAATATAATACAATAACCACACTAAATATATAAATTATAACTATGTAATTGACGTTGATACTTTTGTCATTTTTATTGAGGATAAATATGGTTTTTCTTAACAAAATTGCTCATATTCCATAAAAGGATATGACCAAAATCAGAATAATAGACGCTCACCATTTAGGGGTGAAAACGGAGCCGGATTATCCGGCGGATATCCGCTCCATATCCGGATATAATCTGAATCCGGATAATCCGGATTCGAATAATTCTCGGATACGAATTCGAATAATTTTCAGAAATCCATAAAAGATCCGGATACGGAGTCATAAACGGAGCGGATATCCGGATTATCTAGATTCGGATAGTTTGGCCGGACCCATATAAAAAAAGAATAAATATTTGCTATAGGTGGGATTTGAAGCCATGTTTTTCCATCTCAATGCCCTTAGACTAAACTTCAAACCACTACACCACAACATCTTTTGTTACCATACACTTATTTGATATATATATATATATGAATAGATTATCTCCCATCTCTTATAAGTTCATTAATATTTATATTTAATGTTTTAATTAATATTTGTATCTTAAAAGTTCATATATCTTAATTATCCGATCATTATTCATTTTATATCCGTATTCGAATCCGTATCCGTAGACTATCTGTTCCGTATCCGTATCCGTTTAAAACGAATTTGGTTTTAAATTTTGATATCCGTTTACTATCCGTATCCGTATTCGTATTCATATTCGCTCATTATCCGACGGATGCGGATATAGTATTAGCACTATCCGCTCCGTTTTCACCCCTATCACCATTGCCTCCACTTAAATTCGGTTTAATTATTCAATCAATATTAAATAATATTACGACCAGCTTTAATTAATATTTAATTTAATCAAATAGCAGAGAATAATTTTAGGAAGTTTGAAAAATTCAATTTTAATCTTTTTTTTTTTTTGGTTGTAATTTTTTAATCTTTCAATTCTACCTACAAAGTAGATAAACCTTAGCTGGCACCAACTACAGGAGTAAAGATTTTACCAGAGTACATTTTGCTTCTGCAGCGCAGGAACTGTAAGAAATACTGTGTTGATTGTATAATCTATGAGCTGCATCAAGTCGAAACTACTCTGTTAAGATCTTTACCCTACTTGAGAGGCAAGTTGCTTTCAGTCGGTAACCTAACCGACCTCTCATTAACCAAACTGCACACACCCGGTCTACATTGAACCAACAGAAAGCAACGGATCATTCGTCTGAGGTTCACAATACACCAAGTCTACAAGATAGAAACAACGTAGCTCCTAGGGAACCAACCAACCAAGCCTGAATAGTTAGGCCCCAGCCGACCATTCGGCTTTCGTTTCTAAATACAACATATTTGTAGCGAGTCATACAATAAGTTATTTTCACTCGTTACATAAAACACTACAAATAATATAATTACAAAGTAGCAGGCGACGACTCGTTTATTGGTCCACGAAGACACGTCTTCACGTATTCCAGGTTTCTTCGATTTTATTAAACACCCTTAGTGTTCCCAAATATTACAAATATTGCCATTCAAGGTTGCTTCTTTTCATTAATGGTGTCCCACCTGCCAAACCGCCCATGTGCGCTGGGGACCACTCCGTGGCATTTTAGATATATCAAGAAACTCTGAGGTTGCTTTTCTTGTTTGAACCCGTCAATAATTGCGTGCCCGAGTGGTTCATAGTATATAATTAAAGATAACTTTTAATTCAAAGCGAGGGAATATTTAAATTATTTTATTATTTATTATAAAACGTCGCTCTCGTGTCAAATCTTGTATCGGATCCGGGTAAGGACTGAACCCGTTTAGACCCTCCGGATCCAATTTCGGTTTCCCAATTTTCTCAGTTGTTGGATAATGACTAGGATATTTATCTTCTATTTATATTTAATTATACAATTTTGGCCTAAGAAACTATATTTTGTTAGACCTATAAACTTTATCTTTTTTTTTTTTGGAAATATTCAATATAAGGAAGACACTATTTAAATATTAGTAATATTTTTTGGTTTAAATAAATATTTTTGTTTACTGAAAGTCTAAAATCATTCAACTAATTAAAATGTTATTTAATATAGTTGTATTATAAATTTATAAAAAATAATATACAATGCACAAAAATAATTGGATAAAATATGTTATTATTAAAACAAATAAATTGAAAACGTTTTCAACATCCTAATCAGGGGTAAAGATTTTCAACAGAGCAGTTTTGACTTCATGCTACACACAAATGATAAAATCAAAACAAAGTTTTATATAGCTTTTGTGTTGCGTAAAGCCAATATTACTCTGTTAATTAGTTGTACTTGTAAATTTGTTCTTTTTTATTTAGGAATAAAACAAAACAAAACAAAATATCTTATCATTAAAATAATAAAACTAGAGACGTTTCATCATCATAACTAGTTCGGGAATAGAGTACTTCTGATGCCTATCGTACTTATATTTTTAGTTCAATGGGTTCTTGCACTGTCTGTTCTGTTTTAAAATTCGTGTGTATTGTTTTAAGATCTATTCAAATTGACTTTAAGATTCACATTGATCTAGCGTGCACAGATCTAAAAGCGAATCAAACGATAGAGACATCTGTAAGACTCAAATTTGAGTTTAATTTATATTTACCCCTAATTAGTTCTTCTTATAAATATAACCTTCAAAATTATTAGTTTCACCTAAAAATAAAATAAAATGTTGATGATAAATTAATAATTGAGAAAAAAAATGGCATTTTTCAATTAAAAACAAATACAAAAAAGACAACTGCTTTTGTTTTCAACAACTGGTTTTGAAACCGCCTAAACAGGTTACCAATACAAATTAGGAAACTTCATATCGGGTATACCCGCAATCAAAACAAACCGAACCGTGAACCGCCTCTCTCTAAATAAACCTTTCCCACCTATATATACACCCTCCTCCTAATTCACCATTCATTTCATTTTCATTTTATAGGTTTCCTTTTTCTCTCTTCTTCTTCTTCTCTCTCTCTCTTTCTCTCTTCGCCATGGCGACAGAAATACTGAGACCACAAGACTGTCTCAGACCACCACACACTTTCTATGAGCCGCTTACTCCACCGAACCGGAGAAGGTCTCGACCGGTTCGATCGAACCAATACCAAACCACCCCTTCACCTAACCCCAAACACGCTAAACCAAACCCCAAGTCTAGGAAATCCAGCTCGCCTTCTACTTCTCCTCCTTCTACCCCTCTGTCAACCTCTCCTTTGAAAAACGGCTTCAGGCTTTTGAAACGGGGTGAAGCTTTCAAATCGGGTCAAAATGGATCTGATAAGGTTTCTCCTGTTAAGAGTAAAGATACGTTGCCGCTGCCACAGCAGAAAACCCAATTGGATCGGTCCAGACACGGATCTGAACCGAACCGGGTTGGATCGGTCAAGGAGGTGACATTTGCTGGGCCTGTTTATGCGTGCTGTGCACCGGAAGCAAGTTGTTTGCCTCAACCAGGTTTATCCTTACTGCTCAGGTCATCCAGTGTAGGTCCCACAAGTGATGACGAGGCTTCTAGAGCCTTGCGTAGTTTACTGAAGTTGTAGTAGTAGTTTCTGTGGTACTGGGTGTTTGATTTGTATGATCTCCAAAGAAAAAGTCGCTGTCTTTGACTGTGTTGTTGTAAAAGAGACTTCAATTCGCTCTGAATTCCTCTGAGTATTTTTTCAAAAGAGGAAAAAGGGTTGAATTGGGGCCAGTTGGATCAATAGTTAGAGGAGGCAGGTAGCAGAAGTTGCGGCTTCTTTCTTGTGCAGATGCAAAATGGTGACTTTTTTCTTATTCATCCTACAAGTTTTATAAATTAGATATTGGGTTGGTTGGTTTGTTGTTAATTGGGAGTGCATTAGTTTGTAATTTGGTTAGATTAGTTTTACTGGGTGGTCTTTTAATTTCGATTTCAGAGTAGTTACTTTACTGGTAAGGGAAGTTTGTTCTAATGTTGGTATAGAAAGGTTTGTTGGTAATTAGGAATATGATTTAGTTTTGTAATTTGGTTAGGTTAGTTTACTGGTCGGTCTTTTAATTTGGAGCTACATGTCACTTTACTGGTAATCATTTTACTGGTAAAGTGTTGTTGTATTGTAGCTGTAGAAATTGGGTTTTACTGGTAACCACTTTACTGGTAATCACTTTACTGGTAAAGGAAATGTATCTGTATCTGTAGGTGTAAGATTTTCAATTCAAGTTAAGATGAATAAAATGAGTTTGTGGGTCTATTATTTGACTGTTTCTATGATTTCTTAATTTTTCACTTTTGCACATCTAATTCTCTAATTATTTGGAAGGATTTTTTTTTTTTTGAAAGAACTGATAGAGGCTATCAGTTGTATTTGGAAGGATTGTTTCTTCCCTTTTGCACAGTTGTTCCACTAATTGAAATTTGATGGAAGCATCACCTCCATCTTAAATTTGGTTAGTTTACTGGTAAAGTTTATACATATATATATGCACCACTGAATAATTTCAGTAGGGATTTTGTTTTCATTCAATATAATTGGTTTTACTCAACTTAAATGTCAATATTGTGTAAATTGCGTTGTTCTGAACCAATCTTGATGTTGTACCAGTAACATTTACCAGAATGTTTAACACTATTTGGCTTGAGTGGGACTGTGCCAGTCACATTTACCAGTATTTGTGGTTTGTTGGATTCTTGGTTAAAACATGTTGAACAACAGTTGATTTGATCAAAGAAAAGATTGTTCACCAAATATGGTGCTTTTAATTTGTGGTCTATAATTGACATTAGGTTGAGGAATCTTTTGAGGCGCCTTTTTGTTTTTGCTTTAAAGAGAAACGAAAAGCAAAACAGTCCCTATCATTGGTTTTGTACAAGTTTATCCAATATTTCTTTTTATGTATATAGTGGGCAACATGATATATTAATATCTAACACGGTTTGTTTAGTAAAATAATTTAAACAGAAGCTTCTTCTACATATGGTCTTTTTGAAAATGTCAACTATAGAATATTTAATATAATTTTTTATTTATACAAATAATATCATAATAATACAGGGTTTGAGACTGATTACATGAAGGAACCGAAAAAATATTTGGATTCAAGTAGTAGTACTGGTATTGATTTTATTTGTTGTAAATAATAAATAATGGTATGTGTTCATCGGACTGATGTTGCACTGTCAAACAATTAAGAGTGCGTTTGGATGCACTAGAGAATAGCGAGAATAGTTACTGTTGAGAATAACGAGAACAGCTACTATTTAAGAATAGCGCTAACTCAAAGCTATTCGGAAGTTATTTGATTTGAATATTTAGAATAGTTACTGTAGGGATTGAGACTTTGAGAGAGTTCATTTGTTATTTCATGTTTTTGTATGAATAGCAAGAACAGCGCTATTCTCGCTGTTCCTGAATATGTTTGGATGGATTGGAATAGCGCTATTCTCGCTGCATCCAAACATACCCAATTAATTGGAATAATCGGCTATAATTAGAAATAATTGACTATAATCATAAATAATTGGCTATAATTGAAAATTATTAGCTAATTAATTAGAAAAATCCTTGACCACCATCTAATTAACCAATTAATCGGTCTAAACTTATATTTTTTGGCTTGAGTGGTAACATTTACCGGTATTTGTGGTTTGTTGTATTCTTGGTTAAAACATGTTGAACAACAGTTGATTTTATTTAATTAAAGGAAAAATATTTTGCTTACCATTATTTGTAGTTTGTTGTATTCTAGGTTAAAACATGTTCATCAAACAGTTGATTTGATCAAAGAAAATATTTTGTTCACCAAAAAAGGGGCTTTTAATCTGTGGTTTATAATTGACATTTAGGTTAAGGAATCTTTTGAGGCACCTATTTTTTTTGTTCTTCATGCTTTTGGAAACAAAAACTCAAAAAAAACAAAACGGTCTCTATCACTGGTGAGTTCGTACCACCACCAAACCCACCCACCCACCCCCAACTCCCAAATTTGTATTAAAGGAGAATTTTTGAGTTAATGAATCCTAATCATTCAATATATTTTAAAATTTGTACAAATTAGATCCGCACTAATATTAAAGGACCCCTTATATCATAAGCAGGGGTTGAATTAACTTCATTTAAAATTTGACGGTTGAAATTTATTAAGAGAAATGTTCCTGTACCCCGAGCCACCAAATCCGAGCCCGTCCCCAAACTGGTTTAACTGGGTTTAACCGTTCACTAATAACGGTAATTTATTAATTTCTCATTAATTAACGAATTGCTGTTTTAACGCATTGCAGTTTTACATTGATTGCTTTAAATGTTAGCTTTGCATGCTTTTGTCTTGCGCTTTAATTTCGTGGACAGTCTATTAGAAACAGTTGTAATCACCAATCCTCGAATTAGTCCCCCAGATTGTTAACGGTCCTCTAATAATTAATTAACTACTTACTTGAACGTACTTTAAAGTACAATTTAAACCCAGTTAGCTCGGGGACGCGATGGGGGATTGGTTCTAATTTTAATTATGCAAATTAACAGCTTTTTATATTAAATAACTAAAAATACAGTCTCCATTTTGAACAAGTAATCCATTAAATGAAGGATTTTCAATGTTTGTAAACACAGGTTTATATGCTTTAAAATATATTTGAAGAATAAGCTTTAAAATGTGTTTGTAAACATAGGTTTATAAATTTGTAACACATATTTTTTAATTTTTGTAAACACTGGTTTATATGCTTTACACACAGGTTTATATGCTTTAAAATGTTGTTTTCTTGCCAGTATATATTGGTTTACTTGCACAGGTTTATATGCTTTACACACAGGTTTATATGCTTTAAAATGTTGTTTTCTTGCCAGTATATATTGGTTTACTTGCACATGTTTATATGCTTTACACACAGGTTTATATGCTTTAAAATGTTGTTTTCTTGCCAGTATATATTGGTTTACTTGCACAGGTTTATATGCTTTAAAATGTTGTTTTCTTGCCAGTATATATTGGTTTACTTGCACAGGTTTATATGTTTTACACACATGTTTATATGCTTTAAAATGTTGTTTTCTTGCTAGTATATATTGGTTTACTTGCACAGGTTTATATGCTTTACACACAGGTTTATATTATTTTGTAAACAATTGATGTTTCGAAGTAGTAGTTTCATTGTTATTTAATAAAGTTTTACATGCTTAGAAATTGGCATTGTTGGAACAAGTTCTAATTTTATGATTGTTTCGAAGTAGTAATTTCATTGTTACTTAACAGAGGTTTGCATGCTTAGAAATTGTAATTGTTGGGGTTTTGACTAACATAAAATAATTGATGAGGCTGCTAACAATTGTTGTTTTGAACCAGTAGTTTCATTGTTATTTAATAGAACTTTGCTTGCTTAGAACTAGTAGTTTTGACTAACATAAAATTTAGAGCTGTAAACATTTTGGTGGGGGACGCGCTCGGGTATTGGTACAAATTTAGAGCTTTAAATTTTATGGCGGGGACGCGCTGGGGTATTGGGGGATTCGTTTTTTTTTTAAAATTAAAATTTAACTCATTTACAATGAAAGTTAAACACTAGAATGTAGTGGATTAAACGCTTTCTTTTATATGTTTAAATTATACGATTGTTTCGCTGCATTTGGCGCTGCTTTTGTTAACTTTTTGAACAAAGTATTTTTCGCTTCATGCAGCGAAATATTGTACAATAAAGAAAGATTCATACTGTTATTGCGTTGTATGAAGTAAAACATGCTCGTTTTGTCACTGACATTCTAGAAGGCTGGGGGACGCACGCGGGTATTTTTTTGAGGTACAATTATCAGCTTCCATTTATTAACTCAAAAGATTCTTTTTTGAGTTAATGCAGAGGATACGGATTCCCCAAATCCCCCACCCCAAAAGCAAATGAAAAATTTAATTTAAGAAATTATTATTCGTATTCAAATAGTAGATATATACTATATATATATATATATATATATAAAGAGAGAGAGAGTAAGGCTTGGGTGCTATGGATAGCATAGAGGGCCACCGTGCTACAGCTCAATATTTGAGTTTTCAAAATCCAAACGGTCGATCCGAACCGTTCATCTTGCTCTCCATATTAACATGTGTTTGGAGACCAAATTTTACATTTTTTAAAATTTTTTTACTATTTTTTTAGCTTGGTAGAAAATCAAATATCTTAATGGTGCATAATTTTTTAGATCAAGTGATTTTCTACCGAGCTAAAAAAAATAGTAAAAATTTTTCAAAAAATGTAAAATTTGGTCTCCAAACACATATTAATATGGAGAACAAGATGAACAGTTCGGATCGACCTTTGGATTTTGAAAACTCGAATATTGAGCCGTAGTACGGTGACCCTCTATGCTATCCATAGCACCCAAGCCTTACTCATATATATATATGAATATGCTAGCATGCTACGCATAACATCGATGGCCTCTGTGCAACGGCTCAATATTTGACTTTTCAAAATCCTAATAGTCGATCCAAACCGTTCATCTTGTTCTTCATATTAATATGTGTTTGGAGACCAAATTTTACATTTTAAAAAAAAATTACTATTTTTTTAGATATTGAAAATCGCTGTTTTTTATGGTTCAGATTTGCTGAAAATAGCGGTTTCAATAAATCTAGAAAAATAGTAAACAATTTTTCAAAAAATATAAAATTTGGTCTCCAAACACATTAATATGGAGAACAAGATAAACAGTTTGGGTTGGTTTTTTGGACTTTGAATCCAGTAATTTATAATTCAATGTACAAAAATGCCTATACATTGCAATGTATGTCAGCTTACTCATATTTGTTAGTCAAATATAATAAGGTGCAAGTCAAAACGTTATATTTATTAATACTAGAAATAGTTTAATGACAATTAAAATACCAAAATTGTATTTTAATTTCGATTATTTGCAAACAATGATGATCAATTACATGATGCTTGCATAACAGAATAACTGATTTTTTCAGATGTAAAATCTAACATTATATGATTGATAAATATATTCATCTCGTTAATAATTAATGGCTCATTGTTAATATTTAAATCGACATTACAAATATTTAGTTAGTTATAATAAAAAAACTAGTATCATACCCATGCGTTGCAACGGGGACATATTATAAGAAACAAATATATCAATGAAAATAATAATTATCTAAAAATTAAAACACATGTTAATAGAAAATTTATATGATTATGTATTTTTAATTAACTTTAATCGTGATCTTTGATAATAATTTGATGATGTGATGATTTTTTATTTTTTAAGTATCAATGATATCAAATAATAGCTCGATTCGAATCTAATATCAAATATCATACAAAAATTCAATATCAACATATAATATGATATCAAAAAACATAAATAAAAAGTGTTATTGTGTGTATGTATAGGATATATATACACACACATATTATAAGAAAAATATATATTTACACACACGTTCCAATTTATATTCTTCTTTGTTTCTAAATTAGAACACACACACATTGATATATTATAAATTGCCCACACCAATATGTATAGAAACAAAGAAAGAGAAATAAGAAAAAAAATGATTTCCATTGTGATCCGTATAGAAACGAAGAAGGAAACAATAAATAAGAAAATAGAAGATGGAGTCTTCTCAATTGAAGAGGAGAAATATGAAAACAAAAAAAAAAAGAAAACGGATAAATATATCCCTAAATTTCAGAATTTATTCAATTTTAATTGTAACGTATCGTGTGACAGCATATGTGGTGGGTATGTTTTTTAACTAAATTTAGACTTCTATACATAAAACAGATGCATTTAATCAAAATAAAACAAAATATGTAATTGGAGAGCTAAGATCAAATTCGAAGTTTCATCTCTCAATCGTAGCTGTTGACAGATTGAACGCCCAACGTGCTTAATAATAGAATAGAGAAATAGAGATAAAGATATTCAGAGATCCTTGCTAGTGGTGATTTATGAGGTACAAATATTGACAGAGTCAATTTTACCTTATGAAACGCATAATCAATAGAGATTAGATGAAAATCTACAATTAATGCACTGAATTAAGTCAAAATATCTCTGTCAATATCTCTCTCCGGGAACATGAATATGAGATGTACCGAACTCCGTAAACGCAGAAATATTTTAACAGAGTAGTTTTGGCTTCATACAGCTCACGAACTGTAGAATTAAAACAGCGTTGCATGTGGTTCGTGTGCTGTAGGAAGCCGAAAATAGTCTGGTAATATCTTTACCAGAATGTTTGGCAGCAGATGCCTTTTGACCGAGTCCAGACTCCTAAAGTAACACAAATTATGTTTTTAAATCCAGACTGTACGATCAGAATCTGGGTCTTCAATATTCGTGTAAGATCAGATCGAACGGTCTGGAGATACTTTAGTGGATCCTTATTCCTGTACACATCGGTGCACCAGGTGCAACTAACAAACCAATAAAATCAGGTAAAGAATTTAACAGATGAGTTATTCCTTCACGCAGCGCACAGACTAAGATTCCAAACAGCACTGTAAATGGTACGTGCGTTGTGTGAAGCCAAAACTACTTGGTTAAAATATTCACTTATAAAAATCCCAACCGACCAAGCAACCAAACCTTTCTTTCTTCCCCAAAAGAAAAATTAGAAAGAGAAGTAAAAATAGTTCTTCCCTCAGTTAGGGTTTTCTTCTTCCAACCAAATTCAATCCAATCTAATAAATCCAACCCAAATCGAATCTCATCGATTCGAATCCAATCCAATCGACCTGTGTAGTGGGACCCGCTTGTCTGTCCCCTCTCTTGCACCACTCTCAAAACCAGGTTTTTTTTTTTCCCCTTTTCTATTTTGGAAAAATATTTGAAAAAAATACTGGTAATTTAAGGCCTATTAGCTTATATTCAATGAATCGTTAGAAATTACAATTATATATCTTTGGATTGCTGATTCATACTGTACTAGATCCAGTTGCATTCAGTTGGAATTGAGAGAACACCCCAAATACTGTGTAAATCTAGGATCTTTATAATGTTGTTTTTCTTTTGGGAAAGAATGAATCTGAAAACAATTGAAAGAAATGTCAGTAATGAATTCAAAACCAGGTTTGCTAACCCAAACCCTAATTTCTCTGTTATAATTGAGAGAACACTCCTTATTTCTTTGGATTGCCAATTCATACTGTACTAGATCCAGTTGTATTCAGTTTGAATTAAGAGAACACCCCCAAAAAAAATACTGGTCGGTGGTAACACAAGGCCTATTGAATGTACAAAAATGGAAGATAAAATAAAATCTGTCATAGAATGGGCACCTTGATATGAATTTCTTGTATGTATGTATACATCTATAATTCAATTTCTTTGTTTGTTTACAAATACTTTTTTTTTTTTTTTTAATTTTGTAGGACAACTTTTTTAGAAAGAAGAAAAACAATGCAGGAGAAAGGGACAGCACATAAATTTAGAGTTGCAAAAGAGGATTTTGACAGAGGAATCAGAGGTGCATGATCTCAAGCACTATTATTTTCCATAAAATAACTCCTATTCTGGTAATTGATTCTCTCTCATGTTATTTACCTTCTTTTGAAATTATTTAATTTTATTATTTATTTGTAATATTGATTAGAGAATTTAAACTTCAAACAGAATAAAGACGAGGGAAGAGTATATGGTATGGACAAATCTGGGCCTAGTCGTATAGTTTTGAAAAAACCCAAAAAGAAACAACCCGTTAATTCCGAATTAGACCGTCAGAAACAAGCAGAGAAGAAAAGAAGAAGACTAGAAAAAGCACTTGCCGCTTCAGCAGCTATAATATCTGAATTAGAAAAGAAGAAACAAAAAAAGAAAGAAGAACAAGAGAGGCTTGACGAAGAGGGGGCCCGTGTTGCAGAGGCCGTTGCACTGCACGTGCTACTTGGGGAAGATGCCACAGAAGATCTGGCGAAAATCAAAATTGGCCAAAATTTTACTTGGGGAGGTTGCGAATTGCACCATAATGGAGATAATAGGTGGAGTGAAAGGGGGACTGGAGATGTCCTGTTTCCTTCTCTGCAGCCCATGAGAGAGATGGGCCTGGGCCCACGGGTTGATTTTTGCCCCGGATTCATGGCTGCTCAGGCCGTGTCGTCTTTGCAAATTAGAGAAGATGGATTGCAGGAGGCTAGTGGGTGGTAATAAGCAATTAATTTAGGTACTTGTGTATAAATGTGGTGTGCTTTGGATAACTCAATGATGGTGGTACCGAGACTGGTATCCACCCCTTTCTCTCTCCTCTCTAGTTATTTGGTCGAGAAATGCCATGAAAAGAAAGGGGTAGGTCTGTGATGTAATCTGAGACCGGAGGGTTTTCTTCTGTTTTTTTGTTTTTTCTTAGTGTTGTTTGCACTTTTGTGAGATGTTATAGAAGGGTATGTGATTTGTTTGTTACTGGTTTTTATGTTATAGGATGGTCGATCTGTGGTTTGTTTGATGCTGGTTTATGTATAAAAGATGTAGTAGAATTTAAAGTTGTTTCGATATAAATTGGGCCGGGTAGTTGTTGTACCACTTTTAATAAAAGAGAAATATTCAGTGTTGTTTTTATATGGATCAATACATTTTTATAATTTCTAACTTGGAATGAATGGTTGGTGTAGCATCGAAATTCGTGTTGTTTTGTGCAGAGAGAAGCAAGATATGATTTGCTTGGAATTTGAAGTGAAATAAGGCGAAGAGAAGATTACTAGGAATAAAGATGAAGCAGAGGTAACATTTTTTTCTTTTTCTTGAGTATGTTGTTAATATATCCATTTCTTAATTTAATCACTTAAAAATGAAGTTTAATATTAACATAAAAATTACATTGACAGTTTTACCCTTATGGCAAAAAAATGATCCAGCAAAAAAACCAGTCTGGTATTTCTGGTACCTTACTGTTATATGTACAGTTTAATACATGTGCTACTTTTAATTTTATTCTTATGTTTTTCAGAGTCTATATGTGCTATTTTTTAACTCTTTCGTTTAATCTGAAGTGTTGATATCAATCTATACAAATTCTGATTTATATTTTAGGAGTTCTATCTCTTTGATTCATCAATTGCTATTTTGATTTTTTGGTATCCTTTTTCGTAGATTCTCCTTTATTTGAAAGAACCAACAATTGTGGATGTACTTGCAACACTAACTGGTAGAAGTACATAAATGTAGAATGCTGATAATTAAAGTTGTTGTATAAACCATATTTTAACTACAAAAATGTACAAATTAGGGGATCTTATGACATATGGTGCTCAACTCATCAAGGGGATAAGATTTAGAAAACAAATACATACAACTTCCTACTTGTAAACATTTTGGAGAATTTTTAGTGTGCTGAGGAATAAAGGACAATTGATTGAGATTTTTTATACAAAATTCTAAACTAGTCAGCTTATCCATCAAAACACCATAATATTTAATAATTCCATAAAAACTTAACATTATTTCTTTTTTAAAATTATTACAGTTATTTTAAAAATTGAATTGACAAATATACCCCTTATTTTAAATGAATGTCTTTCAGTTCTCTATTAAAAACATAGGCCCTTTTAACATTTAGTGGACTGTATCAGAATAAAAAATTTAGATGAAATTTGAAGATATCTGTTCAATTGTGCTGGGTATTTAATTTTTACTGGCCCAATACATACAAGTATATAACATAATGGTAAAAATGATGAGCAAATAGTTGTAATTAAATGATATATTTGAAGAATAATTTATAATTATTTGGCCATTAATTTGCAGAGAAGTTGAAAAATTTGTCCACTATGCTGGACTAGAACGCAAATTTGAAAAAAAAAAAACAGAAAAAACAATCAAAAACCCTAAACACAACATTACAGAAAGTTTTGCTTCCTATTTAAAAAAAAATGGAAAGGAAAAATAAAATCAAGCCCTGGTATATAAACATATATCATCTTTGCAACTCAATTTCTTTCAATCATTTGCCATTTTTAATAAATTCTCCATCTTCTGCATCGATCGTAACTTCCGGCACAAACCGTTTCCACAACCAATGCTTCCTCCAAAGAAGAGTCATCTCCTCTATCGGTACCCCCTTTGTCTCAGGTACAAAGAAGTACACAAATATAATCATGACTACTATCCACCCGGCGAAAAACAAAAAGATGCCGAACTTGAAGGCACAGAGGAGGGTGAGGAACGACTGAGCAATGGCGAAGGTGAACAAAAGGTTGACCGCAACTGTTATGCTCTGGCCCGCTGAGCGGGTCTCTAAGGCGAAAATCTCACTAGGAATGGTCCACCCGAGTGGGCCCCATGACCAACCGAAAGCAAGCACAAAGAGGCATATGACGAGCACCACCGCAACGGAGAAACCTTTGGTTAGTTCTTTGTCATCGCGGAATTTTACTCCGAGTATGATGGCTACAATTGTCTACAAATTTTTTATACTAGTTAGTTGAATTCTATTATTTTTAGAGTGAGGCTATGGTACTTTGCATCAATATACGTATTATGGATTAATATTTTCATTTTCACAATTCAAACAGTTGATATGAGCCGTTCAACATGATCACCTTATGAAAGTGTATTTGTAAATCAAATTTTACAATTTTTAATTTTTAGAATTTTTTTAGATAGGTAGAAAATCACATGATCTAATAATTCTAGATCATTCGAAATTAGTAATTTTCTACCTATCTGATAAAATAGTAAAAATAAAATAAAATTTAGTCAATGGTTCAGATCGACTGTTTGGACTTTAAAAACAAAGATATTTATCCATAGTATCGACTAATCCGCGCTATGCATAGTACCATCACCTCACTCCTATTATTTTTTGTCATTTATTTTTTGAATAGGAAAGAAAGCTAGAGTATATATGTATGCACCTGGCAAATAATCATTTGTATTCCTCCAGTGATAAGCAGCTTCCTCCTTCCCACCTTATCAACCAAAACTATGGAGATCACAGTTGAACCGCAAAGCACGCCACCCGTCAGAACAGATGACAGAAGCGATGCATTGCTTCCGAAACCCATGCTCTGGAACAAAACAGGAGCATAGAACAGAATGGAGTTGATGCCACCTAAAATTTGAAATGCTGGCATGAATATCGCCATTGCCAGTTGAGGCCAGTTCCTCCTCTCTAGTATGTTTCTGATATTGTTGATTCATTCAATATTAGAAAAAGAAAAAAAAAAAAAAAAAAAAAAAAAAACAGGTACAGAGATGTATAATTGACATTAAATTTGATATTAATATAGGTTCTTGCCTGAAAGGGTTCTCGATCGAGTTCGATAGCTCACTTGCCTCAACAATATCTTGAAATTCGGCATCTACTTCTTTGGTGCCTCTAATCTTCTCTAAAACTATCCTACCTTCGTCGACTTTCCCTTGCTCGATCAAACTGTTAGGAGTCTCTGGCAGGAGGGACCCACCAATTGTCATTAACAAGGCTGGTGCTGCAGCGAGACCGAGCGAAAGGCGCCACCCCCATGAGTCTAGATGTTGGGTCCCGGAATTTATCAAGTTTGCCGTGACAATGCCAGATGTTATGGCTAATTGAAACATCATGTTTAAGGCACCTCTCAAGTGCGCCGGTGCCATCTCGGACAGGTACAGCGGTACTGCCTGAAAAATACATGCAAACATTCACAAAGGGAATATTATCTTTAATCACTATATAAAAAATTAAAAGTTGTTTAAATAATGAAAAATGTTTGAAATTACCTGATTACCGAATCCGATTCCGACACGGAGCAAGATCCTACCTAAGATAAGCATGGCGAGATTAACCGCAGTAGCATTGAGAGTGGCACCAATGAAGAAACTAATACCGCCGCACACAATGCTGACCTTCCGACCGTAGTTTCTCGTGACGGGGGAGGCGACGAGAGAAGCTACGAGGCCGGCGAGATACAGAGAAGATGTAGATGTTGCTAAACCCTGGTTGTCATACTTACAGTAGTTATTTTGAGAACCTGAGTTCTTTTGGTGGTAAACTACTGGAAAGAATTTCTTAAGAAATGGATCCATTGATGTCACGCCACCTGAAAATTAAACACAAATTTTAGTTATTTATATGGGTAATTACTAATTAATCATGTAAATTAATTGGCAAAGGCTTCTATGGACAAAAGGGCCTATTTGTAAAATGAACATATTTTTATTTTCAAAGTTCAAACAGTTGATCCGAACCGTTCGTCTTGTTCTCCATATTAATATGTGTTTGGAGACTAAATTTTACATTTTTCTAAATTTTTTTACTATTTATTAAGATGGGTACAAAATTCAATGGTCTGAATTTGATATTTTTTGTACCCATCTTAATAAATAGTAAAAAAATTTAGAAAAATGTAAAATTTGGTCTCCAAACACATATTAATATGAAGAACAAGATGAACGGTTCGGATCAACTGTTTGAACTTTGAAAATAAAATATGTTAATTTTACAAATAGGTCCTTATGTCCATAGAAGCATCACTCAAATTAATTCATTATTCTCCAGTTTCAGGAATTGTTGTGGTGAAATAAAAAAAATTGATATTGCCGCACAAGTAAAATATATTATTATATAAGTATGAATCTTTAGAAAAAAAATAAACAAATGCCAAATTTCTCTTATTATAAATTATTATTATGATGATGATGATGATGATGATGATGATGAGACAAATCAATGACAAACTTTTTTTTATTCTGAAAATCTTGAGAATTTTTAAAAATAAATCTTGAATGTAAAATTTAATATTATATATGGTTAATGTTATATTATATATATATAACAATATGATAAGATTTAATATACATTAAATTGTAAATCAAATGACACTACATATCAACAGTCTAACATTAACAATTATTTATGTATCAACAAATAATACTTAATTTACATGAAATTTGAATGTAAAAACTATTTATAATTCAAATAACATACCTATAATTTTATTTATTTATTTTAGAATAATTCCTTATTAAAAGTATCAAAATAATCATTATAAGGCGCATGGTCCATATCTGCATCCGTCGGATAATGAGCAGATACGAATGCGGATTCGGATAGTAAACGGATATCAAAATTCAAAGACAAATCCGCCTTAAACGGATACGGATAAGGAACGGATAATCCATGGATACGGATTCGAATAGGGATATAAAACAAATAATGGTCAAATAATTAAGATATATAAACTTCTAATATACAAATATTAATTAAAAAATTAGGAAAAAAAAAGTCAAATGGAGAAGAGAGATAAAGTAAAATGGAGAAGAGCCATAAAAGTTTAATAGGTTTGAAATGAATTGGTCCAAAGTCCAATGCACCAGCGTCCAGCGCAATAAAAAAAAATTGGAAAGCTTCATCTAGCCCAGGCCCAGAGCATAGCGTTAAAATTTGAAAAGAATTCCGGTTTGTGAGCTCAGCGCTCAATCTATTTGTCCCACATGTACAATATAATTAAGTTAGAGATGCTTATATAAGAGTCGGTCAGTACTTCTAGCTTTAAGCGGACAAAAGTGAGAGGTGCTGAGAAATACGTGTTCAGATAACCCAGCCATCTGAATATAATTGTTCCGTTATGTATAAACTAGCGCCGTTTATATATCAGAAAGCGGTTTCCGGATAATACCGGATATCCGCTCCGTTTAAACAACTCTGACCGAATCCGTATTCGTATCCGGATACTATTCTGATAACTATAAATTTATCTGGATCCGATCTGGAGATTATCCGCTCTGTTAAAATCCGAATTCGGATTATTATCGGATACAGAGCGGTTTTGGAACGGATAATCCGACTCTGTTTTCACCCCTACGCATGGAGCAAGAATTGTATACAATAAGAAAAACCCAAATATTAAACCTAAAAGAAATTAATGTTGCCAGGTCAGATAATGCATTTTATATAGTGGGCCCCACATGCCACCACCAACCATCCAGTGAAAGATTAAACAGCATTTATTTCTGCCGGAATGTTCCGTTTCAGCTAGTTCCTGTTCCGGACAGCATTTCAGCTTGTTCCGGCCGGAATGGTTATAGGTAATATAATTTCAACCAAAATGAAAGGGTGTTTATCGGGACTGGTTTAATCGGTTTTAAACCGAACTGAGAGAGATAGGATTAAACGGTTTAATTTTTTTGGTAGAATAGATTAGTTCGGTTCGGTTTAGAAATTTTAAAACCAGTTAGTCAAAACCGATCAAAAATTTTAATCTCATCCCCTGTCCGAAACCAACACTTATAAATAATTCAAAAATTACCACATAATGTATATTGCTTGCTTCGGTTTTAAACTGATTACACTAAACCAAACAAAAATTTTCAATTCATTTTAAACAAATTCAAAAAGTTTACAAAAAAATGTTTATTTTATGATTAATTTTCTTATTCGGTTCAATCGAACAAATCGAAATTTGGTTTATTTCGATCGGTTCGATTATATTTTTGAAAATCAAATAGAAATTAGGTTGATTTGTTTTTTCAATTTTCAAACCGAACCGAAATGAAGAAAGTATTGAAATTTTATTCAACCTAGACAACTTTGAAAGCGAAACTTTGAAAGTAAGTAATCAAAAGTTAGTGAATTACATGTCGGTAAATTTTCATAATTTTTGAAGGTGTTTTGTTATGTTAATCAAAACTCTCAAATTTGGGCTCAGAAGCACTCCTTCAGCAGTTCGGACAATTTGTGAGAGCCGATATCTCACGATCTGTTTTGAGATTTTGCATGAAACTTCACAGTCTTGTTCTATGAAGTCAAGAGTCCATGTCGGTAAATTTTCATGTTCTTTGAAGGTGTTTTGATATGTTAATCAGAGGTGCAAATTTGGGTTCAGAAGCACTCCTTCAGCAGTTCGGGCAATTTTTGAGAGCCGATATCTCACGATCTGTTTTGAAATTTTGTATGAAAATTCACAGTCTTATTCTATGAAGTCAACAATGCATGTCGGTAAATTTTTCATGATTTTTGAAAGTGTTTTGATATGTTAACCAGAGTGCAAAGTTGGGTTAAAAAAAAAAATTCCAAACCGTAAGGAAATCTTACGGTTTGGGCAAAAATATAATTTTGCCAAACATCTGATTATTTATAATAAAATATTAATAAACTTGGGTATTTTTAAAAAACTCGGGCTATTATGAAGGGGGAATTATATAAAATACCCTTCTTTCAAAATCTATCAAACAAAATACTCATCTTCGAAAATAATTGTCAAAATACCCTTGTGGACCCCAACTTTCCCTATCCTTCTCCTCCCTTCCACTACCTCTAAGTTACTCCTTCCTCTCTTATCTATTTTCTCCTTTCTCCCTCGACTATAAAAAATGAAACTAATATTTAATAAAACGCAATGGCAAGAAAAGAAATAAAAGATCTAAATTAATAGGACTTGAAATGAAAATAGCTTAAGTGTGTGCAAATAAGTCAGAATGTAAGATGAGAGATTGATGATAAATTGATAAGAGAAATCGCTTTTTACTCGTAGCATTAGCATTAGCATTAAATATTTAAATGATTAATTTTTCCAACATCACCAACCTGGAGATCCTGTGTATTTTATGGATTTTATGCTTATAGGTTATAGCATTATTTTATGGGGAGACTTCGATTAATGAGTATTTGTATTCTGATCATACAGACTTTGATTTAAAAGCCTAGTTTGATTTATGTAATTGAAAGAGTTTACACTGATAAGAAAACCAGTATACTTTTAGACGAATGTATTATCAATCACAAGCAATATTAGGAGCATCGTACAAGAACAATATCCAGAATTCAATTGGCAAATTCTAAAGAAATTCGCAATTTTTTTTTGTTAATATAAACTTTTGGATTCCAGTAGACAACTTTCTCAAATTCTTGTTAGTTTATTTTATCGAGACTGCACTAATTAATCACCCTGTAACTAGCTTCTATCGAAAGCTCTGTCCAGTTTAAAATTTCGATCATTATTTCATGCTATATATGATTATATACCTCTCTCTTTCTTGTGTCTGAGGGGTTGAAGTATCACTCTAAAGAGCTCTGATGGAGAGGAGTTCAGAGTGTTTAATTGAGATGCCAACACTGATGTCTCAAACAATCTTCCACGAGATAAAAGATGACTTTGTTATGCCCATATGAATATAAATCCAGATCTTCTGTTTTGATTATGCAGTTGTGTTTTATAAAATTAACTATTTTGTTTTCTTTTTTTGACGGAGGAGGAAAGGAGAAATCAGTGGAAATGAGTAACTGATAGGGTGTGGGACTAAGTGGTAGAGGGGGAGGGTGGGGAAAGTTGGGACCCACAAGGGCATTTCGTTTGATGATTTTTAAAAGAAGGTTATTTTATAAAATTTCCCATTATGAAGATATCTGCTACCTTGTACTTAAACTGAGCATCTTTTTCAAACATTCTCTTAATGCAGATAACATATTAAAATATTCAATTAACCACCTTGTACCAGACAACTAATTTGAAACACCAGTACCCAAATTATAGGAATATACCAGTACCCACATTGAAAATCTTTCATATTTCCAATTATCATACAAATTCTTTTTTCTTTTGTGAATATGCATGTGTTTGGATTAAGAGTGAGATTAGCAAAAATAGCGAGCTAACTCAACATTTCAATAGAATAACGGAATAGCGGACTAATTCCGGCTAACACAACAGTTCATAACAACTACTTTTTCACTAACCCAAACTTATTTTAATTCAAAGTATCATACAATTAGGTTCTAATTATTTCTCTTTTTCAAATACTAGGCAAAGGATTTGTGAAAGATTGAAACACTTACCGGAAATTCCGATATCATAACCGAAGATAGAACCGCCAAGGGCCGCGACGAGGCATGAGTGTACCACATATGGCGTTACGTGGCCTTTATATTGCGCCACTCTCTCTTTTTTTACTCCTAAGGGTTGAGCTCCTCCTGCCATGTCTCTCTCTCTTTCTCTTTCTCTTCTAATTTGATAAGAGAAACAATTAGTCTTCTTTCCTGTGAGACTGTAATCTCACTTGTTTAGTTTCTTCTTCTCTCCCCTTTTTTTGATGGGAGTAAATATATATACATTGAGACACCTAACAAGTTGGAATTATAAATTTTCTAATTGACTTCATTTGGCCAATTTTTCTCTTTCTTTCTCTACCTTACAAGTTCTGTATAAACCCAAACAGGACACTTTTAACAGGGAAAGCTCATCTCTGGATTTTGTTCAAGTAGGTTCCTTTCTTCCTCTCCAGTTGGTTTTAACTGGAGAGGACACTTTTGGAATATAGTAAGATGTCATGTAAGTAGTTTCATATGGTCATGTTTGTTTCATCTTTTATGGGATGATATGTATATCTACCAAGATGTTGTTTGCTTTTGTTTTGGTTTGTTACAATAAAAGCTTTTGTCAATAGAAAAATCAATTTAGTAATGAGTTTGGCTAATATAACATCAGTGTCATTTCAATCTATATAACATTGACTCTAAAACCTATTAAATCGACTTCGAACGATTAATCCAAACCGTTCAAACCGATTTACATTATGAGTGATGTGTGTACATACAAATTTTTTATATTTTCGAGTTATTTTAGTATCAAATCAAGTGGCAAAAATATTGAAAAATTAATGTATTAAAATTAATTTAAAAACTCACACATTTGACCGCTTGACTTAATACTAAATAAATTCAAAAAGTCATAAATTTTGCATGTAAATGCACAACTAATGAAGTATATTGGTTTGAACGGTTTGGATTCACTATTTGAAGTCGATTTGATAGGTTCTAGAGTTGGTGTTATATAGATTGAAATGACACTGATGTTATGCTAGTCAAACTCTTTAGTAATTCAAAAGGAAAATTTTGGTACTATAGTCTTGGTGTTTTTAGGGTATGGACTAAAAACTTTTGTAGGATATATATGAAATAAAATTTTTGGTTGAGATACAATTTTGTAATTATTTTGAGTATTAAGTATATATTTATAGTTTTTTGAGAAAAGCATAGAAATAGAAGCATATGTATTTTGGAAAAAATATTTAGAGTAAAGCATATTTTTGTATATTTCTATATTAATTATATTGTTAGAGTCCGGCTACCATGGAAAAATAAGGTTTAATTATATTGTCAGTTGCCACCAACTTCAAAATTTATTGAATAAGGTTTAAACGATGAATGAAATAGTTCAAACCAAGGTTCTAAATAGCGATTATAGCGGCATAGTGGGGAGACAAAAAAAAACTATTGTGAATAGCGTAGCTATAGTGAAAGCTATCACACATAGCGATTTTCCTTTTTCAAACTTTATATTCTATATTTCTACTAATTATCAACATAATAAATATTAGAGAATTGATGTAACAACTAAATGACAACTAATCTAGGCTATACTTTTTATCAATTACGCAAATAAGAAGGAAAAAAAATCTAAAAAGTAACATTATTTAACAGTTTATACTTCATGGTATTACATATTATAATAGACAAAGAGTAATTAATTTTATAAGGTAAATGAAGTCAATATACATATTTAAAATTTTTATAATTATAATAATAATCAAAATCAGCTTTCAATTGAAACGAACGATAATAATTTTACAAATAAATACTATAAAAAGAGTAATCAAAATGAAGAATTAGTATTTGAATATTTCTGATATAGAATGATAGAATAAATCACAAATAAAAATAGAAGCATATAGTTTGGTTTAGTATATCTATCGTAGAAGACCATGTAGCATTAGAAATAAGAATATAAATACAAAAGTCCATATAAATTGCAAAAAATAAACCATGTAGCATAGTAGTAGCTATAGCGGGACTCATATAGCGGTAATAGCGGTCGTAGCTGAGTTAGCGCAATTTTATCTCATAGCTTAGCGTTTATGGTCCAGAAAAGTTATAACGTAGCTATAGTGTTACGTTATAGAACTTTAACAATTAAATTCTAAATGTTTTAAAGGCAAGAATCGAAAATTTCGCTAACGAAATGGAAATTTAAACCTTAAATAATGCTTCTTTGAATAAGTAAGTCAAGTGTGAATCGAAACCGCGTTCAAATTTTAAGATTTTGAGACCTTATAGGCTGAGTGCGGATGGGTTGACCCCCACTGCGGGTGGGTGCGTCCGCACTCATGAAATTCTGCATTGGTCTGAATTTTCCTAAGTGCTGAGTGCGGATGGATTGACCCGCACTGCGGGTGGGCGCATCCGCACTGCGGGTGGGCGCATCCGCACTCATGAAATCATGTGTTGATCTGAATTTTCTAAAATTCTTCTAAGTGCTGAGTGCGGATGGATGGACTCGCACTACGGGTGGAATGTATCCGCATTAGGCTCAGACTTTTTTTGAAATTTTGCTGAAAATTGACTAAGTTCCGAGTGTGGGTTAGTGACCCGCACTGCGGATGAGTGTGTCCGCACTCAGGGATTTTTCTGTGTAATTTGCATTTTTCTGAAATTCATTAAGTTCCGAGTGCGGGTGACCGGACCCGCACTGCGGATGAAACCATCCGCATTGGATGATTCTGAGAGGTTATTTGCATAATTCCTTTGTTCTCTCTCTCCCACTTCATTCCTTTCCCCATTTTCAAGTGATTTTCACCCAAGAGAGAAGAAAAAAAGTGAGAGAGTCTCCTTTTCCCTCTCAAACTCCCGATTATTGCGAGAAATCGAAGTTGAAACCGAGCAAGCGGCCGTGGATCTCTTCTAGCTCTCCTATTTGGTATTCATTTCTCTTCCTGTTTTTCTCTAAAATCTTGGATTTCTTGATTTCTCTGGTTTTTGTTTTAAACCCGAGATTTGTGTTCGAATTGCTCGTGTACTAGTTTCTCTACACTCCTTGCTTGTTTATTGTCAATCTTTTCCCCGATTTCCTTCTGATTTGTGAATTTTGATTTCTAGGGTTTCATGCCAAAATAAAAAATGGGCATAATCGTGAATTGATTAATATAATCCAACCGATTAGACTTGTAATTGGTAGGGTTACCTCTTGATCTTGAATTTCTAGAATGTTTAACGGTTAATTTGAGATTTTGACCAAATTAGGATTTAACCAATAAGTAAATCAAATTGTTACGAGAACCAAAATAGAGAACTGGTACCTAAATTGTTACCAAATTGAATTGTATATGGTTTAGAGGACCTAGATGCAAATATGAAATTCTTAAGTGGAAAAAGAGGTATAAGAAAGGTCGGTACCAACGGATACGGTATGGATTAAGGGAAGTATAAGCCCTAATATAACTCGAGTAAACCTCTCGATTGTAAACCAAAGTTAAACCGAGTATATGTGTAATACAGGCGTAGACTCGGCCGAGCAAGACCTTGCGGGACACTTCGAGACGTCTGATCCTTAATTAAGCGGTATGCTGTCGTAATCAGGTGTGGGATTCTTGGACTTGTTTGATATTTTATTTTCAGGAATTAAACTGTTTATTTGTTTGTCATGTTGAATATCTGATTGATTGCATCATTGATTTGTGTAAAGCATTTGCATAGCCCAATCAAATTAAACTCGAATTGATGTGACTTGAATGATTTGCATGTTGGTATGGTTATAGGTTGTGTTGATCTATTATGATCTGATTTTGATTGAAAGTCACCACGAACTATGTATGTGAATGGATTTACGAAGTTAAGCACTTGGATCCAATGAATTTGCAAAGTCGGGCTCTATGCTGACTTTGATTCCCAGGATTCTAATGGCCTTAGGTGAATGGCCCTCAATGTTTCTCAGTACCGGTTGGGATGAGGGAGGGTGATTATGTTATGATGTATGAATTGGAAATCATGGGTGACATGTGTAACGTCTGTGGCTTGGTGGCATTCTCCTACGTGTTAATGCATTTGGACGGTCAATTGAATATTACGAACATTGGAATGATTCCCAAGAGGATTTTCTTTATATGATTTGAACCAGACCTTAATAAACTGTTAAGCCAAGCAATTACAAATAGGTGTCAGATAGGGGTGAAAATGGAGTCGGATAATTCCCGGATATGAATTCGGATAATTTTCGAAAATCCATAAAAGATCCAGATATGGAGTCCTAAACGGAGCGGATATCTGGATTCGGATAGTTTGGCCGGACCCATATAAAAGAGGAATAAATATTTGCTATAGGTGTGATTTGAATCCATGTCCTCCCATCTCAATGCCTTTAGACTAAACTTCAAACCACTACACCACAACATCTTTTGTTACCATACACTTATTTGATATATATATAGATTATCTCCCATCTCTTATAAGTTCATTAATATTTATATTTAATGTTTTAATTAATATTTGTATCTTAAAAGTTCATATATCTTAATTATCTGACCATTATTCGTTTTATATCCGTATTCGAATTCATATCCGTAGACTATCCGTTCCGTATCCGTATCCGTTTAAGGAGGATTTGGTTTTGAATTTTGATATCTGTTTACTATCCGTATCCGTATTCGTATCCGCTCATTATCCGACGGATGCAGATATGGTATCAGCAATATCTGCTCCGTATCCGCTCTGTTTTCACCCCTAGTGTCAGATCAAGGGTCTAGCTTGGTGGGCCATCTGTAGGTGTCAGTAACCCTACAAATGTGGGTTTGATAAAGGGTCCAGTTTGAAAGAACATCTGTAGTTGCTACAAGCCCTAATAAGTGGAGTTAAGTCAAATTTGTGTTGTGTTTGAAATTCATCTTGGAAATTCCATAAACTGTGATTCAGTTTGGTTAATTGTTGTCGAGCATTGGCATTCTGTTATTTATGAATATATATCTGTTTGCATTGTTATTGTTGGGGTTCATTTTTAAAAATGGAGTTTGATTGCAAGTCCAATAATCTAACTGTGGCAAATTCGCATTAAGAATTTATTCTCACCCCCACCCTTCGGGTTATTTTACAAGTACTAGTGCGACTGATTCCGGAGAGGCACGCGAGTAGTAGGCCTTAGTAGTTTACCATCTTAGGACCCTAGATATGTTTTGTTGTATAGATTAGGGTAAGCCTTATGGTTGGTATTTGGATGAGATACTTTTGTGGTATTATTTTCTGTCGAGACTGTGTACTCCGATTATATATTTAGAAACTCGTTTTATATTGCTTGTTGTTTTGTTTGAATTGTTTATTGCCTTGTAAGCATACACGGCGTTGTATGCTTACGGCGGGGGACTGTTGTGACCCGTGGCTGCGGGGTGTGACATATAGCGTCGCTATAGCTAGCTATTTAGAACCCTGGTTCAAACCAATCTAATTTAGGAGTGATGCATGTACATACATAATTTATAATTTTTCAAATTATATTAGTATCAAATCAAAACATGATGAAAAATGAATATAGTAAATTTTACTTAAAAAACACTCATGTTTGACCGCTTGATTTTAAACTAAATAAATTCAACAAATTATAAATCTTGCATGCTTACAGTCTACTTATGAAGTAGATCGGTTTGAATGATTTGCATTCATCGTTTAAAACTCATCTCATAAGTTTTGAAGTTCATAGTATTTAATTAAGCTGAAATATCACCGATATCATAGTAGCCGGAATCATATAATTTAATAATTTTTTCTGAGAAAAACTAAGAATATAAGCGTATTATTTTAACCAAAAATACATTAAAAAAACTATATTTAATAGATGAAAATCACTAAATGTCATGCTTCTTTAGACTCCTGATCATCTAAAGTAACTCAAAATTTTGAGTTCGAATTCGGATCAATTCAGCTCAAGTTATAAATTTAGGTAATTCTTTTAATATTTGTGCAAAATTCTAATCATATGGTCAGAATCTAAACTCATAATCTAAGTTACTTGAGAGGAATCTAAACTCTACTAAAACAAATAGTGACGAAATAGTGACGAAAGGAAATGAAAATGACCTATAATAAATTAAATTGTAGAATTCAATTTTTGTTTGTTTATTTTTAAGTAAACGTTGGTACACATCTCTAATTTAAATATAGACTTGACACCACTTATCTTGGACTCTGCTCCACCACTGGCTCTAGTGAGAAAATTCAAAATTCAAACTTCAATTGAAAGCTTACTCATAGAATTTAAGGACGGCCATTCATTTTGTTTCCCCAATGACTTAAATTTCTAAACTTTGATGATGAAATTTGATGTAGTTAGAAAGAACATTACCAAATTCCCACAAAAATTATAAGGAGAACTTGAGGTATACTCCTTGAAAATTTTAAAATTACATATTCCCTCTATTAATATATATTATATTTACTTTTATAAATTTCAAAAACTCACAATTTTATCCAATGTATTGCTTTTCTAAACAATATTTTTAAATTTATGAAGTTCTCTTTATAAAGCACTTATAACATGTGCAAGAAAAATGTTTAACCTTTTAATTGATCGGTTTGTGAAGAAAAATGATTCATTTCTTTACTTGAGACACATACATAGTAATATTAGCCATACGTTTGTTTGTGTATACTAGTCAGAAAATGAATTATTTGACCTTAGAAAACAACCAATTAGAAGATTGAACATTTCTGTTACACATGCTACATATTTTTTAATAAAGAAAAATTTATAAATTATGAATGTTAAGTGAGTTTTATTAGAAAAAAACAAGAAATTAGATAAATTTGTGAGTTTAAAAAAAATTAGAAAAATGAATATAATATTATCAATTTTACAAGAAAGAAATACATAATTTTTTTTAAGTAAAATTTGGAGATCAAGCTATCAAACTATTTAATATCTATAAGAATTTTTTCATCCGACTTTTGAACACTCAACTTCCTACACAGAAGATATTGGCTTTGTTACTATACCAAAGGCTAATTCAAAATACACAATTTTGAAAATTTAAAGAGTATATATGAAATTTCCCAAAATAGAAATCAACAAAACTTTGTCATTGGTTGATTGCCATCAAAGAAAATTCTCTTGACCCACACCAGAAGATTATTTTGCACACACATTTCAACATCAATTTGGAGAATAGAATTTTGTGCATGAAGTTTCTCCAACAAGGTGGGCAGTTAAGTTTCTACAAATATTATCCGGAAGCACTCTTTATCTTTGCATAATAAACCTGTAACCTACAAGGGGAAACGAGTGAGAAATAATAAATTATTTCTCAGTGCTGATTGCCACTCATATTATTGGATTCGAAGGAAATCCATATTCAGAATGAAATCACCGCACGAGAAATTATCAGTTCAATTCTATAATGATGAATGCAAATGTTCAATAGCAGTATCCAATTGAACAACAAAAATTATATAAATAAATAAGAACTCTAAGAATCTAATCAGAATAAATGGTTTGGATCAAAATCTTTTAATACTTTAAGTATGGTAACGTTTGGGATCTAATCTTTATAACCACTAAGTCTGGTAATGTTTGGTTTCTTAACTTTACAATTTCTAGTTTGGTAACACTGATAGATACTACAACATGTATTTGTCGTGTCAGGGCTTATACTGTTCTAACTATCCCAACACCTGATTAACAAAAACAATACAAAATCAATATCACAATACTGTCATTACCGGAAAGAAAATCAATGATGAAACAGTTACCATAGTTCATTAGTCTTACAGTCACAATTCACATTTATTAAATATCCCCTATCCAATCGGTACTGGATTCAGTTGGGGCCATTCACCATATGCGCATAAGGGTCTTGGAGTAAAGTCTAGTAGCTAGCTAGACTTTACGATATATTAATCATTTTTCTCTACTATATGGAGGTTCAAGGATTACAGTATTTCATATTCAGTCAATTTAATCACTGTGGTCTCAATCAATCATTTATAATAAGAATCTACCAATCGATAAACAATATCAACATGACAATCAACAGACTTACATATAATTCAGTTTCAATTGTATTGGGCTATGCATATGATGCAACAGTTTAATCAATACAGTCAATCAAATATTCAAAATGGACAGCGAGTTACCATTTAATTCCTAGTTATGAATATCAGACTAATCTAATAACCTCGCATCTGATATCGTAGGGCCATAGGTGAGGTCACTAACGATCTGTTCCTCCTGAGCATTTCATCTCATCAAACTCTTTTGTAATCATGCCTACTTGAAAACAATATTTATTATAATAAATATTTATAACATTTTCATATAGCAGAGCAATGTATGTGTTTTAATATTAAAATCTTAAGTATATGTTCATTTATTCATTTTGATTTAATATCTCTGGCAATATTTATCAAGCTACCTGTCTTGGATTAATAAAAGTTTCCATTTTATTAATGCCATAATTTATAAATTATTCCCTTATTACCTTTAACCCCTTTTATATATATCAATCTCAGTTTAATATAAGTGTTCATCAGTCCAACATTCCAACATTATGTATCTATATATCCAATAAATTTTAGTCTACTCATTTAAATTCAAACCGTGCAAAACCAAGTCCAACATTTCTATATTTTAAGGTAGAGCTCAAATGAGCCATCTGATCATTTTATCCTTCTTTTTATAAGTTTCTCATTTCATGTACCAATCCCCAAGACTAAGCCCAAAGATTCAATTGAATTAACTTATATTTCAAAAGCTTTAGTTTATCCAATTCTATTTTACTTTTAACCATTTCTCAGCAGAGCCTTAAAGGCTAAAACTTTGCACATAGCCCCTCTGACAAGGGGATTTTACATATAAGTAACAATGTTTGTTACAAATTACCACCTTCTTTCTTTCTATTCTTAGAACCTACTGGTACTGATCAGTATCAGGGTCAAAATTCAAAGCAGCATCAACTATCTCATAAAAAATATTATAGTCAACAAAATAATTAACCAAAGCACTAATACAGTGCTATTTAGAGCCAGTACTAAACTTGGGTTCAAATCAACATAGAAAAATAGAGGGAAAAGAAGGGTATCTAGAAATCCTTCAATATTAGTTAATAACAAACTTTACCATTCGATTTAACAGTAGTTATCACCAATAGCACTTTAATGCGCAATTTCTCAAAACTATCAAACTCTAATCGGTTGAGAAATTAAGAAACCACATCCAATAGAAAAGAGAGGAGATTACCAATAACCGTATAGTCTAGTACCACAGTCATTCATTAGCAAAAGCCAAACCAATAAGAGAGAGAGCTAGATTGAATCTCTCTGTTAGTTTCCGAAGAGAGAGAGAGACAAAAGAGATCAGAGATGAATAGGACGTGGCAAAGCAGAAAAAAACGATATAAGAGTGGTGTATGTCGGTTCATATGTAAATTTTCCAATTTCAACCTTCTAGTTTCTAGTTTATATAAATCAATCCTAAATGTAATTATTATTCATTCTTTATATTTTAATTACTATAATATATATATATATATATACTATGCAATCCATGAAATTCTTCATACATTGCAATTTATTCAATTTCCAGATTCAGATTATATAACGTTATGTATATTTGAACTTTAATTAACATTAATTATACATAGTTTCCTACAATCAAGTTCCTCATTTCATATTTCTTGAAACTTTACATATTTCAAAATTTTTGATTTTAAGTTAAATATAGTTTCGGATACATGACTTTACATTAAATTTCATAATTGTATTTTGCATAATGTTACAAAGATTTGAAAATTTAATTCTTTTATAATAGTTTAAGCAAATAAATCAAAATTTACTTTGATTTTTTATTTTATTTTGATTTTAATCCGGTTGATAAGTTTAACTACTGTGTTAGCGTTTCGCCTGTTATAGCTATAAAAAAAATAAAAAAAATTATTTGTAATTTAATGTTACATTTTAATTTGTTTTTAAAAAAAATACTACATATAAAATAATTGGAGATACAACCTAGCTAGTAGATACTACCTTAAAAGCAATTAATTGCATAAGGATGGTTTCTTCAACAATATTCAATTCTAAATATTTAAAAATTAAGGTACAACATATATCATGCTATACTCCAGCTACACAGTAACCATTTTACTTCTCTTATTTAATTCTTTGTATTATCCTAAGAGAATGCTTACATCTTCTCCTAACAAAAAAATTTGAAATTTTCCATTTAATTTTGACTAAATAAAGAGAAATGTTTTTGAAGATTCCAATAAGCAACTCAAACTATAATATACATATCAAAAGCTTGTAGTAAACTAAAAAATTACATTCTTTTGTAATATAAATATATTTATAGTGACAGGGATGGAACCAGAATTTGAATATAGGAGGGAAGGGGGCTAAACATCATTTAAAATAAAAAAATTATAACACAAAATCTTCTACTATTTGAATTTATAAAAAGATACAATAAATAACTAGCATCAACAAAATACCATGTCTATCAAAACAAAATTAGAAATATGAAATTCATATATTATTTAAATTTCGACCTATGATTTCCTAAAAAATCAAATTCAGCAATAATCTCATATGTATACAAATTATACATAAAAAAATAAATTATCAATTTTTATCTCAAAATTACAATGAATAATAATTTCAAAAAGTGCAAACAAATACAAACCTGAATTAAAATTAAATTTTGCAACTCTTTAACTTTGTTTTCTGAATTCCTTCATATGTTGTTGGATTTCGCCCTTCTTCAAAAATTGATTAATTAATTTATTTTTTGGTGAACTGGAAGAGCTGAAGAGATGCTCAATTGCTCAATGGGATTTCTTTCTTTCAAGCATTGAATATTTGAATGACATTCTTTTTTTTTTTCATACGGTTGACTTTTCAAATTCCAGCAAGAAACCAAGAAGTTATCTATTTTAAAATATTGACAGTACTCAAATCTAGGAGTCAAGACTGCAAATGGAAAATAAAACAGTCAGAAGTTGCTTCTTAAAATTTTTTTTAGACCCTATAAGTCTGGAATAATACATAGTAGACTGAAGAGTGGCTTCTATATACTTGATTAAAAAAAATAAAAATAAAAGGGTGGCTTAGCACGCCTGAAGAGTACTATGTTCTGCCACTGTATGGTGGATTTTACAAAACACTAATAATGTTATTGATATGGATACATATAAGATCGAATATTTATTAATAATATATAAATATTATTAAAAATGTCAAATTTTATAATATTTATCTATTTATAATGATAAATAACACAATTAATTTATTTTGGTATTAAAATATTAGAAATGTTTAATATGTTTATTTGAAAATAGATGTAATACAATATAATTTGATTTATTAGAAAGATTATGACAAATAATCGGATCAACATTTTTTAGGCTTGATTTTTCGCGGCTGTAAGAAAAATTTATATATTTCTTTATGTGTTATTGGAAAAAAAAATAAACATGCTTGAATTCTAAGTTATTGATCTTGGTTCAAAAATCACTTCTAAGTAAATACATAAAATACTGTCATCCTTTTTTTGTAGATTCTCCTTTATTTGAAAGAACTAACAATTGTGGATGCACTTGCAACACTAACTGGTAAAAGTACATAAATGTAGAATGCTGATAATTAAAGTTGTTGTATAAACCATGTTTTAACTACAAAAATGTATAAATTAGGGGATCTTATGACATATGGTGCTCAACTCATCAAGGGGATAAGATTTAGAAAACAAATATATACAACTTCCTACTTGTAAACATTTTGGAGAATTTTTAGTGTGCTGAGGAATAAAAAGACAATTGATTGAGATTTTTTATACAAAATTCTAAACTAGTCAGTTTATTTATCAAAACACCATAATATTTAATAATTCCATAAAAACTTAACATTATTGCTTTTTAAAAATTATTACAGTTATTTTAAAAATTGAATTGACAAATATACCCCTTATTTTAAATGAATGTCTTTCAGTTCTCTATTAAAAACATAGGCCCTTTTAACATTTAGTGGACTGTATCAGAATAAAAAATTTAGATGAAATTTGAGGATATCTGTTCAATTGTGCTGGGTATTTAATTTTTACTGGCCCAATACATACAAAGTATATAACATAATGGTAAAATGATGACTGCAAATAGTTGTAATTAAATGATATATTTGAAGAACAATTTATAATTATTTTGGCCATTAATTTTCAGAGAAGTTGAAAACTTTGTCCACTATGCTGGACTAGAACGCAAATTTGAAAAAAAAAAACAGAAAAAACAATCAAAACCCTAAACACAACATTACAGAAAGTTTTGCTTCCTATTTAAAAAAAAAAAAAATCAAGCACTGGTATATAAACATATATCATCTTTGCAAGAGAATTTCTTTCATTCATTTGCCATTTTTAGTAAATTCTCCATCTTCCTCAGGGTCGATCGTAACTTCCGGCACAAACCGTTTCCACAACCAATGCTTCCTCCAAAGAAGAGTCATCTCCTCTATCGGTACCCCCTTCGTCTCAGGTACAAAGAAGTACACAAATATAGTCATGACTACTATCCACCCGGCGAAAAACAAAAAGATGCCGAACTTCAAGGCACAGAGGAGGGCGAGGAACGACTGAGCAATGGCGAAGGTGAACAAGAGATTGACAGCAACTGTTATGCTCTGGCCTGCTGAGCGGGTCTCTAAGGCGAAAATCTCACTAGGAACGGTCCACCCGAGTGGGCCCCATGACCAACCGAAAGCAAGCACAAAGAGGCATATGACGAGCACCACCGCAATGGAGAAACCTTTGGTTAGTTCTTTGTCATCGCCGAATTTTACTCCGAGTATGATGGCTACAATTGTCTACAAGTTTTTTAAACTAGTTAGTTCAATTCTATTAGTTTTAGAGTGTGGCTATGGTAATATGGATCAATATCTACGTTTTCACAATTCAAACAGTTGATTTGAACAATTTCATATGATCACCTCATGAAAATGTATTTGTAAATCAAAATTTTATTACTATTTTTTTAGATAGATAGAAAATCACCTGATTTAATGTTTCTAGACCATTCAAAATTAGTGATTTTCTACCTATCTGAAAAAATAGTAAATTTTTTTTTGTAAAAAAGTATAAAATTTAGTTATTAAGCTATCAATAAAATTTACTACTATTTTTAAATTGACTGTTTGAACTTTAAAAACCGAGATATGAGCCGTAGTACGGACTAATCCATGCTATGCATAGGACCATCACCTCACTCCTATTATTTTTGTCATTTATTTTTTGACAGGAAAGAAAGCTAGAGTATATATATGCACCTGGCAAATAATCATTTGTACTCCTCCAGTGATAAGCAGCTTCCTCCTTCCCACCTTATCAACCAAAACTATGGAGATCACAGTTGAACCGCAAAGCACGCCACCTGTCAGAACAGACGACAGAAGCGATGCATTGCTTCCGAAACCCATGCTCTGGAACAAAACAGGAGCATAGAACAGAATGGAGTTGATGCCACCTAAAATTTGAAATGCTGGCATGAATATCGCCATTGCCAGTTGAGGCCAGTTCCTCCTCTCTAGTATGTTTCTGATATTGTTGATTCATTCAATATTAGAAAAAGAAAAAACAGGTACAGAAATTTATAATTGACATTAAATTTGATATTAATAGGTTCTTGCCTGAAAGGGTTCTCGATCGAGTTCGATAGCTCACTTGCCTCGACCATATCTTGAAATTCGGCATCTACTTCTTTGGTGCCTCTAATCTTCTCTAAAACTCTCCTACCTTCGTCGACTTTCCCTTGCTCGATCAAACTGTTAGGAGTCTCTGGCAGGAGGGACCCACCAATAGTCATTAACAAGGCTGGTGCTGCAGCGAGACCGAGCGAAAGGCGCCATCCCCATGAGTCTAGATGTTGGGTCCCGGAATTTATCAAGTTTGCTGTGAGAATGCCGGATGTTGTTGCTAATTGAAACATCATGTTTAAGGCGCCTCTCAAGTGCGCCGGTGCCATCTCGGACAAATACAACGGTACTGCCTGAATAATACAATATCCATAAAGAACTCAAATTTGGATTTCGAAACAGATAATCTTTCACACAGATAATATTGTGTTTAATCACTGGCTCAAAAAAGAAAAGAAAAAGAAATTACCTGATTACCGAATCCGATTCCAACACCGAGCATGATCCTACCTAAGATAAGCATGGCGAGATTAACCGCAGCAGCATTGAGGGTGGCACCTATGAAAAAACTAATACCGCCACACACAATGCTGACCTTCCGACCGTAGTTTCTTGTGATGGGGGAGGCGGCGAGAGAAGCTACGAGACCGGCGAGATACAGAGAAGATGTAAATGCTGCTAAACCCTGATTATCATACTTACAGTAGTTGTTTTGAGAACCTGAGTTCTTTTGGTGGTAAACTACTGGAAAGAATTTCTTAAGAAATGGATCCATTGATGTCACACCACCTGAAAATTAAAGAGAAATTTTATTTATTTATATGGGTAAAATTAATTAATTATTCTCAAGTTTCAGGAATTGTTATAGTGAAATTTTAGTTAATTATATGGGTACTTAATCATGCAAAATTTATTAATTTTTTTTCCAGTTTCAGGCCAAGTCAGTGAATTAGAAAAACAATTGATATTGCCGCACAAGTAAAAAAATATTATTAGATGAGTATGAATCTTTAGAAAAAAAAAATAAACAAATGCCAAACTTCTCTTATTATAAATTATAATTATTATGATGATGATGATGAGGAGACGAATCAATGACAATTTTTTTTTTATTCTGAAAATCTTGAGAATTTTTAAAAATAAAGCTTAAATTTAAAATTTGACATTATATATGGTTAATGTTATATATATATATATATATATATAGAGTTGGGCTACGGTACTTCGCGAAGTAAAGCGAATGTTTTACTTCATGTCTATATCTTCAATTACAAAGTTCAAAACGTGATCCAAACCGTTCAAGTTGATCTCTATATTAAATTGTGCTTACATACCAAATTTTATATTTTTTGGAAATTTTTTACTATTTTTTTAGAATTTTTGAAAATCACTGTTTTTCAGAAAATTCTGGACCATCCAAAACAGCGATTTTCAAAAATTCTAAAGAAATAGTAAAATATTTCCAAAAAATATAAAATTTGGTCTGCAAGCACAATTTAATATGCAGATCAACTTGAATGGTTTGGATCAACATTTTGAACTTTAAAATTGCAAAATATGAGTGTGAAGTAAAACACCCCCATTACTTCGCGAAGCACCATAGCCCAACTATATATATATATATATATATATGAGGAGGGATCAAGTTACAACATTTTTTGAGTTACAACAAGTTACAACAAGTTACAACAAGCATTATTTACATTTTCAAAGTCCAAATCGTCGATCCAAACCGTTAGATGTGATCTCTACAATAAAATGTGCTTGGAGACCAAATTTTACATTTTTTGAAATTTTTTTACTATTTATTAAGGTGGGTACAAAAACTAGTTAAATTCATACCGTTGAATTTTGTACCCTTCTTAATAAATAGTAAAAAAAATTCAAAAAATGTAAAATTTGGTCTCCAAGCACATTTTATTGTAGAGATCACATCTAACAGTTTGGATCGACGATTTAGACTTTGAAAATATAAATAATGCTTGTTGTAACTCAAAAAATGTTGTAAGTTGATCCCTCCTCTATATATATATATATAGATTAAACTGTAAATCAAATGACACTAAATATCAACAGTCTAACATTAACAATTATTTATGTATCAACAAATAATACTTAAATTACATGAAATTTGAATGTGAAAACTATTTATAATTCAAATAACATACCTATAATTTTATTTATTTATTTTAGAATAATTCCTTATTAAAAGTATCAAAATAATCATTATAAGGCGCATGGAGCAAGAATAGCATACAATAAGAAAAAACCCAAATATTAAACCTAAAAGAAATTAATGTTGCCAGGTCAAGATTTTATATAGTGGGCCCCACATGTCACCACCAACCATCCAGTGAAAATTCGACAGCATTTATTTCTGCCGGAATGTTCCGTTTCAGCTTGTTCCGGCCGGAATGGTTATAGGTAATATAATTTCAACCAAAATGAAAGGGTGTTTATCAGGTCCGGTTTAATCGGTTTTAAACCGAACCGAGAGAGATAGGATTAAACGGTTTAGTTTTTTTGGTAGAATAGATCAATTCAGTTCGGTTTAGAAATTTTAAAACCAGTTAGTCAAAACCGATCAAATTTTTTAATCTCATCCCCTGTCCAAAACCAACACTTGTAAATAATTCAAAAATTAAGTATATTGCTTGCTTTGGTTTTAAACTGATTACACTGAACCAAACAAAAAATTTCCATTCATTTTAAATAAATTCAAAAACTTAACAAAAAAATGTGTATTTTATGATTAATTTTCTTATTCGGTTCAATCGAACAAATCGAAATTTGGTTTATTTCGATCAATTCGATTATATTTTTGAAAATCAAATACAAATTAGGTTAATTTGTTTTTTCAATTTTTGAACCGAACCGAACCGAACCGAACCGATAAACACCCCTACCGAAATGAAGAAAGTATTGAAATTTTATTCAACTTAGACAACTTTGAAAGCGAAACTTTGAAAAGTAAGTAATCAAAAGTTAGTGAATTATATTATCCTACGTAGCCAAATGATGAATTTGTACATATGACAGGTGGGGCCCATGTAGGATTATCCATGCTCAAAATATAATTCCCTTAAATATCATACTAACTACGTAGGCCAATGAATCTTTCTCTGAAAAGAAAAAAGATTTGAACTAAAAGCAACCGCAAATAGATACTACCCATTAATTGATGCATCAAGTGGGGCACGTGTCACCAGCTCCTAATTTGATATTATAATTGTTCAATAAGCGAATTAGACCTTCTAAAATTTTATATTTGCATTTTCTTTATTTTGGGTTCTCCAGCACCAACTTTATTTAATGCAGTGATGCACTAATTTATAATTTATATATGTATACTTTGTATTTAATATAAAAATTACACAGAGTTTACAAATAATAAACAAAAATATAGATTTATACTTAACACACAATTTTAAAGTTTGTAAAATGGATGTTAAGCTTCTTATAAATTCAAAAATTGTAACTGTGTCTATTAAAATTTATAAATTTTATATGTATTAATATACCTTTCAACCTTCTTATAAAATTAAATTACACTTCATTATCACAACTTTCTAATTCCACCCTGTAAATCTCACATCATTTCACAAATTAAAATTCACACCAAATGCTAACAAACTTTAATTTAATGATGTAAGTCTAATGATTACAAAGATTTTTCTTTGATAAACCAGTCAAAAATATCTGCACCAAACCTCACTAAAGAAAAAGAGAGACAAAAAAGGAAAGAAAATGGAGAGAAATTCAAAAGGAAAGAAGCAAAAAGGGACAGCTATTATGAAGATATCTGCTACCTTGTACTTAAACTGAGCATCTTTTTCAAACATTCTCAAACATTCTCTTAATGCAGATAACATATTAAAATATTCAATTAACCACCTTGTACCAGACAACTAATTTGAAATACCAGTACCCAAATTGAAAATCTTTCATATTTCCAATTATCATACAAATTCTTTTTTCTTTTGTGAGTATGCATGTGTTTGGATTAAGAGTGAGATTAGCTAAAATAGCGAGCTAACTCAACATTTCAATAGAATAACGGAACAACGGACTAATTCCGGCTAACACAACAGTTCAGAACAACTACTTTTTCACTAACCCAAACTTACTTTTAATTCCAATTATCATACAATTAAGTTCTAATTATTTCTCTTTTTCAAATACTAGGCAAAGGATTTGTGAAAGATTGAAACACTTACCGGAAATTCCGATATCATAACCGAAGATAGAACCGCCAAGGGCCGCGATGAGGCATGAGTATACCACATACGGTGTTACGCGGCCTTTATATTGCGCCGCTCTCTCTTTTTTTACTCCCAAGGGTTGAGCTCCTCCTCCTGCCATGTCTCTCTCTCTTTCTCTTTCTCTTTCTCTTCTAATTTGTTAACAGAAACAATTAGTCTTCTTTCCTGTAAGGCTGTAATCTCACTTGTTTAGTTTCTTCTTCTCTCCCCTTTTTCTGATGGGAGTAAATATATATACACTGAGACACCTAACAAGTTGGAATTAAAAATTTTCTAGTTGACTTCATTTGGCCAATTTTTCTCTCTCTCTCTATCTTACAAGTTCTGTATAAATCCAAACAGAAGACTTTTGACAGGGAAAGCTCATCTCTGGATTTTGTTCAAGTAGGTTCCTTTCTTCCTCTCCAGTTGGTTTTAACTGGAGATAATACTTTTGGAATATAGTAAGATGTCATGTAAGTAGTTTCATATGGTCATGTTTGTTTCATCTTTTATGGGATGATATGTATATCTACCAAGATGTTGTTTGCTTTTGTTTTGGTTTGTTACAATAAAAGCTTTTGTCAATAGAAAAATCAATTTAGTAATGAGTTTGGCTAATATAACCTCAGTGTCATTTAATCTATATAACACCGACTTTAAAACCTATCAAATCGACTTCGAACGACTAATCCAAACCGTTCAAACCGATTTACATTATGAGTGATGCGTTTACATACAAATTTTTATATTTTCGAGTTATTTTAGTATCAAATCAAGTGGCAAAAATATTGAAAAATTAATGTATTAAAATTAATTTAAAAAATCACACATTTGACCACTTGACTTAATACTAAATAAATTCAAAAAGTTATAAATTTTGCATGTAAACACACAACCAATGAAATAGATTGGTTTGAATGGTTTGGATTCACCGTTTAAAATCGATTTGATAGATTTTAGAGTTGGTGTTATATAGATTGAAATGACAATGATGTTATGCTAGTCAAACTCTTTAGCAACTCAACAGGAAAATTTTGGTACTATAGTCTTGGTGTTTTTAGGGTACGGAGTAAAAAATTTAGTAGGATATATATGAAACAAAATTTTTGGTTGATATACAATTTTGTAATTATTTTGAGTATTAAGTATATATTTATAGTTTTTTGAGAAAAGCATAAAAATAGAAGCATATATATTTTGGAAAAAATATTTAGAGTAAAGCATATTTTTGTATATTTCTATATTTTAATTATATTGTTAGAGTCCGGCTACCATGGAAAAATAAGGGGTATTTTCCAGTTGCCACCAACTTCAAAATTTATTAGATAAGGTTTAAACGATGAATGAAACAATTCAAATCAATTTAATTTAGGAGTGATGCATTTACATACAAAATTTATAATTTTTCAAATTATTTTATTATCAAATCAAAACATGATGGAAAATGAATATAGTAAATTTTACTTAAAAAACACTCATGTTTGACTGCTTGATTTTAAACTAAATAAATTCAAAAAATTATAAATCTTGCATGCTTACAGTCTACTTATAAAGTAGATCGGTTTGAATAATTTGCATTCATCATTTAAAACTTATCTCGTAAGTTTTGAAGTTCATAGTATTTAATTAAATTAAAATATCACCGATATCATAGTAGCCGGAATCATATAATTTAATAATTTTTTCTGAGAAAAACTAAGAAATACAAGCGTATTCTTTTAACCAAAAATACATAAAATAACTATATTTAATAGATGAAAATCACTAAATGTCATGCTTCTTTAGAGTCCTGATCATCTAAAGTAATTCAAAATTTTGAGTTTGAATTCGGATCAATTCAGCTCAAGTTATAGATTTAGGTAATATTCGTGCAAAATTCTAATCATATGGTCAGCATCTAAACTCATAATCTAAGTTACTTGAGAGGAATCTAAACTCTACTGAAAAAAAAAATCCAATGCATAAATGAAGCAGTGACGAATGGTGACGAAAGGAAATGAAAACGACCTATAATAAATTAAATTGTAGAATTTAATTTTTGTTTGTTTATTTTTAAGTAAACGTTGGTACACACCGAATTCACATCCTCTCCAGTACCTGATAAGGGAATCTTTTACAATTACTAGATCTGAACTGTACTTTTTAGCTTGGCACGAATTTTAAAGCCCAAAAATGGGGCCCCTACAGTGACCCGAATCCCAAGCCGGTTGAGATTTAATCTCAAACCGTAAAGTAAGTGATCCTCTGCAATAATTGTACAATACCTGAGAGGATACGGGTTCGGTACACACCTAGGGGTGTAAACGGAGCCGGATTATCCAACAGATATCCGCTCCGTATCCGTTAATAATCCGAATCCGTTTTAAACGGATTCGGATAATTTCGGAAAAGGATCCGAATATTTATTGTGTAAGTAGTACAGTACCTGGATACAGATACGGATTCGGTCAGAAATGTTAAAACGGAACCGATATCCGCATATATCCGGATCCGCTAATGCTTGGGCTCCAATATTGTAAACATTACTTGGAGTCCGCAATTTCTTGATTCTCTGCTGGAGTAGAATGATTATATACCGATAGGCATATGTTTCAATACAAATTGTGGGACTAAAGAAACTACATGACGACATATGCAGCTGTCTCCGGAACGATTTGATTTTTTTTGAAGTTCTCCACACATGCAGCTGTCTCCCACAATGAAATTATTTTGAAAATTTATATTTCACACTAATAGTTTCTGACAATCTGACACCATATTCTTTTCATTTGTTGCCAGTTACCACACACCAAGTGTCATCCAGTAAAAAGAAGAAAGTTTTTAAAAATACCCTTACTTTTTAACAAATTACATAATCAATATTTAATTAAAAAATTTATAAGACTTAATTTATATAACTAACAAATTATATATTTATAGATTTTTTTTACCAATTACATATTTGATATATGTCTAATAATTAGTATTTTGTATCTTAGAAATTCATATATCTTAATTATCCGACCATTATTTGTTTTATATCCGTATTCGAATCTGTATCCGTGGACTATCCGTTCCGTATCCGTATCCGTTTAAGGCAGATTTGGTTTTGAATTTTAATATCCGTTTACTATCCGTATCCGTATTCGCATCCGCTCATTATCCGACGGATGCGGATATGGTATCAGCGTTATCCACTCCGTTTTCACCCCTATACACACCTCTAATTTAAATATAGACTTGACACCACTTATCTTGGACTCTGCTCCACCACTGGCTCTAGTGAGAAAATTCAAAATTCAAACTTCAATTGAAAGCTCACTCATAGAATTTAAGGTCGGCCATTCATTTTGTTTCCAAAACGACTTAAATTTGTGACGTGCAATGGATCATGTCTTTTCCTTTGCCTTAAATTTCTAAACTTTGATGATGAAATTTGATGTAGTTAGAAAGAATCTTACCAAATTCCCACAAAAAAAATATAAGGAAAACTTGACGTATACTCCTTGAAAATTTTAAAATTACATATTCCCCCTAAATGTATTTACTTTTATATATTTCAAAAACTCACAATGTTATCCAATGTATTGCTTTTCTAAAAAAATAATTTTAAATTTATAAAGTTCTCATTTTAACCTTTTGTTTTTATAAAACACTTATAACATGCATGTGCAAGAAAAATGTTCAACCTTTTAATTGATCGGTTTGTGAAGAAGAAGAATTCATTTCTCTACTTGAGACACATACATAGTAATATTAGTCGTACGTTTGTTTGTGTATACTAGACAGAAAATGAACTATTTGACCTCAGAAGATTGAACATTTATGTTACACATGCTACATATTTTTTAATAAAGAAAAATTTATAAATTATAAATGTTAAGTGAGTTTTATTAGAAAAAAAAACAAGAAATTATATAAATTTGTGAGTTTAAAAAAATTAGAAAAATGAATATGATATTATCAATTTTACAAGAAAGAAATACATAATTTTTTTTAAGTAAAATTTGGAGGTCAAACTATCAAACTATTTAATATTCATGAGGAATTTTTTCATCTGACTTTCGAACATTCGACTTCCTACATAGAAGGCATTGCCTTTGTCACTATAACAAAGACTAATTTGAAATACACAATTTTGAAAATTTAAAGAGTATATATGAAATTTCCCAAAATAGAAATCAACAAAACTTTGTCATTGGTTGATTGCCATCAAAGAAAATTCTCTTGACCTACACCAGAAGATTATTTTGCACACACATTTCAACATCAATTTGGAGAATACAATTTTGTGCATGAAGTTTCTCCAACAAGGTGGGCAGTTAAGTTTCTACACTAAATTGAAAATTTTGAAAAAGATAGCCCCTCTCTTATTGTGTGTCACCATCATATCTCTATTATTTATTTTTCTAATAGCAATTGCATTATGAAATATAAAATTATCATTAATTAGAATAATGGTATTATTTTGCAACGCTAATTTTGAGTTTGACAGATCAAATATTAAATATATTTGTGTATGTATTGAATTTTGACATTTGAAAATTTAATTCTTTTATAATAGTTTAAGCAAATAAATCAAAATTTACTTTGATTTTTTATTTTATTTTGATTTTAACCCGGTTGATAAGTTTAACTACTATGTTAAAAACTATTTGTAATTTAATGTTAATTTTAATTTGTTTAAAAAAAATACTACATATAAAATAATTGGAGATACAACCTAGCTAGTAGATACTACCTTAAAAGCTATTAATTGCATATGGATTATGGATGGTTGCTTCAACAATATTCAATTCTAAATATTTAAAAATTAAGGTACAACATATATCATGCTATACTCCAGCTACACAGTAACCATTTTACTTCTCTTATTTAATTCTTTGTATTATCCTAAGAGAATGCTTACATCTTCTCCTAAAAATATCTGAAATTTTCCATTTAATTTTGACCAAATAAAGAGAAATGTTTTTTGAAGATTCCAATATGCAACTCAAACTATAATATATATATATCAAAAGCTTGTAGTAAACTAAAAAAATACATTCTTTTGTAATATAAATATATTTATAGTGGCAGGGACGGAACCATAATTTGAATATAGGAGGGGAGAGTGCTAAACATCATTTAAAATAAAAAATAACAAAATTATAACACAATAAATAACTAGCATCAACAAAATACCATGTCTATCAAAACTAAATTAAAAATATGAAATTACTATATTATTTAAATTTCGACCTATGATTTTCTAAAAAATCAAATTTAGCAATAATCTCATCTGTGTACAAATTATACATAAACAAAAATAAATTATTATTTTTATCTCAAAATTACAATGAATAATAATTTTAAAAAGTATAAACAAATACAAACCTGAATTAAAATTAAATTTCCCAACTCTTTAACTTTGTTTTCTGAATTCCTTCATATGTTGTTGGATTTCGCCCCTCTTCAAAAATTGATTAATTTGTTTATTTTTTGGTGAACTGGAAGAGCAGAAGAGATGCTCAATTGCTCAATGAGATTTCTTTCTTTCAAGCATTGAATATTTGAATGACATTCTTTTTTTTTTTTTTTTCATACGGTTCTCTTTTCAAATTCCAGCAAGAAACCAAGAAGTCATCTATTTTAAAATATTGATAGTACGCAAATCTAGGAGTCAAGATTGCAAATGAAAAATAAAAAGTCAAAAGTTGCTTCTCAAATTTTATTTTTAGATTCTATAAGTTTGGAATAATACATAGGGGGTTGCTATGTACAAAAAACTAACATTTACATGAACTTTTATATACTTGATTAAAAAAAATAAAAATGAAAGGGTGGCTTAGCACGCCTGAAGAGTACTATGTTCTGCCACTGTATAGTGGATTTGACAAAATGCTAATAATATTATAGATACGGATATAAATCAGATCGAATATTTATTAAGAATGTTAAATTTTATAATATTTATCTATTTATAATGATAAATAACATATTTTTTATAATATATATTAAACTACATGATATATATCTGCTATTCAGATATAGAATCATGTTTGTGTTCATATCCACACAAATATTCCGATATCAGGTATTCATAATTAATTATATATATACATATCAAATACGGATTATTTGTGTACATATCCACTCTTTTTTTTACAAAACAGAATTTTTTTTTAATTTATTTATTTTTGTATTGAAATATTGAAAATGTTTAATATTTTTTTTTTGAAAATAGATGAAATACATTATAATTTGATTTATTAGAAAGATTGTGACAAATAATCCGGATCAACATTTTTTAGGCTCAATTTTTCACGATTATAAGAAAAATTAATATATTTCTTTATGTGTTATTGGAAAAAAATATAAAAATGATTGGATTCGAAGTTATTGATCCTGATTCAAAAGTCACTTCTAAGTAAATACATAAAATACTAATATCCTTTTGGTACATTTAATTGGTTGTATTATACATATCACGTTGTGATCAAATTTGAAAAGATAATCATACTGTGATTATACATAATGTGTTCAAACGTAACTAGTTATGTTAAGTTTCATTTAGTTCAAATTACATGTGACTTACGTGATCACGTGCTATGCTCTGATCAGGTCTTTCACGTGTCATATCAAAATTTCAAAATATAATCACGTCATGTGAATGATTACAGTACAGATCAGCACACGTGTCATGCTGTGAAGTATCCGTTCATGCCATGACTTTTTGAGAACCCTAATTCATGCTATACTCAAGCTACACAGTCAATGAGTTTGACTTCTTATTTATTTATTTTTTTGTATTATCCTAAGAGAATGCTTACGTGTTCTCCAAAAAATTCTAAAAATTCTCATTTTGACCAAAGAGAAGTTATTCCACTTATTTATAGGAAAATAAAATTCAAGGCGTCTAAGTTTTTTCCCACTTATATATGTGAAATATTATATATAGTGTATGCATAGCATCCCTAAAATTTTAATTTTGAAGATTCGAATAAGCAGTTCAAACTATAATATAAATATCAAAAGTTTGTCGTAAACCAAAAAAATACATTTTTTTTTATAAAATTATCACTAATATTTTGTAAAGAAAAATCAATTATTTTAAAACTCTTACACCATCTATTAGAAATGACTTTTTCATATGAAAAAAAAAACACTGTAAAACAACTTAGACCATATATGCAAAATTATTTCATCACTTCCATGCAGGATTCTAAATAGCGCGCTATAGTGTCATTATACCGTTTTCAGACTATAAAAGCTAAGGCGCTATCGGTGTTATATCGCGCTAAAGTGACGGAATATGACAATAGCGTTATTTTTTCGGTTGTTCCGTTATAACGCGATAAAAGCTATTTAAACTTGTTCTTTATGTATATGAGATATTTGAATCAAATTATCAGAAAAAATGTTTCACCATACATGTATCTATACATAAACAAGAGATACAAAAAGGTTTCAAGGTGTGCTACTTGTAGCATGACAAAAAGCTGTATTTCTTCTTTGCTTATCATATTTTTTTTTTCCTATAGTTCTTTTTTTAAAAAAAGAAAAAGAAAAATGAAGATCTAACTTTTCAAGTTTAATATTCAGTCTTACAAAAACCAATTCAAAGATTCATAATTTTCATTTTTTCGGATTTTAAACCTGAAACTTTTAACTGAAAAGATATTAATTTTTGTTATTAAATCAAATATTGATCATGTACTTTCTTATTTTTTTATATTTATTTTCATATATATGATGCCATTCATTTGTAAACAAAGGGGATTGTATTCTTTTATGCTATCCTTGATACAAATTTATTATATTGATATAGAAGCAAACATATCAATTGTTCATTTTAAATCGACCATCCGAACTTAATATTCTTAAAATTATAATTTTTTTGACTTAATTTAATTACTTATGTCAACAAATTGAATTTTGCATTGTAGAAACTTGTTTCATTTTGTCATTCATTTGTAAAATGACCCAGACCCCACATATGCAAAAATTATTTCACCATTTTCATGTATATACGAGATATTTGAATCAAACTAGGAAAAAAAATATTGCACCATGTATCTATACAGAAACAAGAGATGCAAAAAAGTTTCAAGGTTTGCTCAAAAAAAAAAAAAAAAAAAAGTTCCAAGGTGTGCTCCTTAAAGCATGACAAAAAGCTGCATTTGCATGCTTACCATATTTTCCTTTTCCTATAGTTTTTTTTTTTTTTTTAAAAAGGAAGATGAAGAGCTAACTTTTCAAATTTAATATTCAGTCTTATAAAAAACAATTCAAAATTCAAAATTTTTATTTTTAATTTTTCAGATTTTAAACCTGAAAAAGTTTTAACAGAAAATATATTAATTTTTGTTATTAAATCAAATACTGATCATGTACTTTCTTAGTGTTTGATATTTATTTTCATATATATATATGATGCCATTCATTTTTAAACAAAGGGGCTTGTATTATTTTATGCTATCCTTGATACAATTTTTTTTTTGGAAAAAAATTTAGTGTGTCCATCTAAATTTTTGAAATAGCCAATTTACCCATCAAAATACCATAATATCCAATATCCCCATACACATTTAGTATTCTTTCTTCTATACCCTTTTAACTATTTAACATTTCATTTAATTGTTTGAAAATATTAATTGACCAATACGCCCTCTAATTTTAAATGGACACATCAATTATTTTTGAGTGAGTCTATGGTACTATGCATATCACGGGTTGTTATCGTGCTACGGTTCTATATTTGAGTTTTCAAATTCTAACGGTTGATCCGAACCATTCATCTTATTCTCCATATTAATATGTGTTTGGAGACCAAATTTTACATTTTTTGAAATTTTTTTACTATTTTTTTAGATATTTAGAAAATCAGTTGATCTGAAAATTCTGGACCATCCAAAAACAGTGATTTTCAATAAATCTAAAAAAATAGTAAAAAAATTTCAGAAAAATGTAAAATTTGGTCTCCAAATACATATTAATATGAAAAACAAGATGAACGGTTCGGATTGACCATTAGGATTTGAAAACTCAAATATAGAGCCGTAGCATGGTGCCAAATCGTAATATGCATAGTACTATAGACTCACTCATTATTTTTTGTATGAACTCTTCTTCTCTGAAATCCTGCATCCGCCCCTGCACGTCTCCACACTTTGGTTGTTTGAGTATCCAGCGTTTTCTGCCCGAGCGCTCTGACCATGTTTCTCGCGTCTCCTTCTTCTTCCTTCTCCTTTATTTTCTCCAACGTCTCTCCCCAAGTCAGATTCAATATGTTGCATTGTAGGCACCTATCTGGTGCGCGCAAATCAGTCATAGGTGTTTGGCCTGACATTCTTCAAAGTAAAAGGAAAACAAGAGCAAATTTCAAAGAAAACCTGGAATTAGTCATTTTAGGCATGTTTTTTTTCCAAAGAAAAAGTGACTTGATTAGACATATAAGGTTGACTAGATTATCTAACCATGGTTCTATTACTAAAAATGATTCCCATACCAGTTGATTATCTTGTGTCTTCTCGATGTTGTACTGAGTCTGAAACTTGTCAATACCAGTGCCTATGTGTATCAGTCCCTTAAAGTATACTCAATATTAATTCTATTTGCTTTTATTTCTTTTACTTTCACTCTAACTTTCACTAAAATCTTAAAAGTATACTCAATATTAATTCTATTTAGCTACAGGTTCATTACAAATTATTTTCAATTCTTCTTAGCAGGTCAATGAAACAAATTTTTGCATTTTTAAACTATTATATATGGTCTAATTTTGATTGATTATAAGTGCTTTAATGGCACATAGTGGTACTGGTTCCTTGAAATTTAGATGATTCAACCTCACTTATGGTCTAAAATTATAATTAATCATAATAATGCATCAATTTACCTTGCAGATGTATGATTAATTAATTGAGTATCCTTCTCTTATGTGAATATTTTCTCTCTGTCTTCCAATTTGATTGCCAGTATGTGCTTGATTGGTATTTGCCAGTAAATGGTGAGGTCGTAACCTAGAAGAGAAGCAACCGGCTCCATACTAGTATTCTCTTAGATTTCGTGTCAAGGTGAGATGTCTTTTGATGCGCGAGATGAGGGGATCGATGGAGGAGGGGCACACGGGACAGCCACACGGGGATCTCTTCAAGCAATTTAGGGAGAGATCGACTTGCAGCGTATGAAGAATGTTCAAGGAAAATCAATGAGGACTGCACACCTCTGTTTAAATTACAAAGGGCATAATGGTCATTTTAAATTTTAAAATAATTAAATAAAAAGAAAAATAAATAAATGGAGATAGGAGAAAGAATTTAAAATTTGTATGGAGATATTGGATATTATGACATTTTGATGGAAAAATTGACTATTTCAAATATTTGGATGGGTACACCGGAAATTTTTTCTTTTTTTTTGGTATTGATATAGAAGCAAACATATCAATTAATTGTTCATTTTAAATCGAACATCCGAACTTAATGTTCTTACAATTATATTTTTTGACTTAATTTAATTACTTATGTCAACAAATTGAATTTTGCATTATAGAAACTTGTTTCATTTTGCGAGTAAATATATTAACAGAGTAGTTGTTACTTCAGCAGTACATGAATCAAATACAATGATGTTTTAATCCTATGAGATATCAGTATTATTGTGTTTTGAGATTCGTGCAGAAAAAAATGAATGGTCTGGATTTTCCACATATCAACTCTTTAAGTTTGAGATATCTGAGAAGAATGCAAGATGAGAATTCTTTTAATTACAACATCAGATTAGCCTGATAATTAACCATGGGGCCCCACCAAACAGTCTCATCTTTTCTTTTTCTTTTATTAATTAATTAATTAACAAAACATGTTTGACTTGACGCTATATTCAATTCAAATCACATCAAACCCATCCAACAGTTATAATTGGGCCTAATTTGGGCCTCACACTATTAATTGTACCAACAATTCAAATCCTCTGCATTAACTCAAAAGGTAATCTTTTGTGTGAATGAATCTAAACCCTTCAATATGCTTTACAATTAGTGTGAACTAGATACACACTAATATTGAAAATCCTGAGTTAAAATCAGACGGTCAAAATGTATTAACTCAAAAGATTCCCTTTTGAGTTAATGCAGAGGATACGTGTTCGGAGGATACGGATTCAAGTCAGCAGCCTAGGCTGATTATTACCCACTGGGCCCCACCAGACAGACCCTTCTTCTTCTTCTTTTCTCTCTTTTAACAAAAACATGCTTGACTTGACTAACGCTACTACCCACAAATCTCACCTCTTTGAATCCATCCATCCCTTTGATGAATAGGTAAAAGGTCAACTCATAAGAATCAGTCACTAACTTTGCCTCGAAAGAAGAATTGGCAACTGGTTTTATTATTAGAAAGGCAAGAGAAAGAGAAAGAAATGTTTGATTGTGGTGGGTACCGAGTAACTTATATCGACGGAGAAAGAGAGAGGTTCTCCAGGTATTTTACTATCACTATCTCCTCTTTCCAATCTTGGGTTTTGTTTTGCTTTTACCAGATCTGTACCTACCAGTTCTTGTCTCAGTTTCTGATTCTGTTCCCAACACTTAACTGCTTGGTTAGGAGGTTCATTTAGTTGTACTGGGTTTCATTTCCTTTTACCAGATCTTACCAGTATTACCAGTTCCTGTCTCAATTTATGACTTTGTTCCTACCACTTAACTGCTTGGTAAGAAGGTTCATTTAGTTTACCAGATCTTACCAGTTCGTACCAGTTCTGGTTTCAGTTTATGATTCTGTTCCTGATGCTTAATTTCTTAATTAAGATTCTTTTAGGCCTCAAAATTCAGTTTTCCCCCAAAAAATGAAGAAAATTAAAAGCCCTTTAGTTGTACTGGTTTATATTTGGTACCTACTTGGTGCCACCAGTTCGTTCCAGTTATTGTCTTACCAGTTTTACCGTTCGTACCAGTTCTGGTCTCAGCGTATGATTCTGTTCCTAACACTTAACTGCTTATTAGAGATTCATTTTGGCCTCAAATTTCAGTTTTCCCCCCAAAAAATGAAGAAAATTAGAAGTTTATTTAGTTGTAATGGGATTATATTTGGTACCTAGCAGTACCTAATTTGTACCATCAGACTGACAATATGACATTTTTAGAATAAACCTGAGACTGGAGTAGACAAATCCTTAACTAGGGTTTCATCTTACCAGTTCGTATCAGTTCTTGTCTCAGTTTATGATTCTGTTTCTAACACTTAACTAATTAATATAGATTTTTTAGTATTCCCAAAAAGATGAAGAAAATTAAAAAGGATCTTTAGTTGTACTGATTTTGATACTTGGTATCTAGCAGTACCTAATTTTCTGTTCATACCAGTTCTTTTAGTGATTCTTACCAGTTCATAACAGTTCTGGTCTTAGTTTATTTTCTGTTCCTAATACATTTTTTTTTCTTGCGATATGATTATGTTCCTAACTGTTTAACTGCTTAATAAGCAATTCCTTTTGTTTGTTACAGGTTTGAGGAATCGAGCCCTAGATCCTCTGTGGCATCAGACAACCGATTTGGGTCCTCCAGATGGAGATTTGTTAACCCGTTTAGGTCTCTAATGGATTCGGGTTACTCATTTAGATCGTTTAGTCTTTCTCTTCCCTTTGTCAACTCAAGATCCAGGAATTACACAAATACCCCCAAGAAAACACCAAAAATGCTCGATCCATCTTCTAAACTTTTGCTGCGCATCAATCGGTTTTTTGTCATGTTGGTTATAGTCTCAGTTGCGGTAGACCCGTTAATGCTCTATTTACCCGTTATCAACAATGATGTTAATTGCATTGGGATAGATCGCAGACTAGCAGTGGTGTCTACTGTAGTGAGAACCATAATAGATTTATTGTACTTGCCTAGAATTTTTTTGAAGTTTAGAACAAGTTATAGCACATCTACACGGGTCGGAGCGGGTGAGTTGATTACTGACCCGGCACTTGTTGCCAGGAGGTATATGAGGAGTTATTTTTTGATGGATATCTTTGCTGTGCTTCCCATTCCTCAGGTTTCAAACAATACAACTCCATCTCTCTCTCTCTCTAGAAGTTTCTTTAATCTGAATTGATGCTTCTATTATTTGAAGTAACATCTGCATTCTGGTACTAACTAGAATGCGCTGTAGAGAATTATTATTAGACTGCCTGCAATTTTTTCTACTGGTACCAGTAGGGGTGTTCATTGGGTCAGTTCGGTAAAACCTTATTAAAATAGTCAAACCAAAAGTTTATTCGGTTTTAAAAAATTTAACTGAACCGACCGAATTAAACTTATCAACCGAACCAAAATAACCAAAGGAAATTTTGGTTTGTTTGGTTGAACCGAAATAGGAGAGATTAAATTTTAAAAGGTCAAAACTCAATACATACACACATACATTTAATAATCATTGAAATTAATATGAATTGTATATATATGTTATTGTAAACCAAATAGAAAAGCACGAAGTAATTAAAAATTTCAATTGATCCGATCCATTCAAACCGTTAAACTGAACAGTTTAATCCAAACTTTTCGGTTTGGTTGAAAATCAAATAAACCAGACCCAATGAACACCCGTAGGTACCAGAGTGGAGTATTGCAATATCAAGCTGCAAAATTTGTAGCTTTTTGGGTCGAAATTGCACTTTATGCGTTTATTCCTGCACCTTAATTGAGCACAAAATAAAATAAGATTGAACTTTACTGTCACGGATTGGCACCTGAAACTGAAATGCTGGTGCAATATCATCACCTAAAACTTAGACCTTATTGTCTCTATTTCTTAGGGAAATTTCATGTATACCCCTAAAAAACCTTTTAAATTACGTATTTCCCCTTCTAAAATTCATAATATCATATTTACCCTTCTAAATTTCAACAATGACAAATTTACCCATTTTATTTTTTTTCTAATTAAACACATTTTAAATCTATCAAGTACCCATTTTACCCTTTATTACAAAAATAAAAAAAAATATGCATCATGGTCAAGAAAAATGTCAGTCTTCTAATGTTTTGCGAGGGCAAATGAAATGCTTGGTTACAAACTTACAATATAATAAACTAAACCTGATTTTTACTGTGCATCTCTGTTTTCTTATAACAGATAATGATATGGCGATTCCTGAATAGTTCGGTCGGTACAAAAGTACTTACAACAAAAAGAGCACTCTTCTTAATGGTGGTGATTCCGTATTTCCCCAGGATATTCCGATTATACCCTTTGATGACCGACCTTAAAAGCACGGTTGGTGTTTTTATCGAAACTGCATGGGCTGGTGCTGCCTACTATCTACTGTGGTTTATGCTAGCAGGCCACGTAAGCTCCCTTAAAGCCTCTGTATGAAAAAAGGATGCAAATAAAAATTAAAAAACAGTCACCATTTTTGTGAATAGAACTCTACATATTATGTTTTTAGTTTGCAACTAGCATCCAGTACTAATTTTTATAATTACAAATTTTATCTAGATATGAAAACTGAGATTAAGTTATGTGAATATTCACCAAATTGCAAAAATAAAATCAACCTTATATTAGGGTACCTAATAATATGTGTTTTAATTTGCATACATCATAAAAATTTGATCTTAGTTACAAATTAAATAAACAATGAGTTTTTGTTTTCCAGAAGGAGAAAAAAAAGGGAGATTAGAGCCTAGTTGTGTCCTATCATCATAATATTTTGTTATTTACTTTTACCAGAATGTGGGCACATTCTGGTACTTACTGTCACAAATGTTATCTAGCTATGAAACCTGAGATTAAGTTATGTTTCTTACCAAATTGCCTCTTAATTTTTCTTTGTAATTCAAGCCAATCTTTCAATAACTTGTCAGATAAACCACGAAAAACCTCTTCATAACTAACACAAAAACCAATCTTTCGTCATAAAATTTTGTTATATAATTTTGTCAGAATGTGGGCACATTTTGGTACTTGCTGTCACTAATGAGAGAAGATGACTGCTGGCACGAGATATGCCATAGCACATCCGGATGTAGCACCCAGTACCTGTACTGTGGCAATGAGCACCTCTCTGGTTATGACACCTGGCGAAACATGACTAACCAGGTGCAGACTCAGTGCAACAGCACGAATTTTGAATATGGAATCTTCACGAATGCAATCGACAAAAATATCACCTCGTCTCGCAATTTTGTTACTAAAGGCAGCTTTTGCTTCTGGTGGGGATTTCAGAATCTCAGGTAAACCCCCTGATACTGACAAAAATATACATGTATGCATAAACATTAGAACTTAATAAAAAAATTAAACTCTTTTTGTCCAATTTCATAACCTACCATTTTCATGTCTTAGTAGAGGTACCAAATAATAGAAATGTGACTCACTTAGAACATGGGTAAAAACATGTTGAATATTTTATAATAAATACTCAATTTCGGTGAGAAGAAAAAAAAAATGTAATAGTAACCTTTTCAAAAAACAAAAATCATATGTGGATTCTCGAGCTTAAAAAAGCCTATTATTATAAAACAGTACCTAAAGAAGTCCAAAAATGCCAAGCATTTGTCTTTTTTTTTGTTTTTTTTTTGTTTTTTGTTTTTGTTCTTTTTTGGGTACCATAAATGTATGCATAAAATAGGTACTGTCAATACAAAAGAGACTTGCTAAGACTATATTATTATGTAACAGTACACTTGGCCAAGGACTTGCGACAAGTACATTTACTGGAGAGGTCATTTTTTCTATTTTTATATGTGTGCTTGGCCTCCTGCTCTTTGCCTTGCTCATTGGCAACATGCAGGTACATCTCTCTCTCTCTCTCTCTCACAAACCCATAAATAAAAAATATAGAATTATTTTAGGATTTGTTGGAATAATATATATATTTTTTTTGTTTACAGACGTATCTTCAATCACTGTCAATACGGCTGGAGGAGATGAGAGTTAAAAAACGTGATGCAGAGCAGTGGATGCACCATCGCCTCTTGCCAGCACCCCTAAGAGAACGTGTTAGACGCTTTGAGCATTACAGGTTTCTCCATTCTTTCTCTCTCTCTTTGTTTTTTTTTTTTTGGGGGGGTGTAGTTTTCATGTATCTGTTTGATAAATATGGTGGGGGTACTTTCTGTGTCTAAATTATTTTTTAATTTCTTGTTTGGTAGTTTAAGGTTTGTTGAGTCTTTAACTTGACACAAATTGTGAGTGAAAAAAGGCAGTAGAACTAGGGTGTTCTTAAGATTACCAATCATTTGGTCAATTTAACTCTAAAACATATTGAAATGATTTCAAATGACAAATCTAACCATTGAAATCGATCTACTTCATGAGTGATGCGTTTACATAGAATTTATAAATTTTTGAATTAATTTAGTATAAACTCAAGCAGTAAAAAAAAAGAAAAGGTTTATAAGTTAAAGTCAGCATGACTTTATACTAAATTAATTCAAAAACTTACAAATTTGATATGGAAACACATTACTTGTGAAGTAGATCAGTTTTGACAAATTAGATTCATCGTTTGAAGTCAATCCGATAGGCTAGACTTTGGAGTTAAGCTCACCAAAGCGCTTGGTGAGCTTAAGAACACCCTAGTTTCTAATTGAATGGAATGAAATCTGACTCTGCATACAAGCCAAAGGAATTTATATTCCTCTGATAAAATTTTTGTTTGAAGAATGAAAAACTGTATAGCTAAATATTCTAAAAAAAATGTTGGTGTAGGTGGTTAGAGACTCGAGGTGTTGATGAGGAAGGACTGGTACAGACATTGCCAAAGGATCTTCGCAGAGACATTAAGCGCCACCTCACCTTAGACCTCGTAAAGCGGGTAAGTACGGTCTTGATTATCCATTCTTTTTTCTTTTTTCGGGGATATTTCATGTATGCCCCTCAAAAACCTTGAAATTACGTACTTACCCCTTTACAAAAAGGATTCTTTTTCTTTTATTGGTAATGAACACAAGTAGTTTTATGACTAGCATGAAAATTAAACACTTGCTGGCATCACATATATCAAATTAGTTTCTAAACACATGCAAGGCACAAACTTTTGAAGTATCTCTTATTCCAACTATAACACTCTTAATTATCTCTGAAATAAAGGTGCCGCTTTTTGCTGACATGGACGACCGGTTACTAGACGCAGTATGTGAACGGCTTAAACCTAGTCTATACACCGAGTCCAACTACATTCTCAAAGAAGGTGAACCGGTAGAAGAGATGCTCTTCATAGTTCGTGGGTCCCTCGAGAGCATCACCACTGATGGCGGCCGTACCGGTTTCTTCAACCGTGGCTTACTGGAAGAAGGTGCTTTTTGCGGTGAAGAACTTTTGACGTGGGCCCTTGACCCGAAATCTACTTTGAATTTTCCCACCTCGACACGAACAGTTAGGTCGTTGAATGAGGTAGAGGCATTTGCTCTTGGAGCGGATGATTTGAAGTTTGTAGCGAGTCAGTTTAGACGTCTACATTCTCGGCAGGTATCAAACATTACTTAACCCACTTATTTTATATTCATATTTTTTTATACTTATTTATATATTTTTATTTTAAATTTAATATAAAACTTATTTGCTTATATTTTGAACTGAATTGCTATTTACTTAAATAACTATTTTGGACCAAAAATTTGGATTTTTTTTATTTAGAATTCTCAATTCAGATGTGCTGCTTCATACAGATCAATTTTTTCCCAGAAATTGCAAAATTCCCCTTTTAATTTGAACTTTTTTCTGCATGTGTCAGGTACAACATACATTCCGGTATCACTCACAGCACTGGCGCACCTGGGCTGCGTGCTTTATTCAGGCAGCCTGGAGGCGATACTGGAGACGAAAAATGGCCAGCATTCGTAAAAAGGAGGAGACCCGTGGGGCCCGGCCAAGCCTTGGTGCCACCATTTACGCCTCTCGGTTTGCAGCTAATGCAATGAGAGGGGTGCATAATTTTAGGAACAGAGGTGGAGGAAGTGGTACCAGTGCTAGTACCATTGTCAGGTTACAAAAGCCGCCGGAGCCTGATTTCAGTGTCGATTCTGTTAATTAAGGGTTTTGTGGGGGGTGAAATTGAAAAATGTAAATTTGTGTGTTGTGTGTATCTATCTCATAGGTTTTATTGTAACACAAGTAGGATCCTAGTTTTTTTTTTTTTATATATATATTAATTTCAATGTTTTTAGTGTATAAGAGGAAGAGATTTTGGTTATAAATTTTGGTAACCATGTTTATTCTATGATGTAACACCTCCAGCACATAAATTAATTCTTCCTAGCTTTCAAGATATGAAAGGAAACCATAAAAGTGATACATTTGACCTTTAAGAGCAACCAGCATATCAATTCACATTTCTTAGCTTTATTAAAGCAAGAATGGTTCCTTGAATCCCTGTAGTTTGTTTGTCCTCAACATCAGAAATTCAGTTTAAAGCAACTATTCAAGCTATTAACTTTGCATGATCTATGTGACTATGCATTAATTACTCCACATGGGTTTATTTTAATGGTGTCAACTTTTCCTAATACGTGCTGGGCGTTGCGCAGTGGCAAAAGCTTATGCTCTTATGTGAGGTTTTGATTGATTCGATCTTCTATGACAAGAATTGAGTGTGAGGGTTCATAGATTTAATCTTCTATAACAAGAATTGAGTGTGTATACATAGTGACATGACTTGCGTTTTATACGTGTTTAATTCGCATATAAAACATTTTTTTGATGTTTCTAAAATGAACTCTATTTAAAACACAAAAAAACGTATAATACGTTTTATTTATGAATAAAACACGAGTCACGTATTATTCGTGATAAAAATGCGAAAAAAGCCAAATTTTTTTTTTGCTTACTTATTATACCGAATAATTTCCGAATTATATCCAAATCACGAATTTTTGAACTTGCTGAACCGAATTCAAACTTTTTTTTTAATTTTTAAATTGCCTGTAACCCACTTTGCCAGGAGCCCGCATCGTTTGCATTAACTCAAAAGAGCATCTTTTGAGTTAATAGTTATCGACTGTTTGATTGTAAACAGAGCCCATCCGGCTCTATTCTAAAACATAAGAGTCTTTAATATTAGTGGAGATTTAATTCACATGAATCTTAAAGCTGATCGGACGGTCCATATGTATTAACTCAAAAGATTCTTTTTTGAGTTAATGCAGTGGATACGAATGCCTTTCCCAAGGGAGAAGTGGGGTATCACTATGTGTGTATATATATATATATATATATATATATATATATAAAATCCTAGTACTTGACAACTTTTTTCTAAGAAAGTAGATAGATAGTGGGTTGGGAGATTCTATGTTAACGATGAAACACCCAAGGGTAGATGTAACTGATGTACATTATTTACTCAATGCACAACTTATTCTACTAATTTGAAACTTGAAACATGCATTTGTTTTTATTCTTATTTTTGCATTAGTAAAAAATATTTGTTTTAATTATACTACTTACTTATATTATGATATATAGTGGAATATTTATATGACTCAATTATCCAGCAATTATTTCTTCCGTGTCTGTATTCGAATCCGTATTTGTAGATTATCCGCTCCGTATTTGTATCTGTTTAAGGCAGATTTGATTTTGAATTTATTGAATTTCTGTGGTTATCTGGTTTTTTTATTTTTTATTTTGGAATAAATCAAATTTGTTCAGAAAAGTCTGTTAATTTCTGTCATCCTGATCTGATGAAATCTACTGTAGATATTCCCATTGAATCCAAAATTGATCTGGACATCGGAACTAAGCTCCTCCTTTTTTCTTTAGCTTACAGATTAAGCATTGGGTCACTATTATAAGGTATAAAGGAAAGAATTTTGGGTCCTTTTTTCTTTATCTTACAGGCACTAAACAAAAAAAAGCATAAAGGAAAGCTTAAGCAATAAGACTTAACAATTTGACAAAGCCCTCTCCTTTGCCCCTCCTTTGTCACTTGCTCACTAGTTCTTTTGCTACCAATTAACCATGAATCAATCCAAATCCAACCTCGTCTCTTCCGCGGAGCGAATCCTCGGGTACCATTTCCGCGAACCGAGCCTTTTAGAACATGCACTAACCCATGGTTCCTACTCCAATGGCACCATCTCTTACAAGCGACTGGACTTTATCGGAGATGCAGCGCTTTACCTGGCAATGGCGAACTATTTGAATGTGACCTACCCGAAACTTAAGCGGGGTTACATTTCTAGGCTTCGTTCCGCTAACTTATCTAACGAGAAGCTGGCACGTGTCGCTGTTCGGCACAATATTTACTCCCTTGTGCGAATCAACTCCCCTAAACTGGATAAAAAGGTACTCCCTGGATATTTTTCATTCTATAGAAATTAATAAAGAGAAAGAGAAAGAAATATAAATAATATATGGTAAAAAGATCAGTAGGAATTCTAGTGATTCTAATAATTCAAAACTTAGACCGGTGGGATTCTTACTGATCATGATCTAATTTTGTATTTTTTTTGAATTTGACACATAGATAGATGAAATTCTTCAATTACATCTCTATTAAAATATAAAAACTTTTTAAGAAGATAAATTAATTTTTCCATTTCATCTAAAAAATTTTATCTAAATTTTATGTTACGTTATCTATTTTCTTAAAATATTTTTTACTAGAAAAAATAAAAATAAAAATAAATAAGCTGGGTTAGAATCAGTAAGAATCATATCATCCAAACTTTTGAATTATTAGAATTGGTAGAATTTTTATCAATCTTTCTACAAATCAAAAATATGATATACTCTTTCTATTTCTCTTCCTTCCTTTCTATTAATTTCTATAGAAAAAAATTCTATATTCCCTGACACGAATATGAATAATTTTTTTTGTTTGTTTGTTAATGTAACGGTTGGTGGTACAAATAAGACAAAAATTTATTAGTTTATTGAATAAGAGTATGAATAAAAATTATTTAGAACACATTAGTCTAGAAGGTAACTAATAAATACAAATTTCTAGATTTTAAAAATGTAGAAAATACTTGTTGTAACTCAAAAATTGTTGTAACTTGATCCCTCCTCTATTTATATATATATATAGAGAGAGAGAGAGAGAAAGACTACCATGTTTTGTAAATTAAAGTGGACGTCTTAATTTACGCTCAAATCTCTTGTTTCAAAGTTAAAATAGTCAATCCGAACTTCTCAACATGTTCTTCATATTGAAATGTGTTTGGAGATCAAATTTTACATTAAAACATTGATTTTGCAAAATTCTAAAATAATAGTACAAAATTTATTCAATAATTATTCATTATTTGTTAATTTTAACGAATAAGATTAGAATAAGAATAACTTGATTTTATATTTGGTTTTAAAGCTCTTATTATTTTGGGATGCGTGAAAATATAGGTGACAAAATTTACAAAGGCAGTGAAGCAAGAGTCAGAGGATGAGATCTATGGTAGAAGTACTGTAAAAGCCCCAAAGGTTCTGGCAGATGTTGTGGAGGCCATAGCTGCTGCTATTTACCAGGATTGTAATTTCAACCTGGATATGATGTGGGAGGTGCTTATCTCTTAATTCCTCTTTAATAGTTTGTTTCAGTTGAATAATTTAAATTGATAAAAAAATTAGAGTAAGCTACGCTTGTATGCTATGGATAGCATAAGACCATCCGTGCTACGTATGACCTAAAAAACCTATCGAATAAATTTCAAATTCCGGTCTAAGTAACTCAGTAAATTGGTTATATAATGAACTTAGAAATAAAAAATTGTCAATATTTTAGACTATTTTTTGTCATTTTTCATAAATCATAACAAATAGTTAAAAAATTTCAAAAATAGTAAAAATTAGTATTATATAATTTCATTATATAACCAATTTAATGAGCTACTTAAATTGAAGTCAAAGTTTATACAATATATTTTTGAGACCGTAGCATGGATGGTCTTATGCTATTTATAGCACCCAAGCTTTACTCAAAAATTAATAATTATTAGGGTCTCCACACTAAAGGAATGATATATGTACTATGGTCCTCTTTTTTAGTTTCCACACTTGTTCCTACGTCAACTTTCGTAAATATACATATTTGAAAGATAATATATTAGTATTTGAAAAATAAAATATTAATACTTTGATGCGTAACTTATTATGATCATTTTTTTCTAGTCCTCCAATCGTCCTTGTGTCAATCTCCCTTCAATGAAATAGTGGGGGGACCCGTCTCCCTGCATCAATCTTTCTCTAACAAAATAATTGATCTCATAAGTATAAATACTTTAGTGCATATGCATAAATATTTGGAATACTTGATATTTATAGCCTCCCATGTAGTTTCAGTAGTTCCTCACATGTATTTATGGTGCATGTATGTTTGGGGGATTTTGTTGGAGATAATTATTAATGTAAAAACTATTCATCTCATAAGCATAAATATTTTTGTGTATAAATATATATAATTCTATATGTAGATATTAATATTTTATAAAGAAAATTCAGTGTTAGAGTTTTTGCAGTTCTCCCAAAAAGTTATTGCAGTTATAATAGTATGTTGTAGAAATTTTGTGAATACTCGAGTGTGGTTATTGATATCAACTTCCTAAAAAAATATAGTACCAGATATTGGTATAATAGATATTATATATGGTGCTCACCCTTAAAGGTTACATTCACTAGAATTTGGTTGAACTTACTTTTGCTTTTATATAACTAGAAATTCAGGTGTGGGTTTTTTATTGTCTGGTTTTGTCTTTTCTGGAAATTTTTGGAAACTAAATTTTTTGGAGATCAAATTTTATATTTTTTGAAACTTTTTTTTACTATTTATTAAGATGGATACAAAATTGCTGTTTTCAAACAGTTTTGGAATATTGAAGAACATTAAAATGGATACAAAATTGTTGTTTTCAGACAGTTTTGGAATATTGAAGAACAACAATTTTGTATCTATCTTAATACATAATAAAAAAAATCCTCAAAAAATGTAAAATTTGGTCCCAAGCACATTTTAATATAGAAATTATGTTGAGTAGTTTGAATCGACTATTTAATTAAACTTTAAAAATCACAAAAATAAATTGATATCACTAAAACCATGGTCATACCATTATAACCTTAGCCAATCTCTCTAGCTCTCTATGTATTAATTTTTTCTTTTTGTAATTGTTACTCAAAACAATCATTCTAATGCATAGAGAAGTCTCTGTAGGTTGTTAAGAGACTTTTGGAGCCACTAATCACAGCTGACACTTTTGACGAGCAACCAGTGACAGCTTCCATCCAATTTTGCAAGAAAAAGGGCAAGGTTTCCACGTTCGTCTCTTCCGCAGAGCGAATCCTCGGATACCATTTCCGCAAACCAAGCCTTCTAGTACATGCACTAACCCATGGTTCCTACTCCAAGGGCACCATCTCTTACAAGCGACTGGAGTTCATCGGAGATGCAGCACTTTACTTGGCAATGGCGAACTATTTGAATGTGACCTACCCGAAACTTAAGCGGGGTTACATTTCTAGGTTTCGTTCCGCTAACTTATCTAATGAGAAGCTGGCACGTGTCGCTGTTCGGCACAATATTTACTCCCTTGTACAAGTCCACTCCCCTAAACTCGATAACAAGGTATTCCCTGGATATTTTTCTTTCTATAGAAATTAATAAAGTGAAAGAGAAAGAAATAGAAATAATATATGATAAAAAGATTAGTAGGAATTCTATTGATTCTAATAATTCATTAAAAGTTTAGATCGATAGGATTCTTACCGATCATAACCCAATTTTTTTTGAATTTTTTTGAATTTGATGCATAGATTGATGGAATTCTTTAATTACATCTCTATTAAAATATAAAAAGTTTTTAAGAAAATTAATTAATTTTTTTCATTTCATCTAAATTTTATGTTACGTTATCTATTTTCTTGATATAATTTTTTACTAGAAAAAAAAAACTGGGTTAGAATCAGTATGCGCGTAAGATCGAATTAATCATATCGATCCAAAATTTTGAATTATTAGAATCGGTAGAATTCCTATCGATATTTTTACCAATAAAAAATATGATATACTCTTTCTATTTTTCTTCCTTTCTTTCTATTAATTTCTATATAAAAAATTCTCTATTCCCTGACAAGAATATGAATAAACTTTTTTTTTTTTGTTAATGTAACGGTCAGTGGTAAAAAGAAGATAAATATTTATTAGTTTATTGAATGAGAGTACGAATAAAAAATATTTAGAACACATTAGTCTAGAAGGTAATTAATAAATACAAAATTCTATATAATAATTGAAGAGGACAAAATATCTCTATTTTTGATATCTTCATTACGTCTTCACATATTATTTTTTTAATAATATTTTTTAAAAATTTATATGTTAAGATAAAACCAGTAAATATCAACTATATTATTTTTCTAACATACTCATGAAAAAAATATCATGTTTCTATTTTGTTTTTATATGAATCAATAGGTTAAAACAAAAATAACGTGCAAGAATAAACCAGATCACTGGAGGCAATTGAACCTCCTTATGGCTTTTTTTTTTTATTGATATGTATAAATATATAATTTTTATATTATGATAAGATTGATTTATAATATACAATATATATATAGATATATAGATAGATAGATAGATATAGAGAGAGGCTACCATGCTCTGCAAATTAAAGTGAGTGTTTTAATTTGTGCTCAAATCTCTAGTTTCAAAGTTCAAATAGTCAATCCGAACTTTTTAACATGTTTTTTATATTGAAATGTGTTTGGAGACCAAATTTTACATATTTCGGAAAAAATTGCTATTTTTTTAGAATTTTTCAAAATCAGTGTTTTTCTTTCAGAATTTTACATTTTTTTTAGAATTTTTTATTTTTGAATTAAATTATATATGTTATCAAATTATTCGATAATTATTCATTATTCATTAATTTTAACAGAAAAGATTAGAATAAGAATAACCTGATTTTATATTTCGTTTTAAAGCTCTTATTATTTTGGGATGCGTGAATATATAGGTGAAATTTTTTACAGAGGCAGTGAAGCAAGAGTCAGAGAATGAGATCTACGGTGGAAATACCATAAAAGCCCCAAAGGTTCTGGCACATGTTGTGAAGGCCATAGCTGCTGCTATTTACCAGGATTGTAATTTCAACCTTGATATGATGTGGGAGGTCCTTATCTCTTAATTCCTCTCTAATAGTTTGTTTCAGTTGAATACTTAAAATGGATAAAAGAAATAGAGTAAGGCTTGTATGCTATAAATAGCATAAGGCCATCTGTGCTACGTATGACCTAAAATATATTGAATAAACTTTAAATTTCGATCTAAGTAACTCAGTAAATTACTTATATAATGAACTTATAAAATACCAGTTTTTACTATTTTTGACTTTTTTTTTGACTTTTTTTTTACTATTTTTTATTATTTATAAAAGACAAAAAAAAAATGACTTAGAAATATAAGAAAATTGTCAATATTTTAGACTATTTTTTTTGTCTTTTTTCATAAATCATAAAAAATAGTTAAAAAATTTCAAAAATAGTAAAAATTAGTATTCTATAATTTGATAGTTACTTAAATTAAAGTTTAAAGTTTATACGATAGATTTTTGAGACTGTAGCACGGATGACTTTATACTATTCATAGTACCAAAGCTTTACTAAAAATTAATAATTATTAAAGTCTCAACACTAATGGAATGATGTACTATGGTCACTTTTTTAGTTTCCACACTCGTTCCTGCGTCAACTTTCGTAGATATAAATACTTGGGAGATAATATATTAGTATTTGAAAAATAAGATATTAATATTTTGATGCGTAAATTATTATAATGATTTTTTTTCCAGTCCTCCAATTGTCCCTGTGTCAATCTCCCTTCATTGAAATAGCGGGTACCTATATCCCCGTATGAATCTTCCCTGATCGTTCTTGTGTCAATCTTTATCTAACAAAATAGTTGACCTCATAAGTATAAATACTTCAGTTCATAGTTATAAATATTTGGAATACTTGATATTTATGGCCTCCCATGTAGTTTGAGTAGTCCATCATATATATTTATAGTGCATGTATGTTTGGGAGATTTGGTTGGAGATAATTATTTATTTAAAAACTGTTCATTTCATAGGCATAAACACTTTTGTGTACAAATATATATATTTTTATATGTAGGTATTGATATTTTATAAAAAAATCCACTGTTAGAGTTTTTGCGGTTCTCGCATAAAGTTATGGTAGTTATAATAGTTATAGTGCGGAAATTTTGTGAATACTCGAGTATAGGTATTGATATCAACTTCCTAAAAAAATATAGTACCAGATATTGGTATAATAAATATTATATATAGTGCTCATCCTTAAAGGTTACATTCTCTAGAATTTGGTTGAACTTAGTTTTGCTTTTATATAACTACAAATTCAGTTGTGGGTTTTTTATTGTCTGGTTGTCTTCAGGTTAGCCTGTTTCCTGGAAATTTTTGAAACTAAATTTTTTGGAGATCAAATTTTATATTTTTTGAAACTTTTTTTTACTATTTACTAAGATGGGTACAAAATTGTTGTTTTAATTTCAGATAGTTTTGGAGTATTGAAAAACACCAATTTTGTATCTATCTTAATAATAAAAAAAATCCTCAAAAATTATAAAATTTGGTTCCAGATACATTTTAATATAGAGATCATGTTGAACAGTTTGAATTGACTATCTGAACTTTAAAAATCACAAAAATAAATTAGTATCACCAAAACCTTGATCATACCATTATGACCTTAGCTAATCTCTCTCTCTCTCTATATTAATTTTTTCTTTGTGTAATTGTTACTCAAAACAATCATTCTAATGCATAGAGAAGTCTCTCTAGGTTGTTAAGAGACTTTTGGAGCCAGTAGTCACAGCTGACACTTTTGACGAGCAACCAGTGACAGCTCTCATCCAATTTTACAAGAAAAAGGGCAAAGTTGCCATGTTCGACTACTTGCGAAAAGGAAAAAGAACTATTTGTGATGTTCTTGTTGACGGTGTGAAAGTCGGATATGGATTGGCTAATGATAAGTACATTGCGAAACTAAATGCTGCTAGGGATGCACTTGAAAACCTCAAGGAAGTAGAATTAGACGAGGAGGTCAAACAGAAAGTAGAATTAGATGAACTCAAACAGATACTTCTTCTTCCTTTGACCGAGGCGCTGCACAAGGAAGTAGAATTAGCTGAGGAGATCAAACAGAAAGTAGAATCAGATGAGTTCAAACAGAAACTTCTTCTTCATGTTTTGATCAAGGTGCTTAAGGAAGCAGAATTACATGAGGAGGTCAAACATAAACTTCTTCTTCTTAAAGGTTAGTGATTTTAAATGTCATAACAATTTTATTGATAAAAAATATATTTACAACAAGTCAAATGACTTTAATTCTTAAATCTAAACTAATTTATTCTCATTAATTCATAAAAACTATGATTATCGTCTAATTCTACTTATTTACATTCTTAAACACTCTAATACCTCATTGCCTATTACTCTCCACCATCGGATCCGCTTTCATCTGACGGTTAGATTTACTTACTGCTGAGCTCCAATGCCAAATCTACTCACCGCTGAGCTCCGATGCTGAATCTACTCACTGCTTTGTTTCGACCAAAATGGATAAAAACTCTACACTCCGAGCTCCAACGATACCGAACTCTCAGCACCAATTAGCTGCTCCCGGCCCCCTCCCCTCTCACTCCTTGTCTTCTCCACACGAAAAAATAGAAACAAAAGAGAAGAAAGAATGTCACTCTGTTGAGTTGAGATCTACAAGAGATGAGAGAGATAAAATAGAGGAAGTGAGAAAAGAGCTGGCTGCTAAACAGAAAGTTAATGAGCCTGAATACCAGTTATGTATGATAAAATAGAGGAAGTGAGAAAAGAGCTATGTATGAAGAGACATTGTCCTCCTCCTGAATACCAGTTTGTTTTCTCTTTTCGTTTATTCATTAATTATCATAAGCACTTTAATCTTTAATTTCCATAATTTATTTCTTTTGCATATAGAATTGGGCTTGTACGGTGCTTTGAGAAGTAAAGGTTATTTCAATTTATGTTATTTTTATTTTTAAAGTTCATACAGTTAATCTGAGCTTTTTAATATAATCTCGATATTAAAATGTGTCAGAGACCAAATTTTGTTTTTTTTATTTTTTTATTATTTTTTCAGATTTTAAAAAAAAATCACTGTTTTTAAATATAAAGTTATTTTAATGTATTCATTTTTCATTTTTTTTTTATTGTTTGATATTGTACTAAATTTTTTTAGAAATTGCAAAATTTTGCATGTGCACTATAAACGTCACTTGTAAAGTATATAGGTTTTAACTTTCCTGTTACATATTTTCAAATCTTGTCTCTAGTCTACTCTCCAAAAGCTCTGAATAAATAAGAATTCTTTGTACAAAAAAATGCAACAGGATGACAACAAAGTACTTTTATTTAGCTAATTTTAACTGGACTTCCGTCCGGTATGACATCCACGTTTGTTTTTTTTCGATTTTTATCCAAACCTCCATCAAATATGGCGTTGACAAACTTTTGTTTTTATTCGGCAGAAAACTCCATCCGGTATGTCGTTCAAACTGCACGCCATACCGGGTGAATGTCATTCCATTTTTGAAATTTTGCCATATTCATTTTTTTTTTTTTTGTATTTATCATCGATAAAAATTTCGGAAGCGAGACAAAGGGGGTGAGCACCGAGGGAGAAAAGGGCAAGGGAAAAGGACACGTGGCGGATCCACCGCAACACCAGCAGTACCCTAAACCAGCACTGTCACCAGTGCTCACTGCCTCAGCACAGCCTGCTCCAGGTTTTTACTCTTTATTAATTTTTTTCCCTTTTTTATGTATTCTGTTGGAAACTAGAATCCTTTTGACAGCATGAGATATTTATTGGTAAGCCCTTGGGAATTTAGGTAATTGGTAAATGAACAAAATATTGTTGTGTTGAGTAAGCCTGCTCCTAGCATAATTCTTTATTGTTAATTATTTAGTTAATAGAGAGCTTGTCTAATGGGTTATGGAGAGGGGATCAACTACAAGAATAATGAGACGGTATCTGCGAGGGATATTGTCAGTATACCCTCACGGATACTACCGCCACTAATAGAAAAAAACACATTTCTATCGGTACACCTTTCTGGCAGGCCTGTCGATCTGTGCAAAATTTCTTCATTATTTTTGCTTTTGATAAAAAGGCTCTCCTTTTTTTTGTTGAGGTGAAATTTGCAGTTACATTTTTTGATACTAAAAGGTCAATTGGCTGAAGTTGTTTGGCTGAAAATAATTTCTAATTATTTGCCTACAAAAATGAACATAATATTTTAGGTAATCAAGGGAACCAATTTTTTTTTAAAACTATAAGGTTTAGTCAATCCAAGAAGCTAGGTAGGTACGTACTAGAATATAAACATTGTTAGGAACAGTTTCTAGGGATTGATCATAAATAGAAATCTGACATGATTATTTTCATCTAAATTACATATTTGAAAAAGGTATTTCATCTTAATCTTATTGTTCATTTTTTTGCTTTCTACATCCTATAAAATGAAATATACTCAATGCAACATACAGCATGTCTTCTACAAGAAAAGAAAGGAAGAAACTTATGAAAGCTGTGGTGCAATTTACTCGAAATATTTCTTAATTATTTCTATAAAAAATGATGAAAATGAAGTTTGCTTTGTAGGTTTGTTTAATCTTCTCTATCATGTAAAATTGCAAGGTTATAATGTTACTGTTGAAGAAGGCAGAGAAAGGAGAGAGAGACGCGTTCCATGCTGTCGGATCGATATTGGCTGGCTTTTGTAAGTAATTGTACTTACAAATGTAATTAAGGAGTAATTTTTTTGTTTAGCTAATTAGTTGCCTTAAATTATATTTGAACTATTTGGCCTGCAAGTTTGCATTTCTATTTCTTTTAATGAATTAACAAACAATTCCCAAAGGAGGTCCATTTTTAATAAAGAAGAAACAAAATAAAAACTTTTTCCTTAATTAATCGATCCTTTTGTTTCATAGCATACATGCTTGGGATCGATACTCTTGTGGTGCATTTTATTTTCGTTTTCCATGAATTAAATTTTTTTTGTTCTTCTTACAAGCTAGTAAGCTTCTAGGTTCAAGCAATTTCCTTCTTACCTCTCTGTGATGGAAGCCTCAAATTTATATTCAAAACATGTAGAGTAGAACTAGGGTACGTGTTCTTAAGTTTACATACCAAACTCTTTGGTGAACTCAATCTAAAATCCATCAAATCAGCTTCAAATGACAAATCCGAACCGTTGAAACCCACCTACCTTACGAGTGATGCGTCTACATGTGAAAATTTTAAATATTCGAATTAATTTAGTATAAAGTCAAGCGGTCAAAATTAGAAGACTAATAAATTAATTTTAATACATTTATTTTCTAAATGTTTTTTGATCACTTGACTCTGTACAAAATTAATTTCAAAATTAAATATTTTTACATGTGAACACATCACTTATAAGGTAGGTAAATTTCAATTGTTCGGATTCATCATTTGAAACTAATTTGACTTGTTTTAGACTTGAGTTCACCAAGTGCCTTGGTGAACTTGAGAACACCCTAGGTCTACTCAAACATTTACATATCTTTATGGATCAATTTGTTGGTATAATAGAGAATTTAATTTGTTTGCTATCTTGAAATTTTAAAACACACATGACTTATCTAAACTTTGATTTTATCTTTTGCCATTTTGGCTTGAGAATAGGTTCATCCTCGGTTTCTTTTTGGGTGGCTTTCCATGGTACATTGGAGCTATAATGCTAAAATTCTCAAGAGTGGGTTATAGAGAGAAACCAGGATACATCGGCTGCACGATAGCGGTATGTAAAGGATTTGTAAGTTCTTCCTATGCAAATCAATCTTTTAGATCTTTGATCATGAAGTTGCTCACTGTTAGGCAGTGCTACCCCCATAAACACAAATTAGCAATTTTGTCATTTATATTTTATAATTGTGTACTTTGCATAGTGCGGATTGATTCGTACAATGGATTAATATATTCATTTTTAAAGTCCAAACAATCAAACTGAACCATTCAAAATGATGTTCATATGAAAATGTACCTGTACATCAAATTTTACATTTTTTACAATTTTTGACAAATTTTTTTAGATAGATGGGAAATCACTTAATCTAAACATTCTAGACCATTCAAATAAGTGATTTTCTACCTATCTAAAAAAATTCTAAAAAAAATGTAAAATTTAGTGTACAACTACATTTTGATATGGAGATCGTATTGAATGGTTCAGATAGATTATTTGAAATTTGAAAAAGGAGATATTAATCCATGATACGGTCCAATCCGCGCTATGCCCAGTAACACAGCCTCACTCCTATATAATTTTTAAAAGTGTTTATATGGTTCAGTCCGTTTCATAAAATGTAAAATGTGTGGTTGTAGTCTAGTGGTTAGAATTCATGTATTTGAGATTGTTTTTCACCCTTGATTATGTCCTATTGATGCAACAGGCTGTTCTTGTCCCAATTACTGGTTGTATCATTAATATTTGGAGCGACAAAAGGAGCTGATGATGATTGGTGATTTGATGTTATTGTAAATTCAGTAAAATAAATTCAGTGTTCATACAAATAAAGGAGTTGGTTTGTATATTTTTTAGTTCAAACATACTTCTGGTGGTGTTTATTGAGATGTAGTAAAAAAGAAAAAAAAGAAATAAAATAAAAAAATTGTTAGGGTACCAGAATTCAATACCACAGCAGTTAATCAAATACTTTTATTGAATTAAGGGGAGAAGGATATATGCATATATATAATCCCTTTTTTACTCAAATAGTTAGTATCATATATGCATGATTTGCATGGTACTTGGCACCAACCAAAAATAGCTCTGATAAGAAAAGCTACTGGTGGACTGAGAAGTGGGGTCTACATGACTGGATATATACCCTACCCACAAATGGCCACACTTTACATCTCTCTTCCCCTTCTCGACTTTATTCTTCCTTCCTCTCTCATTTTTCGATTGGCCCTTTCTCTCTTCTGCATTCAATACCAGTTATGTTGCATTGCCATCGATCTCTTTCCTCTGTCGAAGCAACAATGGAAAAGAAGAGTAGGTGATTTATAAGCAATTCTTATCTTTTCCCTACGGTTATTGCAAATCTTAGATTTTCTAATGTTCTTTGTACCAATTCTTAAATACAGTGCCACCATGATTTATAAGCATTTATCTCACTGGTATCAGTCAATACCAACACAATTTTAATGAACTGGTATATAATAGTAGGGTACCAGATACCAGGGATCAATTATAAAATTATTGTAAAGTTAGGGGCCTTTTAAGTAAATAAGATAACACAACTAATTTGAATACCCCTTGTCATAGGGTCCTTGCTGTAAAATTGAGGACCTGTTGCGCTTTGGTTTCAGCTGGAGACAAGAGAAATAATAATTTAGACTTTTAATAAAAATATTGGACTTGGACATATTCCAAATCGGTTGGACTGAAAAAAACTGGATCGGGTCAATTATTTAATAACTAAAATAACTAATCGGTTTTTATTCAAAAACCACAAACCAATCTTAAAAAAACTCCAATTTAAAACTTTTTGTTGTTGAAAGCTTAGTACCTACAGTGACTACCAAAGCAAAGCTATTATAGATATTTGCCTCAGAAGGTCTTTAGATAGACTATATATATCATAACCGTGTTAATTTTTTGAATATGGATACAGATATAGATATAATTTGATTATGAAAGTAGATTTATTTTAAATTATAAAATAAATCAAAACCAATATAAAGTAAAATTTTCAATACTAAAATTTATACGATGTATCTAATTATAATGATGAACAATATAATTTCTTTTATAATAAGTTTTACATTACAAATTATGCATCTAATTAGATATTCTTATTTTTGAAAAATACAGATATCGACAATTATCATATCCATAACCATATCTATTTTGTAAATTAAAAAATCATATGATATCCATATATATCTACCTATAAATATAGATATCGAATATCCATATCCTGATCAACATTTTTTATGCCGGATTTTTTGCGACTGTAAGAAAAATTAATATATTAATTTATGTGTTATTGGAAAAAAAATAAAAATGTTTGGATTCTTAGTTATTGATCCCGGTTCAAAAGTCACTTCTAAGTAAATACATAAAATATTGTCATTTTTCTAGTACATTTAATTTATAAAAATTAGTATCTATATTTGAAAAAAAAATAAAAAATTTAAGTTATTTAATGATTGTTATTAAAAAGAATTCTCAAAATAGGTGCAACTTTTATAAATTAAATGGAATAGAAGGATCACAATATTTTATGTATTACCTAGATGTGATTTTTAAATCGGGATCAATAACTCAGAATCCAAGCATTTTTATCTTTTTTCCAATAACTCATAAAGAAATATATTAATTTTTCTTACAGCTGCAAAAAATCTGGCATGAAAAATGTTGATCCGGGTTATTTGTAGCAGTCTTTCTAATAAATCAAATTATATAGTATTCCATCTATTTTCAAAGAAATATATTAAATATTTCTAATATTTTAATAAAAAAATTATAAATATTTCTATTAAAAAAATAAAAATCTGAAAAAAGAAAAAAATAGTGAAACTGGAAAAAAAGGAAATTTTTTTTACTGTTTCTCTCTTTTTTATTTTCCTTTTTCTTTAAGGCACTGGTTTTGGAATTCTAAAACCGGAATTTTTTTTCCGGTTTTAGACTGAATTATCGGAACTTTTTTTTCTAGTTTGTGCAGATTTCAAAATTCTGCCCAACTTTGGTTATTTTTTGAAATTTAATTATTTTTTTGGATATAAATAAAAAATTCAGAATGATATGAATAGAATTAGGGTGTTCTTAAGTTCATCAAGTCCCTTGGTGAACTCAAGTCTAAAATCCATCAAATTGGCTTTAAATGACGAATTTAATTTGAACCATTGAAATCCGCATACCTTATGAGTGATGTGTCTACATGTGAAATTTTTAAAAATTGATATTAATTTAATATAAAGTTAATTGGTCAAAATTAGAAGGTTAATAAATTAATTTTAATGCATTCATTTTCTGAACATTTTTTGACCGCTTGAATTTATACTAAATTAATTCGAATATCTAAAATTTTTACATGTAAACGCATTACTCATAAGGTAGACATGTTTTAATGGTTTGGATTTGTCATTTAAAGCTGATTTGATGGGTTTATACTTGAGTTCACCAAGAAGCTTGATGAACTTATGAATACTCTAGTTCTACTAAAAAATATGTTCAATAGTATGAACAATTTATTTGTTGACCACCTTCATTAGTATAAATAACTGTTGTAATAGTATGAATATATGCCATGATAGTTAAACAACTAGTTCAGTAGTATAAACACCAACCTAAATTTATTCACAAAATAATTTTTTATTGTCCACATTAACTATCATAAATATATAGTTCAAAAAATAAATCTACAAATTGAGAATTGAGGAATGACTACTCAGTATCCATCTTTTTTTCACCATTAAGATGGAATATCTCAAGCAGCACCTAAATCTAATATTTTAATCATATGATTTATTTTACTAATTAACATATGAGTAAATTAGTGACAAAGAATGTGTTTTTGTTTATTTTTTTCCCAGTTTTATTGAAGAAAATTTGTTTAATTGGTTGATACTTAATTTTTTTTGTAGAGCAAGCAATGACATTATTCTTAAGTCCATCTGTTGACAGTATAGTTTTGAATTAAAGAAAATAGATAATTGAGAGGAATAAAGTATTTTATGGGAAAGGCTTTCAAGCACCTAGTTCTGTCCCCAAGTTTGTAAATCATTGGGCACCTGGCCAAGAAAAAGGATATACTACCAGCAGTTTACATAATTTAACTAGATATTTAGAATATATTTAAAAATTATTAATTAGTACCACATATAACAAAGGACTACTGATATTTAGAATATATTAAAAAAATATTCATTGTTAAATATTTAGTTAAAATATAGACCCAACCTAAGTTTATCAACAAAATAACTTTTTTATTGTCCACTTCCACTAATATAAACATCTATTGTAATAGTGTAAAAACTATTGTAATAATATAAACACCTATTTTTTCACTATTTTTTTTCAGAATTTTTGAAAATCACAACTTTTCATTAAAAAAAAATTCAGCAAAGCAATGATTGTCAAAAATTCTGAAAAAATTCTAAAAATTTACAAACAAAATGTAAAATTTGGTCTCCAATAACATCTTAATATGAAGAATATCTTAGAAGGTTCAAATCGACCATTTGCAATTCAAAATAAAAATATAAGCAGGAAGTAAAATAGTTTCTTTAATTCCCAAAGCAAGTTAGCCCATCTCTCTCTCTACATAAAGAGAGAGAGACTTAAGTTCCTTGATAAAATAATTTCCTTATAAACATATATCTATGGCAATAATATACATAACTAATATAATGAGGAAACTGATAATAGTAGCTTTTGGATGGCAATAATATATATATATATATATATATATAAAAGAAATGTCTTGTTTTTAAATATATATATATTTTTGAACAAAAATAACCATCGATCATTTGTTATTCTAAATGATAATAGTAGAAAAACAAATTTAGAAATTGACAGTTGAGAACTGACAGCCCCAAAATCTAGAATTTTAATTAGATAATTAATTTGACTAATTAACAGTTAGCAAATTAACGTGTTCCCCACGCTTCATTTGCTCTTTTTTTCTCTCCTCTCCTCTACATTTATATCATCTTTAATAGTTACTAAATAAAAACATCTACAAAACCATTCTCTTTATATCATCTTTTTTTCTCTCCTTATTACACCATGGCGACTTTTCGCGTAGCCTTGCCGCTCCTTCATGATGCAAGATGATTGACCTTCGCCGGCGACTCACCACATGACGTGTTTCGGTTGCGCTTTCTTGAGACCTGCATTACAATACCAGATTCTAGAAGATGAAGAGAAAGAGAAGGTTGGAAATGTGAGATGCCTTCCTGCTAATAGTAAATGGAGATCTCTTGTGAATAGTGCATGTATGAAGAAGAGAATCAGTGTGATTAATTCTAATAAGCCTGATTTTAGCTATGATTTGAGGAGTTATAATTTGAATTTTGAAGAACAAAATCAGTATTAAGTATTTATTTTGTTATTTCTTTCTTTGCTGTTCATTTCTTATTTTCTTATTTTATTATTTTTTATTTGATGATTTATTATTTTTTTATTCAGTAATATATATATATATATATATAGTCTATCAATTTTTATTCTACTAATTTTATATCAGTATATAATTGCTTAATTGATGATTCATGCAATGATTAATGCTTACTAAGGTTTAGCTTAGTTTTTATTAAATAAATAAACAAAGCAACCATGTTAGCTAGTATCAGTACAGCTCCAAACTTTGGTAGAAGATACAAATTGCCACATGCAATGTTGTTTCTGGATAAAAAAAAATAATAGAGGGCTTCTTTTTTTTAATCTCTGATTAAATTCTGTTGTTGGTAGCTGTAATAAATGCGATGGCAAAATATATATTTTTTAGATTATTTAATACAATTTTGACTATATGAAAATAGAGTATGGCTAATATAACATCAGTGTCATTTCAGTCTATATAACACAAATTCCAAAACCTATCAAATCGAGTTCAAATGGTGAATCCAAACCGTTCAAACCGATAGACTTCATTAGTTGTGTGTTTATATGTAAAATTTATAAGTTTTTGAGTTTATTTGGTATCAAGTCAAGCGGTCAAATGTGTGAGTTTTTAAGTTAATTTAATACATTCATTTTTCAATTTTTTTGTCGCTTGATTTGATACTAAAATAACTCAAAAATATAATAAGTTTGCATGTAAATACATCACTCATAAAGTAAATTAGTTTGAACGGTTTGGATTCATCATTTGAAATCGATTTGATAGGTTTTGGAGTTAGTGTTATATAGACTTAAATGACACTGATATTATATTAGCCATACTCATGAAAATATCTTTTTACTACAATATCAAAAACCAATTCTCATGCAACTAAAAGTTATATCTTAGAATATTTATATACAAAATATTCCTTTCTTAGTCATATACGAGTTAAATATAAATGAGCAGTTGGCTTGTAGTGTCTAATGTGAATTAATAAAATAAAATAAAATAAAATCTTGAGATCTGCAATAGAGTTGGAGTACTAATGAATAAAATAAAAATGATATCTGTTGGACCTACTTTAGATTCGATGATATACTTTAAGATTTGTGCCTTGAGATTTAAATAATTAAATATAATTACAGATCTCGAGATCAACTTCATAACAACTAATTAATAACAAATAATAGAAAGTAATAAACAATTAAAGTGAGAAATTTAGAATTATCTTCAATTTGAAAGCTCTTTTGAAGTCACTGGATGGGCAAAATTAAAATTTTCTTCCATAGAAATTTGGTTTAAGTGATGAATAATTTGTACATATCATAAATTTTTTAAATTAAGCTTACTTTCTATATCACGCTACTTCACCTGAAATATATATAAATAATTTGTACATATTTGAAAATTTGAAATGACATAAGAAAGCCACGCCTATAGGTTATATGTACATATTTTTTTATTTTATAAATTTAGTAAAAATATTATCGGGACTAGAAAGAGTGTTTGATTTTTCAATTCCATAGAAATAACCTAATTATTCTATTTCTTTAATAAATAATTCAATATTTTTTGGGTATATATTATAAAATGAATCGTACGTACCGTCAATTTTGTTTTTTTGGAAATGTCTAAAGAAATCGAATCAATGATTTGTTTTCTTTTATGGATTAAAAAATAAAATAATTAAGTGATAAAAAATGTAGATATTGGCTGTGGAGAGAGAAATGAATAAAAAATAACAAAAATGATAAAATGCAGGTGCTAGTTGTACAAACATTGTCAAATTAAGAACCTTCGCAGAGACATTAAGCGCCACCTCACCTTAAACCTCGCAAAGCAGGGGAGCATGGCCTTGATTATCCATTCTTTTTTTTTTTTTTTGGGGGATATTTCTTGTATGCCCCTCAAAAACCTGAAAATTACGTACTTACCCCGTAAAATTCATAATATTACCTTACATCGTAAGGAGGGTGAGCATGGCCTTGGTTATCAATTATTTTTTCTTTTCCGGCGGAATTTGATGTTTGCCCCTCAAAAACCTTGAAATTACGCATTTACCCTCTAAAATTCAGAATATCACCTTAAACCTCGCAAGGAAGGGTGAGCACGGCCTTCGTTATCTATTATTTTTTCTTTGCAAAAAAGATTCGTTTTCTTTTATTGGTAATGAACAGAAGTAGTTTTATGACTAGCATGAAAATTAAACACTTGCTGGCATCTCATATATCAAATTAGTTTCTAAACACATGCAAGGCACAAACTTTTGAAGTATCTCTTATTCCAACTATAACACTCTTAATTATCTCTGAAATAAAGGTGTCGCTTTTTGCTGACATGGACGACCGGTGACTAGACGCAGTATGTGAACGGCTTAAACCCAGTCTATACACCGAGTCCAACTACATTCTCAAAGAAGGTGAACCGGTAGAAGAGATGCTCTGCATAGTTCGCGGGTCCCTTGAGAGCATCACCACTGATGGTGGCCGTACCGGTTTCTTCAACCGCAGGTCACTGGAAGAAGGTGCTTTTTGCGGTGAAGAACTTTGGACGTGGGCCCATTACCCGAAATCTAGTTTGAATTTTCCCGCCTCGACAGAAACAGTTAGGTCGTTGAATGAGGTGGAGGCATTTGCTCTTGGAGCAGATGATTTGAAGTTTGTAGCGAGTCAGTTTAGACGTCTACATTCTCGGCAGGTACCAACCATTACTCAATCCACTTATTTTATATTCATATATATTTTTTTATACTTGCTTATTTAATATTTATATATTTTTATTTTCAATTTAATATAAAACTTATTTGCTTATATTTTGAACTGAATTGCATTTTACTTAATTAATAACTATTTTGGACCAAAAAATTTGGATTTTTTTTTATTTAGAATTCTCAATTCAGATGTGCTGGCATGCTGCTTCATACAGATCAAGTTTTTCCCAGAAATTGCAAAATTCCCCTTTTAATTTTAACTTTTTTTTGCATGTGTCAGGTACAACATGCATTCCGGTATCACTCACAGCACTGGCGCACCTGGGCTGCGTGCTTTATTCAGGTAGCCTGGAGGCGATACTGGAGACCAAAAAATGGCCGGCATTCGTAAGAAGGAGGAGACCCGTGGGGCCCAGCCAAGCCTTGGTGCCACCATTTACGCCTCTCGGTTTGCAGCTAATTCAATGAGAAGGGTGCATAATTTTAGAAACAGAGGTGGAGGAAGTGGTACCAGTGCTAGTACCATTGTCAGGTTACAAAAGCTGCTGGAGCCTGATTTCAGTGTTGATGCTGTTAATTAAGGGTTTTGTGGGGGCTAAAAATGAAAAATGTAAATTTGTGTGTTGTGTGTATCTATCTCATATGTTTTATTGTAACACAAGTAGGATCCTAGGTTTCTTTTTTTATTTATTTTTATTAATTTCAATGTTTTTAGTGTTTATATGTATGGAAGAAATTTTGGTAACAATGTTTATTCTATGATGTAAAGCCTCCAGCGCATAAATTCATTTTACATAGCTTTTAAGATATGAAAGGAAAACATAAAAGTAATACATTTGACCTTTAAGAGCAACCAGCATATCAATTCACATTTCTTAGCTTTATTAAAGCAAGAATGGTTCCTTGAATCACTGTAGTTTGTTTGTCCTCAACATCAGAAATTCAGTTTAAAGCAACTATTCAAGCTATTAACTTTGCATGATCTACGTGACTATGCATTAATTACACCACATGCAGGGGCGGATTTACTGTAGCACAGGGGTCAGCTGCCTCCTGCTGGATTTTTAAAAATAGTGCTAAAAATCTGTTTTTCGGACCTCTGCCCTTCCTTAGAATTAAAATTGCCCTCTTGTAGCCTATTTTGGAATTTTAATAGACAGAACGGAGTCCATATAAACTCTGAGCGAAACAAATTAGCGGAGTCCAAATGAGTGCTGATCTCAAACTTATTACTTAACCCACTTATTTTATATTCATATTTTTTTATACTTATTTATATATTTTTATTTTAAATTTAATATAAAACTTATTTGCTTATATTTTGAACTGAATTGCTATTTACTTAAATAACTATTTTGGACCAAAAATTTGGATTTTTTTTATTTAGAATTCTCAATTCAGATGTGCTGCTTCATACAGATCAATTTTTTCCCAGAAATTGCAAAATTCCCCTTTTAATTTGAACTTTTTTCTGCATGTGTCAGGTACAACATACATTCCGGTATCACTCACAGCACTGGCGCACCTGGGCTGCGTGCTTTATTCAGGCAGCCTGGAGGCGATACTGGAGACGAAAAATGGCCAGCATTCGTAAAAAGGAGGAGACCCGTGGGGCCCGGCCAAGCCTTGGTGCCACCATTTACGCCTCTCGGTTTGCAGCTAATGCAATGAGAGGGGTGCATAATTTTAGGAACAGAGGTGGAGGAAGTGGTACCAGTGCTAGTACCATTGTCAGGTTACAAAAGCCGCCAGAGCCTGATTTCAGTGTCGATTCTGTTAATTAAGGGTTTTGTGGGGGGTGAAATTGAAAAATGTAAATTTGTGTGTTGTGTGTATCTATCTCATAGGATTTATTGTAACACAAGTAGGATCCTAGGGTTTTTTTTTTTTTTTTATATATATTAATTTCAATGTTTTTAGTGTATAAGAGGAAGAGATTTTGGTTATAAATTTTGGTAACCATGTTTATTCTATGATGTAACACCTCCAGCACATAAATTAATTCTTCCTAGCTTTCAAGATATGAAAGGAAACCATAAAAGTGATACATTTGACCTTTAAGAGCAACCAGCATATCAATTCACATTTCTTAGCTTTATTAAAGCAAGAATGGTTCCTTGAATCCCTGTAGTTTGTTTGTCCTCAACATCAGAAATTCAGTTTAAAGCAACTATTCAAGCTATTAACTTTGCACATGGTATTCAAACTATTTAAGCTATTATCTTAGCATAAGAAACAAATTAAAAAATGTTTTTTAGGTTATGAGGTAGTACCTTTACAAGTACGGGTAAAATCAAATCCGAATTGGATCTGTATCCGCGTGAGATTCGAATTCGGATAAATGGATTCGAATCTGGGTATTTTCTAAAGGAGTTGGCTACGGTGTTACTCGTAGTATAGAGAGCCTCTGTGCAATGGTACAATATTTGAGTTTTAAAAATCCTAATGATTGATCCAAATCGTTCAACATGTTCTTCAGATAAATATGTACTTGTAAATCAAATTTTTATATTTTTAAAAATTTTCTTACTATTTTTTTAGATATGTAAAAAATCACTTGATCTGAATGATATAGAATTTTCAGATCAAGTGATTTTTTATCTATCTAAAAAAATAATAAAAAAATTCTAAAAAATTCAAATATAGAGATTATGTTGAACGATTTGAATGAACTGGTAGGATTTTAAAAACTCAAATATTAAGCTATTGCACGGAAGCTCTCTATATGGATATTAGCATTTTCCTTTTTTAAATATACAAAATAGTTTCGGATTTAGATATGGATATAGTTCATGAGTTGTGAACGGATCCGATATCAGGATACTATCCAGACAGGAATTGAAGCTGGTACCCGAATCATTTTATCTTTGTACCCGAGCGAATCGTGTTCTTATTTGGATGATCCACGTGTCTATGTATTAATGACTCCACGTGGGTTCATTTTAATGGTGTCAACTTTTCTTAATACTTGCTGCGCTTTGCGCTGTGGCTAAGGGATATATGCCCTTATGTGAGGGTTTGATTAATTGATTCGATCTTCTGTAACAAGAATTGAGTGTGTATATATAGTGACATGACTCGCGTTTTATACGCATTTAATTCGCATATAATTTTTTTTTTTGACGTTTCTGATTCAAACTCTGTTTAAAACGCAAAAAAAACGTATAATACGTTTTATTCGCAAATAAAACGTAATATGTTTTATTCGCAAATAAAACGTGAGTCACGTATTATTCACGATAAAAACGTGAAAAAAGCCAATTTTTTTTTGTTTATTATTTTGAATTATACTTCAATTACGAATTTTTAAACTTGCTGAACCGAATTCGAACTTTTAATTTGTCACTATGTGTGTGTATATATATAAAAAAAAAAAAAATTTCTAGTCGTGACAACTTTTTTCTAGGAAAGTATATAGATAGTGGGTTGAGAGATTCTATGTAACGATGAAACACCTAAGGGTAGATGCAACTGATGTACATTATTTACTCAATGCACAACTTATTCTACTAATTTGAAAATTGAAACATGCATTTTTTTTTGCTTCTTAATTTCTCATTAGTAAAAAAATATTTGTTTTAATTATAATATATACTTATATTATGATATATAGGTGAATTATTTGAGTGAATTATTCATATGACTTAATTATCTGGCAATTATTTCTTTCGTATATGTATTCAAATCTGTATTTGTAGATTATCTGCTCTGTATTTGTGTTTAAGGCAGATTTGGTTTTAAATTTATTGGATTTCTGTGGTTATCTGTTTTTTTTTTAAAATTTTGGAATAAATCAAATTCGTTCAGAAAACTCTGTTAATTTCTGTCATCCTGAACTGATGAAATCTACAATAGATATGCCCATTGAATCCAAAATTGATCTGATGGACATCGGAACCAAACTGCTCCCTTTTTCTTTAGCTTACAAGTTAAGCATTGGGTCACTATTATAAGGTATAAAGGAAAGCATTTTGAAAGCATTTTGAGTCCTTTTTTCTTTATCTTACAGGCACTAAACAAAAAAAAAAAAAAAAACAAAGGAAAGCTTAAGCAATAAGGCTTAACAATTTGACAAAGCCCTCTCCTTTGCCCCTCCTTTGTCACTTGGTCACTAGTTCTTTCGCCACCAATTAACCATGAATCAATCCAAATCCAACCTCGTCTCTTCCGCAGAGCAAATCCTAGGATACCGTTTCCGCAAACCGAGTCTTCTAAAACATGCACTAACCCATGATTCCTACTCCAACGGCACCATCTCTTATGAGCGACTGGAGTTCATCGGAGATGCAGCACTTAACCTGGCAATGGCTAACTATTTGAATGTTACCTACCCGAAACTTAAGTTGGGTGACATTTCTATGCTTCGTGCCGCTAACGTATGTAATGCAAAGCTGGCACGTGTCGCTGTTCGACACAATATTTACCCCCTTGTGCAGATCAACTCCCCTACACTCAATAAACAGGTATTACCTTGGTAATTATTTTTGTAAATGAATTAATAAAGAGAAAGAGAAAGAAATATAAATAATACATCAAGTTTTTAATTGATAGAAAGATCAGTAGGAATTCTACTGATTCTAATAATTCAAAAGTTTAGATAGGTAGGATTCTTACCGATCCTAATCCAGTTTTTTATTTTTTTGAATTTGACGTCTAGGTGCATGAAATTCTTCAATTACATCTCTATTAAAATATAAATGGATTTTAAGAAAATAGATTAAATTTTTTCATTTCATCTAAAAATCTTCATCTAAATTTTAAGTTACATTATCTATTTTCTTAAAATCATTTTATATTTTACTAGAAAAAAAAACTGGGTTAGGGTTGGTAATGATCATGTCGATCCAAACTTTTGAATTATTAGAATAAGTAGAATTCCTACTGATTTTTCTATCAATCAAAAATTCTGATGTCTATTTTTATTAATTTCTATAGAAAAAGTTTTCTATTCCTGACACGAATATGAATAATTTTTTGTTTTGTTAATGAAGCGGTTAGTGGTACAAAGAAGATAAAAATTTATTAGTTTATTGAATAAGAGTATGCATAAAAATTATTTAGATCACATTAGTCTAGAAGGTAATTAATAAATACAAAATTCTTTATAACAATTCAAGAGGACAAAAATATCTCTATTTTTTGTATTCTATTACGTCTTCACATTTTTTTTAATAATATTTTTTTAAATTTATATATTAAAATAAAATCAGTAAATATGAACTATATTATTTTTCTTACATAGTAAAAAAAAATTATCATATTTCTATTTTGTTTTTATATAAATCAATAAGTAGTAAAAAAATCAACGTCCAAGAATTAACGATATCCATGGAGGCATTTGAACCTCCTTTTGAATTTTTTATTGATATGTATAAATATATAATTTTTATATTATGATAAGATTGATTTATACAATATATATATATATATATATATAGGAATATGCTAGCATGCTATGCATAGCATAGAACCCCTCCATGCAACGGATTGGATTTCGAGTTTTCAAAATCCTAATGGTCGATCCAAACCGTTCATCTTGTTCTCCATATTAATATGTGTTTGGAGACCAATTTTTATATTTTTTGGAATTTTTTTACTATTTCTTTAGATTTATTGAAAATCGCTGTTTTCAGCAAATCTGTACCATAAAAAAACAGCGATTTTCAATAAATCTAAAGAAATAGTAAAAAATTCCAAAAAATGTAAAATTTGGTCTCCAAACACATATTAGTATGGAGAACAAGATGAACGGTTCGGATCGACCATTAGGATTTTGTAAGCTCAAAATCCAAGCCGTTGCATAGAGAGGTTCTATGCTATGCATAGCACGCTAGCATGTTCCATATATATATATATATATATATATCTATCTCCATTCTTATATTATGCACGTAGTTGTCCTAATCCGTCAACGGTTGAGATTGAAAGATGAATTTTCAAATTGAATATCAACTCTCTAATCACATAATTTGTCTTATTTTGATTAAATGCATCTATTTTATATGTAGAAGTCTAAATTTAGTTAAAAATATACTTGCAGCACAAACTGCTACATAGTTTGTCACAATTAAAATTGCATGAATCCCTAGCGATCCGTTTCCTTATTTCTCCTTACACTTATCTCTGATTCCTGCAATTAAATATTTCCTTATTTCTCTGTTTTCTCCATTTAATTTCTCCTCTTTCTCTATAGTTTCAACAATAAAAATGGAGCAATCATATCTTTCTAAATTTTGTTTATGACTATTGTATCTTTATGGAGTGAGGATTTTAACAACAAGATTTTGTCTCAAAACAGCAACAAGATAGAGAGATTTTTTTTCTTTGGACCATTCTCTCTATGTTTCAAAAACGAAAAATAAAGTAACACTAATATATGGACAATCTAAATTAATGGAGTAATTAATTATTCAAACAAATTGAAATATTTACTTTCTTAAAACTGGTGAAGTCCAATTTCATAAAATTTTGTGAAGGTTGGATTTACTTTCCAAAACGTAAGAAAAATGCATGCAATATTTTTTTGACAGAATGCGAATTAGAATAAAACATTACATTAATCCTTCTTATTTGTTTTTGTTTTTTTTTTCTGTTTTTAATTATTAGTTAGTGATAGTTATTTAATTTTTATCAATTTGTTGTGTAATTAAGTATATCTATTATGTATTATATTTATTTTATGCATCTACAGATTTATCTCATAAAAAAAGGCCAGTTATTGAATTTTAAAAGAAGTAAGATTGGTATTCATAATAACAAAGAGGACATGGAAAAATATTTAATTTTAGAATGACACAAATTATAAATATTGTAATTTATAATGTAGTAACATTCATAAAAATAACAAAAAATCGAATGGAGTTTCAGATGAAAATTCATTATACTAACAATAAAACTAAAAACTTTAAAAAATAAGAAATACATTTAAATTAAGTATAATAGCAACATTATTTTCAAAGATCGATCATTGATCTGATGTGTCTCTGTTGTATTTTCTCTTTCATCTAAAGACGTACCCCGTGCATCATGATATTTATCACTTCTATCCCATTGTAAAACAATATTTTTATCTAGCTTTGAACCACATATAGATAATGCATATCATTTAGCCGAGCAAAATGCTCTAACACTATTGAGTAGATCTTCTATAATTTCGTACTTGAAATTGATTAATTCAAGTTTTTTGGCCTCTTGTTCAAATGGAATTTCTGACTCATTAACATCCATCTATTATACAAAAGATTGTGTAAATAAATAAAGCAAAAAATAAAGAACAATTAAATTTTATAAACCATTTTCAAATATCAAATTTTTTGTCTTCATTAATACTATAATTTGTTATCAAAAAGCTAACTTTATTTTTCACAAAGTTTGTCAAAATTGACTAAACTTTAAAATTACCCTTATTTAGAGATTTGGAAATTAAGAATTGACATTCCATCGAAGAAAGAAAAAATAATGCACAAAATTTAAAGCATAATTTTTTTTTCAGACTGCAACTTTTTTATTTCTTCATTAGAAAAAAAAACCCATCTAGGATTGACTATCAATTACGAGAGAAATCAACAATTGATTATTTTTAATTAATGAGGTGTTCATTAAGGAAGTAAAATATTAATTTCCTTTCTCAAATTTGAACATAATGGTCCAAATAAATTTTCTCTCTCACTTCTTTGCTGCTTTGAGCCAAAAGACTACTATTAAAATCTACATCCATCTTTGTGAATAGATGAATAACACCGATTTTTTTATTTATATTCAAAAATTAAATCAAATTACAAAAACTAACCGAAGTACCAATGAAATTCAAAAATTACCCAATTCGGTTACCCAGTAACCGGATTTTTTTTTTCCGGTTACCCAATTCCCGGAATTGGAAAAAATGTCCAGTTATTGAATAACCGGAAATATGGATTTGGTCCGGTTATCCAATAACCGGTTTTTTTTTTTTTAAACTCATTTTTTATATGTATAAAAAAATCGGCAAAAGGAGTAACCAAACAAAAATTTCGGTTACAAATGAGTTGTAATTTAGAGAATAATTTTTTTTTAAAACAGAAATTTTTTATTTTTTGTATTAAAATATTAGAAATGTTGAATATATTATTTTGAAAATAGATGGAATACAATATAATTTGATTTATTAGAAAGACTGCAACAAATAAGTTTAAAATTGATCCGGGTTATTTGTTGCAGTCTTTCTAATAAATCAAATTATATTGTATTTCATCTATTTTCAAAAAAATACATTCAACATTTCTAATATTTCAATACAAAAAATAAAAAAATTTAAAATTTTCTATTGTTTTTTAAAAAGAAAGAAAAAAAAGTGGTAACTGTATATTATTTTCGGTTACCCAAAAAAATAGTAAAATATAAAAAAGGTGGTCATTTATTTTCAAAAATATTGGTTACCCAAAAAAATAGTAAAAAAAATAATTAAAAAAAGAAAAGGTGGTCATGTATTTTTGTTTTTTTTTCAAAAATATATACAACTTTTTATAAATTAAATGTACTAGATGAATCACAATATTTTCTGGATTACCTAGAAGTGACTTTTGAACCGGGATCAGTAACTCAGAATCTAAGCATTTTTCTTTTTTTCCAATAGCACATAGATAAATATATTAATTTTTCTTACATCTGTAAAAAATCCGGTATGAAAAATATTGGTCCGGATTATTTGTTGCAGTCTTTCTAATAAATCAAATTATATTGTATTTCATCTATTTTTAAAGAAATATAATCAACATTTCTAATATTTCAATACAAATAACAAAAAAAAATTAATTTTCTTTTTAAAAAAAATGGTAACCGCATATTATTTTTGGTTACCCAAAAAAATAGTAAAAAAAATAATTAAAAAAAAGAAAAGTTGGTCATATATTTTTGTTTTTTTTTAAAAATAGATACAAAATGCCGATTTTTTTGGGTCTAGGGTTTAGGGTTTAGTATTTTTAATTATTTTCGGTAACCGTATAAATTAATATATTTCTTTAGGTAACCGTATATTATTTTCGGTTACCCAAAAAAATATTAAAATAATATAATTAAAAATAATAATTTAAATTGGAAAAATAAAATGTGCATATTATCAAAAAAATTTAAAATGCACATATACATACACATACATACACATGCACATACACATACATAGACATATACATAGACATATACATACACATAGATATACACATACATACATATATACATATACATACACATAAACATACACATACATACACATACATACTGTCACACCCCAATTCCACCGGGTGCGACAGCCTGCCGCGTGTATTTATTCAAGCGTCACGTATACACGCAAGACAGTGGATCTTTTATATGCATTACCAGTATCCTCATTTGCTGTCTCCGCGTAATAAACCTGAAAGTAATTGGGAGGGTGGGGGTGAGAATAAATTCTCAGTGCGAATTTGCCACAGTTCAGACTATTGGACTTGCAATCAAACTCTATATTCAACAATGAAACCCAAACAATAATAATGCAAACAGATATATAAGAAATCATAAATAACAGAATGCCACTACTCGACAACAGTTTATCAACCTGAAACACAGTTTACGGAATTTCCAAGATGAATTTCAAACACAACATATATTTTGGCTTAACTAGATTCATAACTCAGTTCATTAGGGCTTGTAGCAATTACAGATGTTCTTTCGAGCTAAACCTTTATCAAACCCACATCTGTAGGGTTACTGACACCTACAGATGGCCAACCGCTGGACCCTTTATCTGACACCCATCTGCAATCGCTTGGCTTAACAGTTTATTAAGGTCTGGTTCGAATCATATAAAGAAAATTCACTTTGGAATCATTCCAATAGTCGTAATATTCAATTGACCTTTCCAAATGCATTAACACGTAGGAGAATGCCACCGAGCCACAGACGTTACACAAGTCACCCACGATTTCCAATCCACACATCTCATAACATATCACATATCATCACATAATCACCCTCCCTCGTCCCAACCGGTACTGGGAATATCGAGGGCCGTTCACCTAAGGCCATTAGGATCCTGGGAATCCAAGTCAGCAGACAGCCCGACTTGGCAAATTCATTGGATCCAAGTGCTTAACTTCGTAAATCCATTCACATACATATCAAATCATTTAGTTCGTGGTGACTTTCAATCAAGATCAGATCACAATAGATCAACATAACCTATAACCATACCAGCATGCAAATCATTCAATTCAGATCAATTCGAGTTTAATTTGATTGGGCTATGCAAATGATCTACACAATTCAATGATGCAATCAATGATATTCAACATGACAAACGAATAAACAATTTAATTCCTGAAAATAAAGTATCAAACAAGTCCAAGAATTCCGCACCTGATTATGACGAGCGTACCGCTTAGTTGCGGATCGGGCATCTCGAATTACCTCGCGATATCTTGCTCGACTGAGCCTACACCTATATTATACGATTACTTGGTTTAGTTCGGTTATATTCTCAAAACTTAAATTCCAAAAGCCGTCTTTCCATTCGTCAATTCTTTTATACCTTTCGGCTCATTTATAATCATTTTAATTCAAGTCCAATTCCAAAATTATATATATGTGGTCGGCCCTTATATAAACTTTCACCTTATTACACTTTGGTCCATTGAACGTATCAATTATTTTATTCCAATTCAAGTCCTCTTTACAATTATTTAAATTCACATGTGGCTCAAATTATAATACTTCACATGCATGGCCGGCCATAGCCTCAAACAATTAACATCTTACAAATTGGTCCCTTATATTTATACAACTCACATAGGCCTTATATTTTATAATTCATACCCCTTATTTTTATAAAAATTCCCAAGACTTGTATTTTGCACAAAACAACCTTCAATTTAATTTATTTACATTTTTGGTCCCTGTCAAGTCAAGGACTGGTACACACACAAAATCAGCACCATACCAGTAGTATACTGGGCTGGTACCACTGGTACCAGCACTTTGCCATTCTTACCCCACAACACAGCCATGCACAATAAAACCAGCAAAACAGAACAGACCAGGTCAAGCAACAACAGAATCAGCTATACAGAACAAGCCATAGGTCAGATCAGAATAGGCACACCAGAACTCGATCAACACGGCTCAAGCCTCAGGTCAGCACTATTTGTCGGGAAAATCAACAACCCGAGCAAAGGTGAAATTAACTACAATTCCCTTACAAAATCCTAACTACAATTCCATTTAATTCATACAAATCACTATGGTCATATATTTTACAATTCCGACCATTCATAAAATCATTTTGCAATACAACCCCTTTATACTTAATTTATTCGAGCAATTCGATTGAGTCGGGAAAATCAACAACCCGTACTCGAAACTTAACAATTTCACATCCTACGACATTAATCAATTCATCAATACACACAATTCACGAATTTTAGAAATTAACCGCAAGAGAGGATGTCAAGAAAAGTGATCGGTTCTGAGGGTTTCGCCTCGCCTCACGGCCATCTCACTCGAGCACAAGCAAGCACCATAGCAGCACCAAGGGAGCACCGGGACATCACCAATCAAGCACCGAGGCAGCACCAAGCCTAAACCCTAGTTTCTAGGGTTTCAAGGGAGGGGAGGGCAGAAACCGAGAGAGAGAGGGGGCGGCTGTGGCTTTTCCGAACCAAGAAAGAGAGAGAGGAGAGCAGTGGGGCGGCGGCGGCTGGCCGTGGCAGCGGCGGAAGGAGAGGGGCGGGGCCCCCTGTTTTTTTTTTTTTGGCGCTGCAGAGAAGAAGGGGGCGGGAGGGGCTGGGGCCCACGGACAGGGAAGGAGAGGAGAGAACGGGGGCGGTTCCGGTGGGGATCGCCGGCGACGAAAGAGGGGAGAGCGGGGCCCTCTCTGGTTTTGGCGGAGAGGAGAGGGAAGGGGGGGGGGGAGGGCTGTGGGGGGTTTTCTGTCACGGTTTGGGAAAGAGGAGAGGAAGAGAGAAGGGAGAAGAGTGGGGGGTTTAAATGGGACTACTTTAAGATTCGTGTTGGATGAGATGAGGGGTTGATATAAATTCCAGAATTTAAATTATCATATTTAAGATCCGTGTTAGATTTAATCGGATGGTCCCAATAATTCAGCATTTCATTATGGTCTCTTTTAATTGGTTTAAATTTCGTTTCTTTCATAAATTCAAATCGAAAGTTCATAAAATTTTGTAACTATTTTTGTACATATAATTTGTGTATTTATCTCTAAATTTAAGATTCGAATAATTGGTTCTCAATTCAATTTATTTATTTATTTGTACGAATCTAATTAAATCAATTTCTTCTTTCCTGAAAATTAAAATGAATTGTAACGGATTTTCTAAGTTTCCAACTTACCGATTAATTATAATTTACTATATAGTGCTATATTTTATTTTATTTCTAAATCTCTAAATTTTATTATACATAATTTTATACATTATTTACATTACGAAATTTTTAGTTTCGTTTTAGTCGGTCAGAAAATTTCTGAACGATCGTTAAGTTAATTAAACTTTTTATTTAAGCCAATTGATCGATTTATCAATTTTAATCAAGTTTTAAAATTTCAGAATGTAACACATACACATATACGTACACATATACAGATACATACACATACATACACATATACATATACATATACATATACATATACATATACATATACATATACATATACACATATACACATGCATATGCATATGCATATACATATACATATACATATACATATACATATATTATAAAAAAATGAGTTTAAAAAAAAAAAAAAAAAAAACTGGTTATTGGATAACCAGACCAAATCCATATTTCCGGTTATCCAATAACCGGACATTTTTTTCAAATCCGGTTACTGGGTAACCGGATTGGGTAATTTTTTATTTTCATCGATGCTTCGGTTAGTTTTTGTAATTTGATTTAATTTTTGGATATAAATAAAAAAATCGGTGAATAACAAATATTTACTAATATAAATAATCATATCTTTCTGATCTAGAGAGAAAATGATATGTACTAATAGAAGTAACTTTTGTGTAGTGAAATGATATGCAGAGAATTTTTCTTTGTTAAAATGATTTCCACCATTTAGAAAAAATTCTTATTTTAATCATTTAATCATATCTTTATCAATTTTGTTTCTTTACAGATCATTTCTCATCTAAATCATTTAATGACCTGTCTTGCTTGTGGAGAAAATTAGAAATTAAATTCAATGATACTTTAAAAAAAATCATGTTATATTTGATCCTTTTTTTTTCATTTATTGTTGTTTCTTTTATTGTTATTTATTATTTGGATTTTTTTTCATTTGTCTTTTATTTTCATTTATATATAATTTTTCTTAATTTTGTGTGAATATCAAACAAAAATATTTCTTTATATTCTATTCAATCTTATAATATGTTCCCGTTGCAATGCACGGGCACGATACTATATATATATATAGAGAGAGAGAGAGAGAGAGAGAGAGAGAGAATGGCTAAGCTCAAAATATTTTTTCCTAGCCTCCGGAACAAATGACTCAGTTTTTCGATTTTTAAAGTCCAAACAATCGATCCAAACTGTTAGATATTCAATCTATATTAAAATCTGCTTGTAGACCAAATTTTACATTTTTTGAAATTTTTTTTACTATTTATTAAGATGGTTTGAAAATCGTTGTTTTTATTAATATTCTATTCCATTGAAAAATAACGATTTAAAAATCATTTTAATAAATAGTAAGAAAATTCCAAAAAATATAAAATTTGGTCTTCTAACACATTTTAATATAGATTAATCATCTAATTGTTTGGATCGACTATTTGGACTTTGAAAATTGGAAAACCGAGTCGTTTGTTCCGGAGGCTAGGAAAAATATGTGTTTAATATATTTATTTCTATTATATTTTTGAATTAAATTATATAAGTCATCAATTTATTCGATAATCTTTCATTATTCGTTAATCTTAACAGATAAGATTAGAATAAGAATAACCTGATTTTATTATTTTGGGATGCTTGAATATATAGGTGCAAAAATTTATAGAGGCAGTGAAGCATGAGTCAGAGAATGAGATCTACGGTGGAAGTACCAAAAAAGCCCCAAAGGTTCTGGCAGATGTTGTGGAGGCCATAGCTGCTGCTATTTACCAGGATTGTAATTTCAACCTTGATATGATGTGGAAGGTCCTTATCTCTTAATTCCCCTCTAATAGTTTGTTTTAGTTGAATACTTAGAATGGATAAAAAAAATAATAATTATTATAGTAGAATTAAGGTGTTCTTAAGCTCACTAGATTTCTTTGTAACCTTAATTCAAAAATCTATCAGTTTGACTTCAAACGATGATTCAAATTATTGAAACCGATCTACTTCATGAGTGATGTGTTTACATGTCAAATTTTTACAATTTTGAATTAATTTAGTATGAAGTCAAGCGGTAAAAAACAAAAGATGATTTATAAGTTACTTTTAATGAGTTTATTTTTTTTATCATTTTTTGACCGCTTGACTTTATACTAAACAAGTTCGAAAAATTATACATTTGACATGAAAATGCATCACTTTTGAAGTAGAACAGTTTCAATGGTTTAGATGTGTTGTTTGAAGCTAATCCGATAAATTTTTGAGTTAAGCTTACAAAAATGGTTGGTGAGCTTAAGAACACCCTAGTTTTACTCTTATTAGTCCCCGCACTAAAATAATGATGTACTATGGTCCTCACTAATTATATGGTCTCCATTTTTAGTTTTCACACTCGCTCTTGTGTTAACTTTCATAGGTATAAATACTTGAAAAATAATATATTAGTATTTGAAAAATAAGATATTAATACTTTGATGCGTAACTTATTATGACTATTTTTTTTTCAGTCCCCCAATTATCTCCATGTCAATCTTCCTTCAATAAAATAGTGGGGACCCGTATCCCCGCATCAATCTTTTCCAATCGTAAAAGAATTCCCCAAAAATGTAAAATTTGGTTCCCAAGGAAATTTTAATATAGAGATCATATTAAATAGTTTGGATCGACTATTTGAACTTTAAAAATCACAAAAAGAAATTGATATCACCAAAATATTAGTAATACCGTTATGACCTTAGCCAATCTCTCTCTCTCTCTCTATATATATTAATTTTTTCTGTGTAATTGTTACTCAAAAGAATCATTCTAATGCATAGAGAATTCTCTGCAGGTTGTTAAGAGACTTTTGGAGCCACTAATCACAGCTGACACTTTTAAGCAACCAGTGACAGCTTTTAAGCAACCAGTGACAGATCTCTACCAACTTTGCCAGAAAAAGGGCAAGGTTGTCCAGTTCAAACCCTCGCAAGAAGGCAAAAAAACTATTTCTGAAGTTCTTATTGACGGTGAGAAGGTCGGCTATGGATCGTCTAAGGATAAGCACATAGCGAAACTAAATGCAGCTAGGGATGCACTTAAAAAACTGAATGGAGAAAAGCCTATTCTTTTGATCAAGCCGATTAAGGAAGTAAAAGATGAGAAGGCCAAACAGAAACCCCTTTTTAAAGGTCAGTGATTTTTAATGTTGTTTTTTTTTTGAAACTTTCTAGCAGAGGCTGCCAGATTTCTTTGAATGGGTAAAAACAGAGTTTACAACATCATCATTCTCCAAAAAAAAAAAAAAAAAAAAAAACCTCTGACTATAGTACATCCAATCACTAATTAGTAAAATTTAAATTCACACTACTCTTAAAGTCAAAGAACACTACCATGCATTAGTGCTTAAATAAAACACATACTTTATCTTTAGCAACTGCCTCCAGCACTCTCAGCACTTTTATTAATAAAATTGTTAGTTAAAAAAATGGATAAAGACTCTACACTCCGAACTCCAACGATACTGCACTCTCAGTACCGATTGGCTGCTCTCGGCCCCCTCCCCCCTCTCTCATTTTCTTCTCCGCATGAAAAAATAGAAACAAAAGAGAAGAAGCAATATCACTCTTTCGAGTGGAGACCTACAAGAGATGAGAGAGATAAAATAGAGGAAGTGAGAAAAGAGACGGTTACCAAACAGAAAGTTAACGAGTTATGTATGAAGAGACATTGTGCTCCGCCTAAATACCAGTATGTTTTTTCTTTTCATTTATTCATTAATTATCATAAGGACTTTAATCTTTAATTTCCATAATTTATTTCGTATGCATATAGAATTGGGTTCTTAGGGTGCTTTGAGAAGTAAAGGTTATTTTAATTTATGTTTATTTTTATTTTTAAAGTTCAAACAGTTAATCTGATGAACTTTTTAATATCATCTTGATATTAAAATATGTCAAAGACCAAATTTTGCATTTTTTTTTGAATTTTTTTTATTAGTTTTTAGATTTTTTTTTAAAATCATTGTTTTTAAATTTAAAGTTATTTTAATGCATTCATTTTTCATTACTTTTTATTGGTTGATACTGTACTAAAATATATTAAAAATTGCAAAATTTTGCATGTGTAGTATGGGCATCACTCGTAAAGTATATCGGTTTCAACTTTTTTCCTGTTACATATTTTCAAATCTTGTCTCCAGTCTACTCTACAAAATCTCTGAATAAATGAGAATTCTTTGTATGAGAAAATGCAACAGGATGACAACAAAGTACTTCTATTTAGCTAATTTTAACTGGATTTTCATCCGGTATGGCGTCCATATATATATTTTTTTATTTTTATCCAGACCTCCATCCAATATGGTGTCGACAAACTTTTTTTTTTTTTATTCAGCAGAAAACTCCATCTGGTATGTCATTCAGACTGCATGCCATACCGGATGAATGTCATTCTATTTTTGAAATTTTGCCATATTCATTTTTGTTTTATTTATTTATTTATCATCGATAAAATATTTGGAAGTGAGACAAAGGGGATAAGAGCCGAGGGAGAAAAGGGCAAGAGGGAAGGACATGTGGAGGATCCACCGCAACACCAGCACCCTAAACCAGCACTGTCACCGGGGCTCACCGCCTCAGCACAGCCTGCTCCAGGTTTTTATCTTTATTATATTTTTTCCCCTTTTTTATGTGTTATGTTGGAAACTTGAATCCTTTTGACAGCATGGGATATTTATTGGTAAGCCCTTGGGAATTTAGGTAATTGGTAATTAATGAACAAAGTATTGTTTTATGTTGAGTAAGCCTGTTTCTAGCATAATTCTTTACTGTTAATTAGCTAGTTAATATATATAAAGCCTGTCTAAAGGGTTATGGAGAGGGGACCTGCCATTCTGTGCAAAATTTCTTCGTTAGTTTTTATTTTTGATAAAAAGCAGATGGGATATTTATTGGTAGGCCCTTGGGAATCTAATTAGGTAATTGGTAAATGAAAAAAAAATATTGTTTTGTGTTGAGTAAGCCTGTTCCTAGCATAATTCTTTACTGTTAATTAGTAAGTTAATATAGAGCCTGTCTAATGGGTTATGGAGAGGGGATCAACTACAAGAATGAGATGATATCTGCAAGGGATACTGTCGGTATACCCTCGTGGATACTACCGTCGCTAATAGAAAAAATACCTTTCTAGCAGGCTTACCGATCTGTGCACAATTTCTTTGTTATTTTTGTTTTGGATAAAAAGCTCTCCAATTTTTGAGAAGAAATTTGCAGTTACATTTTTGGAAACTAAAAGGTCAATTTGCTAAAGTTGTTTGGCGGAAAATAATTTCTAATTACTTGCCTACAAAAATGAACATAATATTTTAGGTAATCAAGGGAACCAATTTTTTTTTTTTTTTTTTAAACTATAAGGTTTCGTCAATCCAAGAAGCTAGCTAGGTACTAGAATATAAGCACTGTTAGAAATTGTTTCTAGGATTGATAAGTATAAATCTGACATGATTATTTTCATCTAAATTACATATTTGAAAAAGGTATTTCATCTTAATCTTATTGTTGATTTGTTTGCTTTCTACTGTAAAATCAAATCTACTCAAGGCAACAAAGCATGCAGTGTGTCTCCTAAAAGAAGAGGAAGGAAGAAACTTACGACAGCTCTCACCCAATTTTGCCAGAAAAATGGCAAAGTTGTCGAGTTCAAAACCTCGCGAGAAGCTAAAAGTACAACTATTTCTGAAGTTCTTGTTGACGGTGAGAAGGTCGGCTATGGATCATCCAAGCATAAGAACATTGCAGAACTAAATGTAGCTAGGGATGCACTTGAAAAGCTGAATGGAGAAAAGTCTAATCTTTTGATCAAGCCGCATAAGGAAGTAGAAGATGAGGAGGCCAAACAGAAACCTTTTCTTGAAGGTTAGTGATTTTAAATATTAGCCAATAATTTTATGGATAAAAATTATATTTACAATAAGTCAAATGATTTAATTCTTAAATCTAAACTCATTTATTCTGAATAATTCATATATATACTATTCCTATTGTCTAATGCTACTTATTTACATTCTTAAACACTCTAATACCTCATTCCCATCACTCTCCACCACCGGATCTGCTTTCATTCTATAGCTGATGTACTCCGACAATCAGATTTACCCACCATTGTGCTTCGACACTCACCGCTGAGCTCCGATGCCGAATCTACTCACCGCTTTGCTGCGATAAAAATAGATAAAGACTCTACACTCCAAGTTTCAACAATTCCACACTCTCAGCACCAATTGGTTGCTTTCGGCCCCCTACCCCCTATCTCATTCTCTTCCTTGCACGAGAAAGAAACAAAGGAGAAGAAAGAATATCACTCTGTTGAGTTGAGACCTACAAGAGATGAGAAAGGCAAAATAGAGGAAGTGAGAAAAGAGACGGCCGCCAAACATAAACTTAATGAGTTATATATGAAGAGACATTGTTCTCCTCCTAAATACTAGTATGTTTTTTCTTTTCATTAATTAATTAATTATCATAAGCACTTTAATCTTTAATTTCCATAATTTATTTCTTTTGCATATAGAATTAGGTTCGTACGATGCTTTGAGAAGTAAATAAGTTATTTTAATTTTTAAAGTTCAAATAGTTAATATGAACTTTTTAATATAATCCCGATATTAAAATGTGTCAGAGACCAAATTTTGCATTTTTTTTGAAATTTTTTATTATTTATTAAAAAAACACTGTTTTTAAATATAAAGTTATTTTATAAGTTATTTTAATGCATTCATTTTTCATTATTTTTTATTGCTTGATATTGTACTAAAAGATTTTAAAAATTGCAAAATTTTGCATGTGCAGTATGGGCATCACTCGTAAAGTATAATGGTTTCAACTTGTTTCCTGTTACATATTTTCATATCTTGTGTCCAGTCTACTATACAAAAGCTCTGGTATGAATGAGAATTCTTTGTACGAGAAAATGCAATGGGATGACAACAGAGTACTTCTATTTTAGCTAATTTTAACCAGACTTCCATCCGGTATGATGTCCACAGATTTTTCCTTTTTCAATTTTTATCTGGACCTCCATCTAGTATGGCATCGACAAACTTTTTTGTTTTTTTGTTTTTTCGGTAGAAAACTCCATCCATTATGGCATTCAGACTGCATGTCATACTGGGTGGATGTCTTTCCATTTTTGAAATTTTCCCATATCTTTTTTAATTTTTTTTTATTATTTATCATCGATAAAAATTTCAAAAGCGAGACAGAGGGGATGAGCGCCAAGGAAGAAAAGGTCAAGAGGGAAGGACACGTGGCGGATCCACCGCAACACCAGCACCCTAAACCAGCATTGTCACCGGGGCTCACCGCCTCAGCACAGCCTACTACAGGTTTTTATCTTTATTATATTTTTTTCCCCTTTTTTATGTGTTCTGTTGGAAACTTGAATCCTTTTGACAGCATGGGATATTTATTTGTAAGCCCTTGGGAATTTAGGTAATTAATGAACAAAGTATTGTTTTATATATATGTTGAGTAAGCCTGTTTCTAGCATAATTCTTTACTGTTAATTAGCTAGTTAATATAGAGCCTGTCTAATGGGTTATGGAGAGGGGACCTGCCAATCTGTGCAAAATTTCTTCGTTATTTTTATTTTTGATAAAAAATAGATGCTGTATATATTCCTAAAATTATCAATTTTTTGAGATAAAATTTGTAGTTACATTTTTTGAAACTAAAAGGTCAATTGGCTGAAAATAATTTCCAATTACTTGCCTACAAAAATGAACATAATATTTTAGGTAATTAAGGGAACCATTTTTTATTTTTAAAAACCATAAGGTTTAGTCAATCCAAGAAGCTAGGTACTATAATATAAGCATTGTTAGAAACTGTTTCTAGAATTGATAAATAGAAATGATGGTTTGTTAGTTACATTTCTTGTTTGATAAGAAGTCATTATCACATTATTATTATTAAATAATAGGTTTTTATTCCATATTCCATATACACATATATAAATATATATATATATATATATATATATATAGAGAGAGAGAGAGAGAGAGAGAGAGAGATAGGCTAATGTGCATTCGAATATATATGGTCCGAAGTGCTTATGGTCCAAATTTGAAATTTTAAAATCCAAACGGTCGATCCGAACCATTAATCTTGTTCTCCATATTAATATGTGCTTGGAGGCCAAATTTTACATTTTTATGAATTTTTTACTATTTATTAAGCCACTTTGAAAATCGCTGATCCAACGGTTTTATTGTTTTGTGCAGCCACCGTTGGATCAACGATTTTGTAAAATACTTAATAAATAGTAAAAAAATTCAGAAAAATGTAAAATTTGGTCTCCAAGCACATATTAATATGGAGAACAAGATGAATGGTTCGGATCGACTGTTTGGATTTTGAAATTTCAAATTTGGACCGTAAGCATTTTGGACCATATACATTCGAATGCACATTAGCCTATATATATCTCTCTCTCTATATATATACATGATTTATTAAAGGTTGATTATAAAAATGATAGATTTTTTATATGTTTATTATTATTTTGAATTGAATCAAAAGAATAAGAAGAATCAATAGAATCAATAGAATCTAAAGAATCTAAAGAATCTGAAGAATCTGAAGAATCTGAAAAAGATATACCTTACATGGATAAGGTCGATTCTTGTCAAAGAAAAATAGGTTGACATGATTATTTTCATCTTAATTACATATTTGAAAAAAGTATTTCATCTTAATCTTATTGTTGATTTGTTTGCTTGCTACTGTAAAATTAAATCTACTCAAGGCAATAAAACATGCAGTGTCTCCTAAAAGAAAAGAAAGGAAGAAACTTATGAAATCTGTGGTGCAATTTCCTCCAAATATTTCTTAATTATTCTATAAAAACAATGGAAAATGAAGTTTGCTTTGTAGGTTTGTTTAATCTTCTCTATCATGTAAAATTGCTAGGTTATAATGTTACTGTTGAAGAAGGCAGAGAAAGGAGAGAGAGACGCGTTCCATGCTGTCGGATCGATATTGGCTGGCTTTTGTAAGTAATTGTACTTACAAATGTAATCAAGGAGTAATTTTTTGTTTAGCTAATTAGTTACCTTAAATTATATTTGAACTATTTGGCCTGCAAGTTTGTATTTCTATTTCTTTTAATGAATTAACAAACAATTCCCAAAGGAGGTCCATTTTTAATAAAGAAAAAAACATAAATTTTTTTTCCTTAATTAATCAATCCTTTTAATTGTTTCATAGCATACATATGCTTGGGATGGATACTCTTGTGGTGCATTTTGTTTTCGTTCTCCATAAACTTATAAATTTTGTTCTTCTCACAAGTAAGCCAGTAAGCTTCTAGGTTCAAGCAATTTTCTTCTTACCTCTCTGTGATAGAAGCCTCAATTTCTATGCAAAACATGTATATATCTTTATGGGTTTTAGGATCAAGTTGTTGGTATAAAAGAGAATTTAATTTGTTTGCTATCTTGAAAATAAAAACACATGTACATGACTTAGCTAAACTCTGTTTTTATCTTTTGCCATTTTGGCTTGAGAATAGGTTCATACTTGGTTTCTTTTTGGGTGTTCCATGGCTTATTGGAGCTATAATGCTATGTTTCTCAAGGGTGGATTATAGAGAGAAACCAGGATACATCAGCTGCACAATAGCGGTATGTATTTATAAGTTCTTCCTATGCAAATCAATCTTTTAGGATCTTTGATCATGAAGTTGCTCACTGTTAGGCAGTGCTACCCCCATAAACACAAATTAACATAATTGTTAAAAGATCTAGTGAGGATATGGTGCTATGCATAGCGCAGATTGATTCGTACAATGGATTAATATATCTATTTTTAAAGTCCAAACAATCAATCTGAACCGTTCAATATAATGTTCATATGAAAATGTACTTGTACATCAAATTTTACATTTTGTTACAATTCTTTTACAATTTTTTTAGATAGATGTAAAATAACTTGATCTAAACATTATAGACCATTCAAATTAGTAATTTTCTACTAATCTTAAAAAAATGTAAACAATTTCTAGAAAGAATATAAAATTTAGTTTGTAACTACATTTTGATAAGGAGATCATAATGAATAGTTCAAATCGACTATTTGAACTTTGAAAAATGAGATATTAATACATAGTACGGACCAATTCATGCTATGCGCAATATCATAGCCTCACTCTTATAATTTTTAAAAGTGTTAAATTGTTTAGCCCTTCTCATAAAATGTAAAATGTGTGGCTCTAGTCTAGTGGTTAGAATGCATGTTGTGGCCATGGAGAATTGGGTACGAATTCCACATGCCACACATTATACATTTTATGAGAATCTCTCCGATTTTAATTTTCTGGTTATGCTCCTGTTAGATGCTTAATTTATTTGATATTATTTTTTATGCTTGATTATTTCCTATTGATGCAACAGGCTGTTCTTGCCACAATTGCTATATCGTATTAGAGCGATAAAAGGAGCTGATGATTAGTATTCAGGTTATTGTAAATTCAGTTAAATTCAGTGTTCACACGAATAAAGGAGTTGGTTTGTGTTTTTTTTAGTTGAAACATACTTCTGGTGGTGTTTTTTGAGATGTGTCGATTACTTGTGTATGTATGTAAAGTTTTCTTGAATTAAGGGGAGAAGGATATATGCATATAATCCCTTTTTTCTCAAATAGTTAGTAACATATATGCATGATTTGTGGCGGCAACTTGGAGAAAAAACTCTCATGGTACTTGGTACCAACCAAAAAAAGGCTCTGATAAGAAAAGCTATTGGTGGACTGAGCAGTGGGGTCTACATGACTGGATACCCTCTCGCTCTTCGATTGGCCCTTTCTCTCTTCTGCATTCAATACCAGTTACATTGCATCGCCATCTCTCTCCTTTGTCAAAGCAACGGTGGAAAAGAAGAGGAGGTGATTCATAAGCAATTCTTATCATTTCCCTACGGCTATGGCAAATCTTAGATTTTCTATTGTTCTTTGTACAAATTCTTAAATACAGTGCCACCATGATTTATAAGCATTTATCTCACTGGTGTCAGTCAATACCAATACAATTTTGATGAACTGGTATATACTAGTAGGGTACCAGACTACCAGGGATCAATTGTAAAATTATTGTAAAGTTAAGGGGCCTTTTAAGTGAATAACACAACTAATTTGAATACCCCTTGTCATGGGGTCCTTACTGTAAAATTGAGGACCTGTTGCACTTTGGTTTCGGTTGGAGATAAGAGAAATAATAATCTGGACCCGGTTTGAGATGAGACAAATAAGATAAATAAAATTGAGGACATGTTGCCCCTTGGTTTGGGCTGCATATCAGCATATGCCCTTATGTGAGATTTTGATTGATTTGATCTTCTATAATAATTAAGAATTGAGTGTGAGGGGATATAGATTCGATCTTCTATAACAAGAATTGAGTGTGTATATATAAAAAAAAAAATTCCTACTACGTGACAACTTTTTCCTTGGAAAGTAGATAGATAGTGGGTTGGGAGATTCTGTAATGATGAAACACCTACGGGTAGATGTAACTGATGTACATTATTTACTTTTTTTTTTTTGAGGAAACCATTATTACTCAATGCACAACTTATTCTACTAGAAAATTGAAACATGCAATTTTTTTGCTTCTTATTTTTGCATTCGTAAAAATATTTGTTTTAATTATAATACTTATATTATGTTATATAAGTGGATTATTCATACGAATCTGTATTTGTAGATTATCCGTTCCGTATTTGTATCTGTTTAAGACATATTTGATTTTGAATTTTGACATTTGTTTACTATCCGTATCTATGTTCTTATTCAATCCATTGAAAGGCGGATACAGATTTGATATGAGCATTATCTGTTCCGTTTTCACCTCTATTTGCAAGTGATAATCTGGCCTTGACACTCGCGGTATGAGAGAGAAAGACAACACAGAGTTGCATTCGAGAGATGCAATACTGAGTTGTGTGAGCAAAAGAGAGAGCTAGCAAAGGGTTACATGTGCTAGAAGTGCAGGTGATGCAGATGAGAGAGAGCGAGAGGAGAGGGGAGGGGAAGGGAAAGGTTGGAATATCTATTGAGTTTTTGCGGTTATTTGTTTTTTGATTTTGGAATAAATTAAATTCGTTTAGAAAGCCCCGTTAATTTCTGTCATCTTGATATGATAAAATCTATGGTAGATCTGTCCATTGAATCCATAATTGGTTTGATGGACATCGGAATCAAGCTGCTCCCTTTTTCTTTAGCTTACAGGTTAAGCATTGGGTCGCTATTGTAAAGTAAATAGGAAAGAATTTTGGGTCCTTTTCTCTTTTTCTCACAGCCACTAAACAAAAAAAGCATAAAGGAAAGCATAAGCAATAAGATTAACAATTTGACAAAGCCCTCTCCTTTGCCCCTCCTTTGTCACTTGGTCACTAGGATTTTGCTACCAATTAACCATGAATCAATCCAAATCCAACCTCGTCTCTTCCGCAGAGCAAATTCTCGAGTACCATTTCCGCAAACCGAGCCTTCTAGAACATGCACTAACCCATGGTTCCTACTCCAACGGCACCATCTCTTACAAGCGACTGGAGTTTACCGGAGATGCAGCACTTAACCTGGCAATGACGAACTATTTGAATGAGATCTACCCAGACCTTAAGCCAGGTCACATTTCTAAGCTTCGTTCCGCTAACGTATCTAATGAGAAGCTGGCACGTGTCGCTGTTCGGAACAAGATTTACCCTCTTGTGCAGATCAACTACCCCCCTCAACTCAAAGAAAAGGTATTCCTTGGGTAATTTTTTTTCTATAGAAATTAATAAAGAGAAAGAGTACATCAAGTTTTTAATTAGTAGGAATTCTACTTATTCTAATGATTCAAAAGTTTAGGTCGGTAGGATTCTTACCAATTCTAACCTAGTTTTTTATTTTTTTGAATCTGAGGCATAGATGAATGAAATTCTTCAATAACATCCCTATTAAAATATAAAAAGTTTCTAAGAAAATAGATGAAAATTTTCCATTTCATCTAAATTTTAAGTTCCGTTATCTATTTTCTTAAAATCATTTTATGTTTTACTAGGAAAAAAATAAAAACAAAAACTGAGTTAGGATCAATCCAAACTTTTGATTTATCAAAATTGATAAAATTCTTATCTATTTTTCTATCAATCAAAAACTTGATGTACTAACTTGCAACAAAAAAAAAATGATGTACTCTTTCTATTTCTCTCCTTTCCTTTTTATAAATTTCTATCGAAAAAATTCTCTATTCCCTGACACGAATGTGAATAATATTTTTTTCGTTAATGTAACGTCAGTGGTACAAATAAGATAAAAATTTATTAGTTTATTGAAGAAGAGTATGAATAAAAATTATTTAAAACACATTAGTCTAGAAGGTAATTAATAAATGTAAAATTCTATATAATAATTAAAGAAGACAAAAATATCTCTATTTTTGATATCTCCATTATGTCTTCACATTTTAATTTTTTAATAATATTTTTCTAAATTTATATATTAAAATAAAACCAGTAAATATGGACTATATTATTTTTCTTACATACTCATACAAAATTATCATGTTTCTAATTTGTTTTTATATGAATCAATATGTTAAAAAAAATCAATGTCAAAAAATTAACCATATCAACGGAGGCATTTGAACCCCCTTTTGAATTTTTTTATTGATGTCTATAAATATATAATCTTTATATTATGATAAGATTGATTTATAAAATATTTTTTATATATATTTTTTACTTAGTAATTTATCACAAAATTCATTATTAGTAATTAAATTGATTTACAATATTTTATATCATTTTATTTAATTAATAATTTATATGTTTGTTAAAGTAATGCGATCAATAATTATTTTTTCTATAATTTATGATATAACTAATCAATGTTTATTTAATTAATAGTATGATGAGTGTTTAATATATTTATTTGTCTATTATATTTTTGAATTAAATTATATAAGTTATCAATTTATTCGATAATTATTCATTATTAGTTAATCTTAACATATAAGATTAGAATAAGAATATCCTGATTTTATATTAGGTTTTAAAGCTCTTATTATTTTGGGATGCGTGAATATATAGGTGGAAAAATTTATAGAGGGAGTGAATGAAGAGCCAGATGACGAGATCTATGGTGGAAGTACCATAAAAGCCCCAGATGTTCTGGCAGATGTTGTCGAGGCCATAGCTGGTGCTATTTACCAGGATTGCAATTCCAACCTTGATAAGATGTGGAAGGTCCTTATTTCTTAAATCCTCTCTAATAGTTTTTGTTTCAGTTGAATACGAATGGATTACAAAATTAATAATTATTAGAGTCTTCGTACTAAAAGAATGATGTACTATGGTTCTCACTAATTATACAGTCCTTTTCACCTCATAAATACATAGAAGATAATATATAGTACTTAAAAAATAAGATATTAATACTTTCATGCATAACTTATTATAATCATCTTTATATTCCAGTCCTCCAATCATCTCCGTGTCAATCTCCCTTCAATGAACTAGCGGGATCCGTATTCCTGCATCAATCCTTTCCAATCATAAAAGAATCCTCAAAAAATGTAAAATTTGGTTTCCAAGGACATTTTAATATAGGGATCATATTAAAAAGTTTGAATCAACTATTTGAACTTCAAAAATTACAAAAACAAATTGCACCAAATCATTGGTTTATATATATATATATATATAGAGGAGGGTTCAAATGCACCCAAATGCACTCTATCTTTCAAATCTTTTTTCTCCGTTTTCAAAGTCCAAATAGTCAATCCGAACTGTTAGATGTGATCTATATATTAAGATGTGCTTGGAGACCAAATTTTACATTTTCTGAAATTTTTTGACTATTTATTAAACCACTTTGAAAATCGCTGATCCAATGGTCCAGAAAATGTAAAATCAGCGATTTTCAAAGTGGTTTAATAAATAGTGAAAAAATTCCAAAAAAATTTAAATTTGGTCTCCAAGCACATCTTAATATATAGATCGCATCTAACTGTTCGGATTGACTATTTGAACTCTGAAAGCAGAGAAAAATGATTTGAAAAATAAGGTGCATTTGGGTGCATTTGAACCCTCCTCATATATATATATATATATATATATATATATATAAGATGGGCTACGGTGAGTTGCAAAGTAAAACGCGTTTCTACTTCAGGTTGTATTTTTAATTTGAAAGTCCAAATGACCGATCCGAACCATTAGATGTTTAATCCATATTGAAATGTGCTTGGAGACCAAATTTTACATTTTTTGGAATTTTTTTACTATTTATTAAGTATTTTTGAAAATGGCTGTTTTGCTGTGAACAGTGAAAAACAGTAAGATTTTCTGGACCATCAGATCATCGACTTTCAAAATTGCTTAATAAATAGTAAAACAATTCCAAAAAATGTAAAATTTGGTCTCCAAGCGCATTTCAATATGGAGAACAAGATGAACGGTTTGGATACACGTTTTGAATGGTTTGGATACACGTTTTGAACTTTAAAATCACAAAATATGAGTATGAAATAAAATAATCGCTTTACTTCGCAACTCACCATAGCCCATCTCTCTCTCTCTCTCTCTCTCTCTCTCTATATATATATATATGAGGAGGGATCAAGTTACCACAATTTTTGAGTTATAACAAGTTACCACAACTATTTTCTACAGTTTCAAAGTCCAAATCGTCAATCCAAACCGTTTAACATGATCTCCACAATAAAATGTGCTTCCAGATAAAATTTTTTATTTTTTGAATTTTTTTACTATTTATTAAGATGGGTACAAAATTCAATGGTTTGAATTTGACTAATTATGTACCCATCTTAATAAATAGTAAAAATATTCCAAAAAATATAAAATTTCATCTCCAATCACATTTTATTGTAGAGATCAGACCTAACGGTTTGGATCGATGATTTGGAATTTGAAAATATAAGAAATGGTTGTGGTAACTTGTTGTAACTTGATCCCTCATATATATATTTATATATGGGCTATGGTGTATTGCAATGCATAGACACCTTTGTGCATTGGACCATGAATCACCAGTTTAAAGTTCAAATGACCGATCCAAGCTGTTCATCTTGTTCTTCATATTAATATGTGATTGGAGACCAAATTTTATATTTTTTGGAATTTTTTTACTATTTTCTTAGATTTATTGAAAATCTGAAAATCCGGATGAACAGTAAAAACAGTAAAAATTTCTGGACCACCGGATCAACGATTTTCAAAGTATCTTAATAAATAGTAAACAAATTCTAAAAAATATAAATTTTGGTCTCCAAGCACATATTAATATGGAGAACAAGATGAATGGTTTGGATCGGTCATTTGGACTTTGAATCGGTGATTTATGATCCAATGCACAAGGGTGCCTATGCATTGCAATGCACCATAGCCCATTTCTCTCTCTCTCTCTCTCTCTATATATATATATATAGAGTAAGGCTACGCTACTTTGTGAATTAAACGGGCTGTTTTAATTCGCACTCATATCTCTAGTTTCGAAGTCCAAATAGCCGATCCAACCGTTAGATGTTTAATATATATTAAAATGTACTTGGAGACCAGATTTTACATTTTTTGAAACTTTTTTACTATTTATTAAGATGGTTTGAAAATAACTGTTTTTATTAAAATTCTGGACTATTAAAAAACAACAATTTTCAAACCATCTTAATTAATAAATAGTAAAACAATTCCAAAAAATATAAAATTTGGTCTCCCAGCACATTTTAATATAGATTAAATATCTCATGGTTTGGATTAGCTATTTGGACTTCGAAACTAGAGATATAAGCACAAATTAAAACAACTCTTTTAATTCGCAAAGTAGCATAGCCTTACTCTATATATATATATATATAGTTTCAAAGTCCAAATAGCTGATCCAAACTGTTAGATATTTAATATATATTAAAATGTGTTGGGAAACCAAATTTTACATTTTTTACATTTTTTTTACTATTTATTAAGATGGTTTGAAAATCGCTATTTTTTAATGGTGCAGAATTTTAATAAAAACAGCGATTTTCAAACCATCTTAATAAATAGTAAAATATTCCAAAACATGTAAAATTTGGTCTTCAAGCACATTTTAATATAGATTAAACATCTAATGGTTTGAATTGGCTATTTGGACTTTAAAACTAGAGATATGAGCACGAATTAAAACAATTTATTTAATTCGCAAAGTAGCATAGCCTTACTCTCTCTCTCTCGCTCTATATATATTAAATTTTCATTAATGTGGAATTATTACTCAAAACAATCATTCTAATGCACAGAGAAGTCTCTATAGGTTGTCAAGAAACTTTTGGAGCCACTAATCACAGCTGACACTTTTGATGAGCAACCAGTGACAGCTCTCAACGAATTTTGCCAGAAAAACGGCAAAGTTCCCCCATTCACGAAACCCTCACGAGAAGGCGAAAAAATTATTGTTGAAGTTCTTATTGACGGTGAGAAGGTCGGCTATGGATCGTCTAAGAATAAGGACATTGCGAAACTAAATGCAGCTAGGGATGCACTTGAAAAGCTGAATGTAGAAAAGTCTAATCTTTCAATCAAGGCGCATAGGAAAGTAGAAGATGGAGAAAAGTCTACACTCCGAGCTCCAACGATACTGTTTAGTCAATCCAAGAAGCTAGGTAGTATAACCTAAGAAGTCATTATCATTATTAAATAAAGGGTTTTATTCCATATTCCATATATATATAAAGGATTTATTAAAGGTTGATTAAAAAAATGATAGATTTTTTATATCTTTATTATTATTTTTAATTGAATCACAAGAATTAGAAGAATCAACAAAATATGAAGAATCAGAAGAATCAACTGAATCTGAAGAATCTGAAGAAGATATACCTTTCATGGGCATGGTCGATTCTTATCAAAGAAAAACAGGTTAACATGATTATTTTCATCTTAATTACATATTTGAAAAAGGTATTTCATGTTAATTTTATTGTTGATTTGTTTGCTTGCTACTGCAAAATTAAATATACTCAAGGCAATAAAGCATGCAGCGTGTCTCCTAAAAGAAAAGAAAGGAAGAAACTTATGAAATCTATCTGTGGTGCAATTTCCTCCAAATATTTCTTAATTATTTCTATAAAAACTATGGAAAATGAAGTTTGCTTTGTAGGTTTGTTTAATCTTCTCTATTATGTAAAATTGCTAGGTTATAATGTTACTGTTGAAGAAGGCAGAGAAAGGAGAGAGAGACGCGTTCCATGCTGTCGGATCGATATTGGCTGGCTTTTGTAAGTAATTGTACTTACAAATGTAATTAAGGAGAAATTTTTTGTTTAGCTAATTAGTTACCTTAAATTATATTTGAACTATTTCGCCTGCAAGTTTGTATTTCTATTTCTTTTAATGAATTAACAAACAATTCTCAAAGGAGGTCCATTTTTAATAAAGAAGAAAAAAAACATAAAAGTTTTTCCTTAATTAATCAATCCTTTTAATTGTTTCATAGCATACATATGCTTGGGATGGATACTCTTGTGGTGCATTTTGTTTTCGTTCTCCATAAAGTTATAATTTTTTGTTCTTCTCACAAGTAAGCCATTAAGCTTCTAGGTTCAAGCAATTTTCCTCTTACCTCTCTGTGATAGAAGCCTCAATTTATATGCAAAACATGTATATATCTTTATGGGTTTTAGGATCAAGTTGTTGGTATAATAGAGAATTTAATTTGTTTGCTATCTTGAAAATAAAAACACATGTACATGACTTATCTAAACTTTGTTTTTATCTTTTGCCATTTTGGCTTGAGAATAGGTTCATACTTGGTTTCTTTTTGGGTGTTCCATGGCTCATTGGAGCTATAATGCTATGTTTCTCAAGAGTGGATTATAGAGAGAAATCAGGATACATCAGCTGCACGATAGCGGTATGTAAAGGATTTATAAGTTCTTCCTATGCAAATCAATCTTTTAGGATCTTCGATCATGAAGTTCCTCACTGTTAGGCAGTGCTACCCCCATAAACACAAATTAGCAATTTTGTCATTTATATTTTATAATTGTTAAAAGAGTTAGGCTAGGGTACTATGCATAGCGCAGATTGATCTGTACAATGGATCAATATATCCATTTTTAGAGTTTAAATAGTCAATCTGAATCATTTAACATGATGCTCATATGAAAATGTATTTGTAGATCAAATTTTATATTTTTTACAATTTTCTTATAATTTTTTTAGATAGATGGAAACTCACTTAATCTAAACATTCTAGACCATTCAAAAAAAGTGATTTTCTACCTATCTTAAAAAAATGTAAACAATTTCTAAAAAGAGTGTAAAATTTAGTCTGTAACTTCATTTGGATACGGAGATCATAATGAACAGTTCATATCGACTATTTGAACTTTGAAAAATGAGAAATTAATCCATAGTACGGACCAATATATCCACGCTATGCGCAATATCATAGCCTCACTCTTATAATTTTTAAAAGTGTTAAATTGTTTAGCCCGTCTCATAAAATGTAAAATGTGTGGCTCTAGTATAATGGTTAGAATGCATGTTGTGGCCATGGAGAGTTGTGTACCAATTCCACATGCCACATATGATACATTTTATGTTTCAGCTCTCCGATTTTAATTTTCTGGTTCTGCTCCTGTTAGATGCTTAATTTATTTGAGATTATTTTTCATGCTTGATTATTTCCTACTGATGCAACAGGCTGTTCTTCTCCTAGTTTTATATATCATATTTGAGCCAGAAAAGGAGCTGATTATTGGTGATTTGAGGTTACTGAGAGACAAAAATGAGCTGATGATTGGTGATTTCAGATTATTGTAAATTCACTTAAATTCAGTGTTCACACAAATAAAGGAGTTGGTTTTTATATTTTTTAGTTGAAACATACTTCTGGTGGTGTTTTTTGAGATGTTCGATTACTTGTGTATGTATGTAAAAAAAAATGAAAAAACTGTTAGGGTACCAGAATCCAATACCGGAGTAGTTAATCAAATACTTTTCTTAAATTAAGGGGAGAAGGATATGCATATAATCCCTTTTTTCTCAAATATTTAGTATCATATATACATGATTTGTGGCAGCAACTTGGAGTAAAAACTCAAATGGTACTTGGCACCTGCCAAAAAATAGCTCTAATAACAAAAGCTATTGGTGGACTGAGCAGTGGGGTCTACATGACAGGATACCCTACCCACAAATGGCCATACCTTTACATCTCTCTCTTCCCCTTCTAGAGTTTATTCTTCCTTCCTCTCTCTCACTCGTCGATTGGCTGTTTCTCTCTTCTGCATTCAATACCAGTTACGTTTCATCGCCATCTCTCTCCTCTCTCAAAGCAACATTGGAAAAGAAGAGGAGGTGATTTATAAGCAACTCTTATCTTTTCCCTACGGCTATGGAAAATCTTAGATACAGTGCCACCATGATTTATAAGCATTTATCTCACTGGTATCGGTCAATACCAATACAATTTTGATGAACTGGTATATAATAGTGGGGTACCAGACTACCACGGATTAATTGTAAAATTATTGTAAAGTTAGGGGCCTTTTAAGTAAATAACATAACCAATTTGAATACCCCTTGTTATGGGGTCCTTGCTGTAAAATTGAGGACCTGTTGCGCCTTGGTTTCGGCTGGAGATAAGAGAAAAAATAATTTGGACTTTTAATAAAAAAAAAAATTGGAATTGGACATCATCCCAGATCGGTTGGACTGAAAAAAACTGAACCCGGTCAACTGTCTAATTTGATTTATTTGAAAGACCACATTTGCAGTTGAATAGGAAAAACCAAAATAATTAACCGGTTTTTATTCAAAAGCCATGAACCCGGTCAACTGTCTAATTTGATTCATTTGAAAGATCACATTTGCAGTTGAATACGAAAAACCAAAATAATTAACCGGTTTTTATTCAAAAGCCATGAACCAATCTTAAAAAAAACTCGAGTTTGAAATTTTTGTTGTTGTTGAAAACTTAGTAGTGACTACCAAAGCAAAATTAATATAGATATTTACCTCAGAAGCTCTCTAGACCAATAGACTATATAAATCGTAACCGTTTAAATTTTTGAATACAGATACAGATACAATTTGATTATGAAAGTAGACTTACTTGAAATTTATAAAATAAATCAAAATTAATATAAAGTAAAATTTTCAATACTAAAATCTACAAAAATATAAATATATAACAAAGCTAAAATTTATACGATGTATCTAATTATAACGATGAACAACATAATTTCTTTTATAATAAGTTTTACATTACAAAGTATACATCTAATTATATATTCTTATTTTTGAAAAATACATACATCGACAATTATCATATCCATATCTAATTATACATATATACATTGAATACAAATAAGATAATATCCAATTTGTTTTCAGTTCAGGGACAAATTTGATAGATATTATGCAAAATAAAGAACATATAAAATCAATTATTTTCTGTCTTTATTTTTTTTTAAGCTGATTCTAGTTATATGGACCTCAAACCAAACTTGTAAGGGAAATTGATTATTGAATTTTTACAAGCCAATGATATCAATAAAATAATATTTAAATGGTACTCCTTTAATAAAAAATACAATACTGAAATGTCATTATTCTGTGCACAAAAATTTAATTTTGATAATTGAATTTCAGACTTTAAAAATTTAAACACAATGAAGGCAAAAAGAAATGATGAAAACTTAAAAAAAAAATTAAACATTTTTCCTCCAATATCATAACCTACTATTTTCATATCTCATATAGAGTTACCAAATAATAAAATTCTGACTCACATAGAACATGTTGCATATTTTATAATAAAATATATACTCGAATTTGAATAGAGCAAAAAAAAATGTAAATGTAACCCTTTCACAAAACCAAAATCGTATGAGGATTTTTCAGCTTAAAGCTATATTATTATAAAACAGTATGTACAATATCCAAAAATATAATAATCGTTCACGAAGAACGTGTCTTTATTTATTTTCCCAATTTATTCTAGCTGTCATGCATGCATCTTTTTTATCTTTTTTATTTTTTTAAAGCAAATTTGCTTAATTAGTTCGTTCATTCTTATTTTCTTTATGTTGAGCAAGTCATTACATAATTTTCAAGTCCACTGATGACAGTATATATATTAACTTGATATAGACTATACACGAATTATATGAACTAGTACCATATATAAAAAAAAATTATGAAATAAAAATATGTTTCAATAGTATGAACAATTTATTTGTTGACCACCTTCATTAGTATAAATTACTGTTGTAATGAATATATGTCATGACAGTTAAACAGTACTAGTTCAATAGCATAAACACAAACCTAAATTTATTCACAAAATAATTTTTTATTGGCCACATTAACTAACACAAATATATAGTTTAAAAAGTTAATCTACAAATTGAAAATCAAGGAATTACTACTCAGTATCCATTTTTTTGCTCAATTAAGATGGAATATCTCAAGCAGCACCTAAATCTAATATTTTAATTAGATGGATTTTTTATTAATTAAAATATGAGTAAATCAGTGAGAAAGAATGTGTTCCCCACAATTTATTCTAGCTGTCATTCATGAAGCTTTTATTCAATAAAATTTGTTTAATTGGTTGATTCTTAATTTCTTTTTGTAGAGCAAGCCATTACATTAATTATTCTTAAGACCATCTGTTGACAGTACAATTTTGCATTAAAGAAAATAGATAATTGAGAGGAAGCAAATATTTTATGGGAAATGTTTTGAAGCACCTAGTTCTGTCCCTAATTAAGTTTGTAAATAGTATAAACATTTGATTCAAAAACATAAAAAGCCAAGCTAAGTTTTTTAGACAAATTTTCTGATTATCAGTTTCATTAGTATTAACATATATCTATTCTAATAATATACATAACTATATGTTGAGAAGCTATGAATGTATGAAATGTCTTATATATATATATATATTTGAACAAAATAAACATCATTTGTTATTCTAAATGATAATACAGTTAGGAAAACAAATTTAGAAATTGACAGTTGAGGAATTGATAAGTAACCATCTTTTTGTTAAAGATGGAATATCTATAACAGCCCCAAAATCTAAAATTTTAATTAGATGACTAATTAACAGTTAACAAACGTGTCCCCCACGCTGCAGGGATTCAAATCAAGTTCACCAGCTGTCTAGACGCGTTTCATTTGCTCTCTTTCTCTCCTCTCCTTTACATTTATAACTCTCCAAAGCATCCTTAACAGTAACTAAAAATAAAAACATCTAGAAAACCATTCTCTTTTATAGTATCTTTGTTTCTCTCCTTATTAAACCATGGCGACACTTCACGTTGCGTTACCACTGGAAACAAACTTCATGATGCAAGATGATTTACCTTCGCCGGCGACTCACCGCATGACATGTTTCGGTTGCGCTTTTTCGAGACCCACATTACAGTACCAGATTCTAGAAGATGAAGAGAAAGAGAAGGTTGGAAATGCGAGATGCCTTCCTGCTAATAGCAAATGGAGATCTCTTGTGAATAGTGCAAGTATGAAGAAGAGAATCAGTGTGATAAATAGTAATAAGCCTGATTTTAGCTATGATTTGAGGAGTTATAATTTGAATTTTGAAGAAGAGAATCAGTATTAAGTATTTATTGTGTTATTTCTTTCTTTGCTGTTCATTTCTTAATTATTTCATTATTTTTTATTTGATGATTTAGTGGGTTTTTTATTCAGTAATGTAAATATAGTCTATCAATTTTTATTCTACTAATTTTTTATCAGTACATAATTGCTTAATTGATGATTCATGTAATGATTAATGTTTATTAAGGTTTAGCTTAGTTTTTAATCTGTTTCATTAAATAAAATAAACGAAGCACCCATGTTATCTAGTACCAGTACAGCTCCAAACTCTGATAGAGGGTACAAATTGCCACATGAAATGTTGTCTCGGATAAAAAAGTTAACATCTAATAGAGTTTTTTTTTTTTTTTGATCTCTGATTAAACTACGTTGTTGGTAGCTGCATGTAATAAATGCGATGACAAAAAATATCTTTCTATTAGATTATTTAATACAATTATAACTATATGAAAATATCTTTTTGCTATAATATCAAAAACTGATTCTCATGCAACTAAAAGTTGTATCTTAATTAGATTATTTATATATGAAACATTCCTTGCTTAGTCATATACGAGTTAAATACAAATAAGCAGTTGGTATGTAGTGCCCAATGTGAATTAATAAAATAAAATAAAACAAAATCTTGAGATCTGCAATAGAGTTGGAGTACTTAATGAATAAAATAAAAATGATGCTTGTTGGACCTCCTTTAGATTCGATGATCTACTTTAAGATTTGCGCCCTCAGTTTTAATATTCAAATGCTTTTGCATTGATTTTGAGACAAATCAAACAGTTATGGAGTCCATTAACCAAAAAGTAAATCCATTAATTAGTTAAACATAATTACAGATCTCAAGGTCAACTTCATTTGTTTAGCCCACAACTTCATATTGCTTATCTTAAAGCCATAGGACAAAATTAGAATTTTTTTCCATAGAAATTAGGTCTAAGTGATAAATAATTTGTATATCATAAAAATTTTAAATCCAACTTTCTTGAACGCGCTACTTCACCTAAAATATGTATAAATAATTTGTACATATCTGAAAATTTTGAAATGGAATAAGAAAGCCACGTACGCCTATGGGCTATATTTTTTATTTTTCGATTCCATAGAAAGAGTGTTTGATTATTTTATCTTAGAAATTTAGTAAAATCATTATCTAGAACTAGTAAAAGTGTTTGATTTTTCAATTCCATAGAAAGAATTTAATCATTATATTCCTTTGATAAAAAATTTAATATTTTTTTTTCTGGCCAAGGTATATATTATAAAATGAATCGTACCATCACTTTTATTTTTTTTGGAAATGCTTAAAGAAATTGAATCAATGGTACATTTTCTTCTATGGATTAAAAAAATAAAGTAATTAAGTGATAAAGAATGCAGCTGCTAACTGTGGAGAAAGAAATTGATAGAAAATGATAAAAATGAAGAAGACTCTAAGGAGCTTATCTTTATAAGAGTATTATTGTTTGTGAAAAATTAAATGAGACAAATCAACTATGGATGGAGGGATTTTGGCTTAAGAATTTAAGTTACTTATGAGCTTTAATCTCATCTAAAAAAAGAGGAGGGTTCAAATGCATCCAAATTTTTGTGCACCCAAATGCACCATATCATTTTTCTCTATTTTCAAAGTCTGAATAATCAATCCGAATAGTTAGATGTGATCTATATATTAAGATGTGCTTGGAGAGCAAATTTTATATTTTTTGGAATTTTTTTACTATTTATTAATCCACTTTGAAAAATCGCTGATCCAATGGTCGAGAAAATGTAAAATCAGTGATTTTCAAAGTAGCTTAATAAATAGTAAAAAAATTCCAAAAAATGTAAAATTTGGTCTCCAAGCACATCTTAGTTATATAGATTGCATCTAACGGTTTGGATTGACTATTCGTTGAAAGCAGAGGAAAATAATTTGAAAGATATAATACATTTGGGTGCACACAAATTTGGGTGCATTTGAACCCTCCTCCTAAAAAAATATATTTTGTTGGATAATTAAGATTAATATGGCCTAATGATGTGCTTAAACAAATAGTGTTTCGGCCGAAAGAATAGGACTTGGGCCAGCAAAAAAAAGATTTAGACTATGCTCAAAACAAAAAGAAAATAAGGTGGGCCAACAAAAAGGTAGAGGTTGAGCTGAAATAAAATTTTCTCCCACACTAAAATTGACGCATAGGCAAAAAATAACTGCCTTCTCTTTAAATATCCGAATAGGCCCCATCAGATAGAACAAAGCTGGATTTAAACCCAACCCCATTTCCCCCTCTCGAGTGAATTACCGATTCAAAAGGAGCACAAGATAACTTTGTTCATGACTCAAGTGCATATTTTGTTAATTTAGAAAGTTAAAAGTTACAAGTTCCTTTGTGTTTAAATGGTAGAAAAATTAATAGCTTATTTAATTACATTCCTTAAAAAAAATAAAAAAAATGAAAAGTTAGGTCTCATAACTAAATAAAATTAAACCATTTGGAGAAGTGAATTAATTTAAGCAATTTTATCAGTCTAAAGATCAACATATTCCATATTAATCCGGCTCAATTAAACCATATTTGATGGAATAATTGAAATCTAAAGACCTTATTCCACTATTTAATTCACAACCAAATATTTTTGCACTAGCTAGCAGAGATGTTATACAGTAATAATTTTATTCCATGATTTTTGTTCTCAATAAATTGTAAATCTAAAATTAATTGCCAGTGAATTCTAATAAAAAAATTAAGCAGATGATTTTTTTTTAATTTTTTTTGTCTAATTTACACGAAATCTTTAGGTTATACAGATTTGCAAGTGTATGCATGACGACTATATATAATATGATATTTACTTCAATTTGTCTACAATTTTCCAAAACAATAAATATAATAACCAACATAAAATTAAAGCCGTTTTTTTTTCATACAACTATGAGATTTTTCTTTTTAGAATATATATAAGTCCATTTTCAATTAAATATCTACAAAAAAATATTTACTTTCGAATTTTCAAATCCATAACTTTTTACATAAAAAAAAATATTTCTTCCGAATTTTCATATCCATAACAGTCAATCTGAACCATTCATCTTGTTCTCCATATTAATATGTATTTGGAGACCAAATTTTACATTTTTTGAAATTTTTTTACTATTTTTTTTAGATAGGTAGAAAATCAAATATCTGAATGGTCCATAATTTTTTAGATCAAGTGATTTTCTGCCTATCTGAAAAAATAGTAAACAATTTTCAAAAAATAGAAAATTTGGTCTCCAAACATATATTAATATAGAGAACAAGATGAACGGTTCGGATTGACCGGTATGATTTTGAAAACTCGAATATTGAGCCGTAGCACCGTAGCCTTTTATGCAACCCATAGCACCGTAGCCCTACTCTTTTTGTTAATAGATAAAATACTGATTATATATTATAGACAACTACAAAGTTATATCATAGATGATCTCTCTCTCTCTTTATATGTATAGGATATTGGAGTAGGTGGAGAGATACTAACAGCTCAATCTACACGTCGCTGTTGTTATCTACACATTCCATAATCAAATATAAGATATATAATTATCAGGTCAAGTGATGAATAGACTAAAAGCAACCTCTAGAACATAGCCACTTCACCTCAATTATGTATGTAATTTTAACATATCCGGACAATTTGAAATGGCATTAGAAAACTACGTACGTAATTGACTAAGATCATATGTGTTGCTGAAGTTTTGTAGATATCTGAGAATTTATAAAAAATTAACACTTCAGCCTCTCATTTGCTAAAAAAATCAAAGCAATATGCATGTCATTCAGTTAAAGACATGCATGTTTTTTCTTTTTCTTTTTTCCAAATATTTTTGTTTGTTTATTTATTATTATATTTTTTTAATTTTCTGGATAATTTTAAATGTTACTAAAAAACCCTCGACAAACACAATTGGTTAACTAATGTTTATTCGTGTGAAATATCATATCTTCAAAATTCAATATTAGCTACAATATTAAGAACAAAAAAAAGAGATTTTACTATAAAAAAAAATTTTAATGTCATTATACAATTAATAAACATAAGAACATGTGTTCAATGGGATTCCTGATGAAGTAGTATTATTTTGATCAATTCTTTGTACAAGATACAATTGTTACTCATGTCTGATCATTAATTTGCACATATTTCATGAACCAATGGTGCACAAATGTACACACACTGCAAGATATAATGAATCCTTGAATTCCATTGAGCTTCTAGTCAAGTGTAGAAACTTTCAGATCCATCCGAATCACCACATACAGAAAATTTTGATTTTTTGATTTGAAAGGTTGATGTCATTCATAGACTTCAATCCCAAGTAAATATCAAAAATTTCCAAATCTCTTTTGAATGGTAGTTTTCAGCTTTGACCAATTGTTACAACTTACAACCCTAATTTCATCTGATCTTATTATAAATACCAATACAACTTGATATCAAACCTCAAGTTACAACACACACAAGTGAAATCAAACTATAAAGAGAAGGAAGAGATGCACCGTACGAATCCGAATTCACCGCCTCCGCCAGGCCCAGAAGCACCTCCAGGGCCTCCTGGCCCGCATCCGCCTCCACCAGGCCCACATCCACCACCACCAGGCCCACATGAACCGCCACCACCTCAGGTTTCACCTCCCGGCCCACCTCCGCCTCACGTTCCACCTCCCGGCCCACCTCCACCTCATCATCCACATGGCCACCCACACCCCTGAGATATGTGTTTGTTAAATTAATATATTTGTATGCTAGTTTGTAATATGGAGAGCCAGTCATGATCTTATCTTATTTATGTATTCACCGACGTTTGTAATGTATCTATCTATATGAATAAATGAATGAGCTCCATGTGATCTTATTTTGATGGGTTTCTTTGTATGAACCGGGAGTATACTAATGGATATCGGATCAAATTTAGTTCGATCCACAATCAAAAAAAAAAAAAATAGTTCGATCTTCAATGCATGAAAATTTGTGCATATAATTTATTAATTTAATTTGTATAATCTGGGGAGTAAATTTTTTTAAAGCCCGTTAACAATAGTAAACCAGCATATAAATTAATTTTGGGCTTGCTTTGGTATTGTTTGGACATCTGAGATGGGCCTCCAGCTTATTTCTTATTTTCCTGATTATTGTGTTCAAAATTTTCTTTATTTCCATCAAAGTTGAATCTAAAATGAATTCCGAATATTTTTTAATTACTATCTTATTTATTACTTTAAAATTATGATCTTATCATTAATTTTTGAGAAATTCAATTCTTATCATCCACGCAGATTTGATCTATGCAAAATCAAAAGCAAATGCGCAGATTTTATTTTGCGTCACCTCCCTTCACTGCATGGCATGCTTTGGTTGCGCTTTCTGGAGACCCGCGCTGCAGTACCAGATTCTATAAGACGAAGAGAAAGAGAAGGTTGGAGATGTGAGATGCCTTCCTGCTAACAGTAAATGGAGATCTCTTGTGAATACTGAATAGTGCAAGTATGAAGAAGAGAATCAATGTGATTAATTCTAATAAGCCTGCTTTTACCTATGATTTGAGGAGTCATAATTTGAATTTTGAAGAATAGAATCATGAGTATTAAGTATTTAACTATTTATTGCGTTATTTCTTTGTTTGCTGTTCATTTATTATTTTTTATTTGATGATTTATTGGTTTCTTATTCAGTAATGTGTATATATAGTCTATCAATTTTTATTCTACTAATTTTATATCAGTATATAATAGCTTAATTGATTATTCATGCAATGATTAATGTTTACTGAGGTTTAGCTTAGTTTTTAATCTGTTTATTAAATATAATAAACAAAGCACTCATGTTAGCTAGTACTAGTACAGCTTCACAGTCTAGTACGTAGAAGGTACAAATTGCCAAATGCAATGTTATCTCGGATAAAAAAATTAACATCTAATAGAGATTTCTTTTTATCTCCAATTAAACTCTGTTGGTGGTAGTTGTAATAAATGCGATAGTAAAAATATCTTGCTGTTAGATTATTTAAATACAATTATGACCATATGAAAATATATTTTTGCTAGAATATCAAAAACTGATTCTCATGTAACTAAAAGTTATATCTTAGAATATTTATATACAAAACATTCATTTCTTAGTCATATACGGGTTAAATACAAATGAGTAGTTGACATATATGCAGTGCCCAATGTGAATTAATAAAATAAAATAAAATAAAATCTCGAGATCTCCAATAGAGTTGGAGTACTAATGAATAAAATAAAAATGATGTATGTTGGACCTAATTTAGGTTCGATGATGTACTTTAAGATTTGTGCCCTTATTTTTAATATTTAGACACCTTCGCATCGATTTTAAAGCGAATTGGACAGTTATGGAGTCCATTAACCCAAAAGTAGATCCATTAATTAGTCAAACATAATTACAGATCTCGATGTCAACTTCATTTGTTTAGCTCACAACTTCAGATTGCCTATTTGTAGTCACCTTGTCATGTGTACTAAATGACAATAAGAAATGATTAACTAAAATAATCTGTTATTCTACCTATTCAATATTTAACCAATTTACTTATCATATTAGTCAATATATATATATATATATATATATTTATTTATTTATTTATTTATTAAACAACTAATAACAACTAATTAATAACAAATAATAGAAAGTAATAAACAATTAAAGTGAGAAACTTGTAATTACCATCATTTTAAAAGCTCTTTTGAAGGCACTGCACGGGCAAAATTAAAATTTCATTCTATAGAAATTAGATCTAAGTGATGAATAATTTGTACATATTAGAAAAATTTTAAAGCCAACTTTCTATAACGCGCTACTTCACCTGAAATATGTATAAATAATTGTGCATATCTGAAAATTTTGAAATGACATCAGAAAGCCATGCCTATAGGCTATATGTTTGATTTTTTGATTCCATAGAAAGAGGGTTTGATTTTTTGATTCCATAGAAAGAGAGTTTTAATTTTTCAATTCCATAGAAACAATCTAATCATTTTATTCTTTTGATAAATAATTTAACATTTTTTTGGCCAAATAAAGGACACACAAAAATTTATTGTCATTTATATGGTTACATTCTTCATGCCTAGGCTACGTATATCATAAAATGTTTAAACCTTAGAGTGAATATAGGTCATGTGATACATTGTTTTTTATATGAACTTTTTTTTTGGTTTTTTGCTCCAACACAAAAAATTATTTGGCAAGGACTCATGTTGGATAAAGTATAATTTATGCTGCTAAAAGAAGTAACTCCTTTTTTCCTTTTTGCTTAAAACCAAAAAGTTAGTTTTCTTCAAAAGTAAATCAGTTTAACTCAAAAGTCACTTTTCTCTAAAACAACTTAAAGTTTGAGTTTAGATTTGAACAATTTCAATGTGGGAGTTGATGAATTTTACCCAATTTTGATATGGATATCTAGTTGCAAAATTAACTTTTTAGTTACTTTAGAAAAAAAATGTTACTTTATTCAAATTTAATCCAAGTCACTCAATGTGTGTTGTATCAATCAGTCCCCAAAAATTTATTTTTCTATAAATTTTGAATATAAACAAAAGATAATCTTCTTGCTGTAACGAAAGACGTGAATTAATGGTTAGCAACCTAATCCATAAATTTGGCTCCCCATTATAATTTATTTTATGAAAAAAATATTCACAATTGGTTCAATCTTATATATTTCTAATCATGCATACAACCTCTATTATCATATTCATTTATGGTCGGTCATGTGGAAATGCCTAAAGAAATCGAATCAATGGTTTGTTTTCTTCTATATATTAAAAAAATAAATAATTAAGTGATAAAGAATGCAGCTGCTAGCTGTGGAGAGAGAAAATGGATAGAAAATGATAAAAATGAAGAAGACTCTAAGGAGCTTATCTTTATAAGAGTATTATCATTCGTGAAAAATTAAATGAGACAAATGAACTATAGAGAGATTTTGGCTTAATAATGTAAGCTACTTATGAGCTTTAATCTCATCTAAAAGAAAATATATTTGGTTGGATAATTAAGATTGATATGGCCTAAGGATGTGCATAAACAAGTAGTGCTTGGGCCGAAAGAATCAGACTTGGGCCAATGAAAAAAAGATTCAAACTACGCTCAAAGCAAAAACAAAATAAGGTGGGCTAGAGAAAAGGTAGAGCTTTGGACTGAAATAAAATTTTCTCCCACACTAAAAATGAATAGGCCCCATCAGATGGAACAAAGCTGGATTTAAACCCAACCCCATTTTCCCCTCTTGGCTGAATTACCGATTCAAAAGGATCACAAGATAACATTGTTCGTGACTCATCAAGTGCATATTTTGTTAATTTAGAAAGTTAAAAGCTACAAGTTCGTTTGTGTTTAAATGGAAGCAAAATTGATAGTTTATTTAATTACATTCCTTAATAAACAATTGAAAATAATTAGAAAAAAAAATGAAAAGTTAGGTCTCACAACCAAATAAAATTAAACCATGGAGAAGTGGGTTAATTTAGGCGAATTTACCAGTCTAAAGAGCAACATATTCCATATTAATGCGGCTCAATTAAATCACATTTGATGTAATAACTGAAGCCTAATGACCTTATTCCACTATTTAATTCACAACCAAATATTTTTGCACTAGCTAGCAGAGATATTACATGCAATAATTTTATTCCATGACTTTTGTTCTCAATAAATTGTAAATCTAAAATTGATTGCCAATGAATTCTAATAAAAAAATTAAGCAGATGAATTTTTTTAATCGTTTGTCTAATTTACCCGAAATATTTAGATGCCGTTTTTTTTTTTCATACAACTATAAGCTTTTTCTTTTTTGAATATCTAAAAAAAAATATTTCTTTCAAATTTCAAATCGATAACTTTTTACATAAAACACATTATTTTTTGTTAATAGATAAAATATTGATTATATATTACATCGTAGATGATCTATATATATATGACCCAAATTTTTTTATTAATATCCAAATTTTATATTAAATTTAAAAAAATATCCGAATCGGTTGGTTTTTTCGAAATCTACCCATTCTGGAAAAATAATTTCCGGAATTAAACTCTAAACCCGGAAATTTTTTTTCCGGAAACTCGGTTCTAACTCCGGAAATTTTTTTTCCAGATATAGGATTTCCTTTTTTTTTTTTTTTGCTAAATCCGGAATAATTTTTTCCGTATTTAGGATTTTTTTTTTTTAGGAAATCTTTTTCTTCAGTTTTTATTTATAATTTATTTATTTTTTGTATTGAAGTATTACAAATATTTAATATATTTTTTTAAAAATAGATGGAATACTATATAATTTGATTTATTCGAAAGAATGCTACAAATAATCCGGATCAACATTTTTCATGCCGGATTTTTTACGGCCGTAAAAAAAAAATATATAATATAATATATGTATATGTATATGTATATGTATATGTATATATAATATAATATATGTATATGTATATATAATATAATATAGAGGTGAGCTACGGTGCGTTGCGAAGTAAAGCGACTATTTTACTTCACGCTCATATTTTGTGATTTTAAAGTTCAAAATGTCGATCTGAACCATTCATCTTGTTCTCCATATTAAAATGTACTTGGAGACCAAATTTTATATTTTTTAGAATTTTTTTACTATTTATTAAGCAATTTTAAAAGTCGCTGATCTGATGGTCCAGAAAATTTTACTGTTTTTTTACTGTTCACAGCAAAACAGCAATTTTCGAAAATGCTTAATAAATAGTAAAAAAATTCGAAAAAAATGTAAAATTTGGTCTCCAAGCACATTTCAATATAGATTAAACATCTAACGGCTCAGATTGGTCGTTTGGACTTTCAAAAAAAAATACGGTGTGAAGTAGAAACGCGTTTTACTTCGCAACTCACTGTAGCCCACCCCATATATATGAAAATGAAGATATAAAATATGAGGTATGATGAGGTATAAAAAGTATGAGGTATTGGAACCCTCATTTAGTGCCTCAAAAATTCAGTTTAAGTTTTCATTCAACGGTAGGCATTCAAGGATTGGTATTTTCAAAGTTTTCAAAGTCCAAATAGATCGTTGAATGCCTACCGTTGAACGAAAACTTAAACTGAATTTTTGAGGCACTAAACGAGGGTTCCAATACCTCATATTTTTTATACCTCATCATACCTCATATTTTATATCTTCATTTTCATATATATTATATTATATATACATATATATACATATATTATATATACATATACATATACATATATTATATTATATTTTTTTTTTACGGCCGTAAAAAATCCGGCATGAAAAATGTTGATCCGAATTATTTGTAGCAGTCTTTCGAATAAATCAAATTATATAGTATTTCATCTATTTTTTTAAATATATTAAATATTTGTAATACTTCAATACAAAAAATAAATAAATTATAAATAAAAACTGAAAAAAAATTTCCTAAAAAAAAAAATTCTAAATCCGGAAAAAATTATTTCGGATTTAGCAAAAAAAAAAAAGAAATCCTATATCCGGAAATTTTTTTTCCGGAGTTAGAACCGAGTTTCCAGAAAAAAAATTTCCGGGTTTAGAGTTTAATTCCGGAAATTTTTTTTTGGAATGGGTAGATTTCAAAAAAATCAACCGATTCATATATTTTTTTAAATTTAATATAAAATTTGGATATTAATAAAAAATTCGGTATATGACTCTATAGGGGTAGGTGGAGAGAGATATAATAACAGCTCAATCTACACGTCGCTGTTGTCATCTACGCATTCCTTTCTTAATTAATCATAGATAAGGTATATATTAGGTCAAGTGATGAATAGATTAAAAGCAACTTCTAGAACATTGCCACATCACCTAATTATGTATGTAATTTTAACATATCCGGACAACTTGAAATGACATTAGAAAACTATGTAATTGACTCGGATCATATATATATGTTGCTGAAGTTTTATAGATATCTGAGAATTTATAAATAAATAAACACTTCAGCCCCTTATTTAAAGCTAAAAAAAAGGTAATATGTCATGCAGTTAATGACATGCATGTTTTTTATTTTTTCTTTTCCAAATATTTTATTTTATTTATATATTATTATATTTTTTAAATTTTCTGACAATTTAAATTTTACTAAAGAACTCTTGACAAATACAATTGGTTAACTAATGTTTCTTCGTGTGAAATATCATAGTTTCAAAATTCAATATTAGCTACAATTTAAGAAAAAGAAGAAGAAGAGATTTTACTATAAAAAAAAATTAAATGTCATTATATAATTAATAAACATAATTAATAAGAACATGTGTTCAATGGGATTAATTTCTGATGAAGTAGCATTATTTTGATCAATTCTTTGTACAAGATACAATTGTTACTCATGTCTGATCATTTGCACATATTTCATGAACCAATGGTGCACAAAGTTACACACAATGCAAGATATAATGAATCCTTGAATTCCATTGAGCTATTCCATTGAGCTTCTAGTCAAGTCTAGAAACTTTCAGATCCATCCAAATCACCACATAAAGAAAGTTTGATATTTGGATTTGAAAGGTTGATGTCATTCATGATTCATAGACTTCAATCCTAAGTAAATGTCAAAAATCCCAAATCTCTTTTGACCAACAGTTACAACTTACAACCCTAATTTCATCTGATTTGATTATAAATACCAATACAACTTGCTATGAAATCCCAAGTTACAACACACAAGTGAAATCAAACTATAAAGAGAAGGAAAAGATGCACCGGCCTAATCCGCATTCGCCGCCACCCCCGGGCCCACACGCACCTCCGCCGCCTCCTGGCCCGCATCCACCTCCACCAGGCCCACATCCACCACCACCAGGCCCACATGCGCCACCACCACCTCACGTTCCACCTCCCGGCCCACCTCCGCCTCACGTTCCACCTCCGGGCCCACCTCCACCTCATCATCCACATGGCCACCCACACCCCTGAGACATGTGTTTGTTAAATTAATATATTTGTATGCTAGTTTGTAATATGGAGAGCCAGGCATGATCTTTTGTTATTTATTTATGCTAGTTTATAATGTATCTATCTATACGAATAAATGAATGAGCTCCATGTGATCTTACTTTGATGGGTTGGTTTCTTTGTGTGAACCGGGAGTGTACTAATGGATATCGGATCGAATTTAGTTCGATCTCCAATGCATTAAAATTTATACATACACAATTTATTAATTTTGTACGTATAAGCTCGTTAACAATGTAAACCAGGATAGAAATTAATTTTGGGCTTGGTTTGGTATTGTTTGGGCCTCTGAGATGAGCCTCAAGCTTATTTCTTATTTTCCTGATTATTGTGCTCAAAATTTTCTTTATTTCCATCAAAATATATTTAATCTAAAATGTATTCCGAATTTTTTTAGTTACTATCTTAATTATTACTTTAAAATTATGATCTTATCATCAAGTTTTGAGAAATTCTATTCTTATCGTAAACACAGATTTGATCTATGCAAAATCAAAAGCATATGTGTAGATTTGATTTTGCGTCACACAAAGAAAAAAATAAGCTACTTTTGGATATCGTAAACACAGATTTGATCTATGCAAAACCTATGTTTGTGCATATGTTGAAAAAATAAGCTACTTTTGGATGAAAAATATTCCATTTGAAAGGCCATAAGTAAAAATAAATTAAGCCCAACCCATAATCTATTCTTGATTGAAGCCTGTTAATTTTATACAGTAAACCAAGCTATACAATTAAGATTTTGAAAACGAATATTCTGTTTTATACAGTAAACCAGATAATACATTAAAATTTTCTTTTTGTGACACAATTCATCTTCAATAACTTAACTTTGTCTTTGTCAAAAAAATATAGAGTACTAATATTTTTGAGGTAACAAATACAAACATTCGTTTTCAAAATCTTTCCTAGGGAATATACAAGAAAATATGACAATAAAAGGGAGTTAGGGACCAGTAGGGACATGAAAACAAAGAAATATAAGTTTCAAGAAAAAAAATGATAATGGTTATTCAAATGCTGCATCCATGCATGCGCATGTTTAAAGTCATGTACTTAATTTAGTAGCTCTCATAATCAACACATCAATTTCATAATTAATTTTAGGTAGAAAGTAGTAAACGTGTCGAAAACATGTGTAAACATGTTTAGCACATATCTTAATCAACCACATGTCAACCCAACCTGAATACAAACTTAATTAAGGGTAAGCTGAATAGTAAATTCACAACAAATATATGGTAAGCGAAGGGGGCCGGGTTCTATGAGCATCAGATCAAATTCGGTAAATGCACTGCAAAAATTTGTGCATTTGGCTTAAAACTATATAATTAGTAAATGCACTACAAAAATATTAGTTTGATGAAATTTAATGGCGTTAAGTTTAAGCCCATATATAGTTGAATTAAGCCCATAATATTAATTATTTTGTCCATGACAATTCATATTGAAGAACTTTTCTTTGTCAAAACTATAAAGTACTAAACATCTCCCAATATATATTTAAATTCTAAATGAATTGAAGAACTATATTTTTTATCAAATAAATACAAATACTCGTTTTCAAAATCTTTCGTAGGACAATACACGAAAACATGACAATAAAAAGGAATCAGGGGCCAGCAGGGACAACCAAAAAGCATGGATATATTTATGCACATGATATACAAATATGGTTATTCAAATGTAGCATCCATGCATGCGCATGTATACAACTCATGTACTTTTGGTTGCTCTCATAATCAACACATCATTATCATAATTAACTAGTTTTGGGTAGCAAGTAATGAACGTGTCAAAGACATGTATAAACATGTTTAGCACATCTCATAATTCGACACGTGTTGACTAGACCGGAATACAAACTTAATTAAGGGTAATCTTAATAGTATATGCATATAAAAAATTATGGGAAGCTAAGGGTGTTCAATGAGTATCAAATCAAATTCAATTTGATGTTAGATCTATACGTACCGTTCGATCTGTGTCAAAATTTGTGCATTGAGCTTAAAACTTTATAATTTTAATGGTTCTTATGAATCATAACGCGGATCAAAAAGTTCAGATCAGACATCAAGCTAAATTTGAACCGATACTCATCGGCATATTTAGCACCTCTTAATCTGACACGTGTCAACCGATGAGCCTGAAAGTAATCTTCAGGGTTCTCATTTCTCTCCTCTCCTCTACATTTACAACTCCCCAAAGCATCCTTAACAGTAACTAAAAATAAAACATCTGGAAAACCATTCTCTTTTATAGTATCTTTGTTTCTCTCCTTATTAAACCATGGCGACACTTCACGTTGCATTGCCGCTCGAAACAAACTTCATGATGCAAGATGATTTACCTTTGCCGGCCACTCACCGCATGACGTGCTTTGGTTGCAGTTTCTCAAGAGCCGTGCTGTAGTACCGGGTTCTTGAAGATGAAGAGAAAGAGAAAATTGGAAATGTGAGATGCCTTCCTGCTAATAGCAAATGGAGATCTCTTGTGAATAGTGCAAGTATGAAGAACAGAATCAGTTTGATAAATTCTAATAAGCATGATTTTAGCTATGATTTGAGGGGTTATAATTTGAATTTTGAAGAAGAGAATCAGTATTAAGTATTTATTGTGTTATTCCTTTCTTTGCTGTTCATTTATTATTTCATTATTTTTTATTTGATGATTTATTGGTTTTTTATTCCGTAATGCATATCTATAGTCTATATTTTTTTTATCTACTAATTTTATATCAGGAGTGAGTCTATGGTACTATGCATATCACAGGTTGGTCCATGCTACGGCTTAATATTCGAGTTTTCAAATCCTAATGGTCGATCCGAATCATTCATCTTGTTCTCCATATTAATGTGTTTGGAGACCAAATGTTATGTTTTTTGAAATTGTTTTACTATTTTTTTAGATAATTTGAAAATCACTTGATCTGAAAATTCTGGACCATCCAAAAAAGTGATTTTCAATGAATCTAAAAAAAATAGTAAAAATATTTCAAAAAATATAAAATTTGGTCCCCAAACACAAATTAATATGGAGAACAAGATGAATGGTTCAGATCGACTGTTAGAATTTTGAAAACTCAAATATTGAGCCGTAGCACAGACCAACCCGTGATATGCATAGTACCATAGACTCACCCTTATATCAGTATATAATTACTTAATTGATGATTCATGCAATGATTAATGTATACTGAGGTTTAGCTTAGTTTTTAATTTGTTTCATTAAATAAAATAAACAAAGCCCCCATATTAGCTAGTACTAGTACAGCTCCAAATTCTAGTAGAAGGTACAAATTGTCACATGCAATGTTGTCTCGGATAAAAAAAAATTAATATCCAATAGATTTTTTTTATCCTTATTATATTCTATTGTTCGTAGCTGTAATAAATGTGATGGGAAAAATATATTTCTATTAGATTATTTAATACAATTATGACTATATAAAAATATCTTTTTGCTACAATATCAAAAACTGATTCTCATAAAACTAAAAGTTATATCTTAGGATATTTATATACGGAACATTTCTTTCTTAGTCATATACGAGTTAAATACAAATGAGCAGTTGGCATGCAATGCCCAATGTGATTTAATAAAATAAAATAAAATATCGAGATCTCCAATAGAGTTGGAGTACTAATGAATAAAATAAAAATGATGCATGTTGGACCTCATTTAGGTTCGATGATCTACTTTAAGAGTTCAATCTTAAAATAGATTAGACGGTTATGGAGTCCATTAACCCAAAAGTTGATCTATTAATTAGTCAAACATAATTACAAATCTCAAGGTCAACTTCATTTGTTTAGCTTATAACTTCAGATTGCCTGTCTATAGCCACCTCGTCATGTGTACTAAATGACAATAAAAAATAATTAACTAAAATAGTATGTTATTCTACCTGTTTAATATTTAACCTATTTACTGAGCTACTTAGTTCAAAATTTCGAATGCGATTTTTAATATTTTGATTCAGTAGCACTTCAGTCGAAGTGCTACTGAAAGCATATTAGTCAATATATATATATATATATATATATATATATATATATATATTGAACAACTAAGTAATATTAATTAATAACAAATAATATAAAGTAATAAACAATTGAAGTGAGAAACTTGTAATTACCTTTATTTTGGAAGAGTGTTTAACTTTTCAATTCCATAGAAAGAGTGTTTGATTTTTTTATTTTTGAAATTTAGTAAAAAAAATTTCAGAAATTAGAAGGAGAGTTTGATTTTTCGATTACATAGAAAGAACCTAATAATTCTATTCCTTTGATAAATAATTTAATATATTTTTTGGCCAAGGTATATATTATAAAATGAATCGTACCATCAATTTTGTTTCTTTAGAAATGTCTAAAGAAATCGAATCAATGGTTCATTTTCTTCTATGGTTTAAAAAAAATAAAATAATTAAGTGATAAAGAATGCAGTTGCTAGCTGTGAAGAGAGAAATGGATAGCAAATGATAAAAATGAAGAAGATTATAAGAAATTTATCTTTATAAGAGTATTATTGTTCCTGAAAAATTAAATGAGACAAATGAGCAAAATTAATAGCTTATTTAATTACATTCCTTAAAAAACAATTGAAAAATAAAAATAAAAAGTTAGGTCTCACAACCAAATAAAATTAAACTATTTGGAGAAGTAAGTTAATTTAGGCGAATTTACCAGTCTAAAGATCAACATATTTCATATTAATCTGGCTCAATTAAACCACATTTGATGAAATAATTGAAGCCTAAATACCTTATTTCACTATTTAAGTCACAACCAAACATTTTTGCACGAGCTAGTTATAGATGTTACACGGTAATAATTTTATTCCATGACTTTTGTTCTCAATAAATTTAAATCTAAAATTAATTGCCAATGAATTGTAATAAAAAAATTAAGCAGATGATTTTTTTTTAACTTTTGTCTAATTACACGAAATCTTTGCAAGTGTATGACGGCTATATATAATATGTTATTGAGGTAGGCTACAGTTAGTTGCGAAATAAAATGCGTTTCTATTTCACGCCGTATTTTTATTTTGAAAGTCCAAACAACCAATCCAAACCGGCAGATGTTTAATCCATATTGAAATGTGCTTGGAGACCAAATTTTACATTTTTTGAAATTTTTTACTATTTATTAAACATTTTTTTAAAATTGCTGTTTTGCTGTAAACAGTAAAATTTTCTGGACCATCAGATCAGCGACTTTCAAAATTTCTTAATAAATAGTAAAAAAATTTCAGAAAATGTAAATTTTGTTCTCCAAGCATATTTCAATATGGAGAACAAGATGAACGGTTCGGATCAACGTTTTGAATTTTAAAATCGTAAAATATGAGCACGAAGTAAAATAGTCACTTTACTTTGCAACTCACCGTAGCCCACCTCATATGTTATTTACTTTAATTTGTCTGCAATTTACCAAAACAATAAACAGAATATCCACCATTAAATTAAAGTCTTTTTTTCATACAACTATAAGCTTTTTCTTTTTAGAATATATATAAGTCCATTTTAAATTTAAATATCTACAAAAAAAAAATTCCTTTCAAATTTCAAATCCATAACTTTTTAGATAAAACACATTATTTTTTGTTAATAGATAAAATACTGATCAAATATTATATACAATTACAAAGTTATATCATAGATCGATGTAAGGGTAGGTGGAGAGATAACTAGCAGCTCAATCCACACGTCCCTGTTGTCATCTACACATGCATTCTTTTCTTAATCATATATAAGATATATATTTAGGTCACGTCATGAATAGACTAAAAGCAACTTCTAGAACATAGCCAGGTCACCTAATTATGTATATAATTTTAACATATCTGGACAACTTGAAATGACATAAGAAAACTACGTAATTGACTCAGATCATATATGTTGCTGAAGTTGTATAAATATCTGAGAATTTAGAAATAAATAAACACTTCAACCCCTCATTTGCTAAAAATGAAAGGTAATATGTCATTCAGTTAGATTTTTTTTTTTCAAATATTTTCTTTTATTTATTTATTATTATATTTTTATTTTTGGACAATTTTAAATGTTACTAAAGAACTCTCGACAAACACAATTGGTTAACTAATGTCTCTTTTGTAAAATGTCATAGGTTCAAAATTCAATATTAGCTACAATTTAAGAAGAAAAAAAAAGAGATTTTAGTATCAAAAGATTAAATGTCATTATACAATTAATAAACAAAAGAACATGTGTTCAATGGGATTCCTATGTAGCATTTTTTTGGATCAATTCTTTGTACAAGATACAATTGTTACTCATGTTTGATCATTTGCACATATTTCATGAACCAATGGTGCACAAAGTTACACACACTGCAAGATATAATGGATCCTTGAATATTTCCATTAAACTTTTATATATCCAAGTCTAGGAACTTACGTACAGATCCATCCAAACTACCACTTAAAGAAAAAATTGATTTTTGGATTTGAAAGATTGATGTCATTCATAGACTTCCATGCTAAGTAAATGTCGAAATTTCTCAAATCTCTTTTGAATGGTAGTTTTGAGCTTTGACCAACAGTTGCAATCCTAATTTCAATTGATGTTATTATAAATATCAATACAACTTGCTATCAAACCCCAAGTTACAAAACACACAAGTGAAATCAAACAATAAAGAGAAGGAAGAGATGCACTATCCAAATCCGTATTGGCCGCCACCACCGGACCCACACGCACCTCCGCCACCTCCTGGCCCGCATCCGCCTCCACCAGGCCCATATCCACCACCCCCGGGCCCACACGCACCTCCACCACCTCCTGGTCCGCATCCACCACCACCGGGCCCACATGCGCCGCCACCGCCTCATGTTTTGTATCCCAACCCACCTCCGCCTCACTTTCCACCTCCTGGTCCACCTCCGCTCCATCATCGACCACATCATCATCGACACGGCCACCCATACCCATGAGATATGTGTTTGTTAAATTAATATATTTGTATGCTTGTTTGTAATATGGAGAGCAAGGCATGATCTTATCTTATTTATGTATGTACCTACGTTTCTAATGTATCTATCTATATGAATAAATGATTGAGCTTCATATGATCTTATTTTGATGCGTTTCTTGTGTGAACCGGAAGTATACCAATGGATATCGGATCAAATTTAGTTCGATCTCTAATGCATTAAAATTTGTGCATACGATATATTTTTTGAATACAAATAATATCTTAATACGGATCAAACGAATCTGATCAAAGATTGAACTGAATTGGTAAGCAAATTAATTTTGTATAAGCTGTGGGGTAAACTTTTTTAAAGCCCGTTAACAATAGCATACCAGGATAGAATTTAATTTTGGGCTTTTCTGGTATTGTTTGGGCCTCCAGCTTATTTCTTATTTTGCTGATTATTGTGCTCAAAATTTTCTTTATTTCCATCAAAGTTTAATCTAAAATGAATTCCGAATATTTTTAATTACTATCTTAATTACTTTGAAATTAAGATCTTATCATTAATTTTTGAGATATTCAATTCTTATCATAAACACAGATTTGATTTTGCGTCGCCTCCATTAACCGGATGACCTATGTTTATGCATATTTTGAAAAAAAGAAGCTACTTTTGGATGAAAAAAATTCCATTTGCAAATCCCATTTGAAAAAAAAAATGAAGCCCAGCCCATAAGCAATTCTTGATTGAAGCCTGTTTTATACAATAAACAAGGTTACAATTAAGATTTTAGGCTGCGCTGAGTTTATATATTTGGGTAATACATTTAATTTTTCTCTTTGTGACAATTAATCTTCAATAACTTAACTTTTTCTTTGTCAAAAATATAGAGTACTAATATTTTTGAGGTTATAACAAATACAAATATTCGCGTTCAAAATATTTCCCAGGGAATATACAAGAAGATATGATAATAAAAAGGTAATTAGGGACCAGTAGCTAGGGACATGAAAACAATGAAATATGGGTTTCAAGAAAAAAAGGAGTATGGTTATTGCATCCATGCATGCGCATGTTTAAAGTCATGTACTTAATTTAGTAGCTCTCATAATTAATTAATTGTAGGTAGCAAGTACTAAACGTGTTGAAAACATGCGTAAACATGTTTAGCACATATCTTAATCGAACACGTGTCAAACCGACCTGAATACAAACTTAATTAAGGGTAAGCTAGATAGTAAATGCACAAAAAAATATGGTAAGCAAAGGGGGCCATGTTCTATGAGCATCAGATCAAATAATCCGGTTTGATATTAGATATGTATCGTTCGATCGGTATGTGTCAAAATTTGTCATTTGGTTTAAAACTTTATAATCAGTAAATGCACTGCAAAAATATTAGTTTGATGAAATTTAATGGCGTTAAGTTCAAGCCCATAATATTAATTTTTTTGTCCATGACAATTCATATTGAAGAACTTAATTATCTTTGTCAAAACTATAAGGTGCTGAACTTCTCCCAATATATATTTAAATTCTAAATGAATTGAAGAACTATATTTTTTTATCAAAAAAATACAAATACTCGTTTTCAAAATCTTTCATAGGACTATACACGAGAACATGACAATAAAAACGAATGAGAGACCAGTAGGGACAACCAAAAAGGATCACTAGTGGAAAAACTAGAATTAGGATCGGCCTATCTAGATTGGCTATAAGAAACAACCGATACTAATACCTAACTGGATCATTTTTATTAATAAAACCGATCCTGAAAACTAATAAGATCAGATTTTTTTGTTAACCGATCCTAATTAGCATATATTAGGATTCGTTGTTTATAAAAAACCGATCCTAATAGTATCAGGATCGGTTTTTCATAAACAACCGATCTTGATACTTTTTTTTTCAAAGTTGGTTCTGCAAAAAAAATATATATTATATGAGGATCGGTTTTTTATAAAAAACCGATCCTGATAATAATAATATTTTTTTTTTACAGAACCAACTTTGAAAAAAAAATAGTATTAGAATAAGTTGTTTCAAATAACCAATCCTAATACTATTTTTTTTTTTGCATAACCAACTTTGTGTGGTGCGTTGTATGTATTCTATATTCTTTTTTTTTTGCAGAACCAATCAATTGTTACATTAATTTTTTTTTATGAAAATTAATGTAATTTATATTATTAAAATTTATGTGATAATATAATTAATTATTTGACATTGATATTTCATTTTGAAGTCATTTTGACTATTGAATTTTTTTATACAATCATGCATGATGCATCAATGACTTGTGCTATATAATAATATACATAGGACTTGAACCCTTGTTGTGTGGGGTTGTGAAGGAACGGATACGAACATCAGCATTTGGTCGATCGGAGCGGTTAAAATGAAAGAATGTCATATTAATTTCACCATTATAAAATTTGATACAATTCGGGATTCATTTACTAGTTCATCAAAGCAAAAAAAATATAGCAACATCGCACGGCCGTAAGTAGTTTACATTGGATTAAGACTTATAGTTGTCGGGCCTTCGGCACTTTTATGTTATTAATGTTCCATGTTATATCTTGATCATTTTAAAAATTATTATATGTCATTTAATTACAGACCCACCGTTGGATGATCATGCAGAAATGAACGGTCTGCATTCCATTTAACAATTTGATGCCATTAATAATAATAAAATTGTACAAAATTGATCATAGTAGAATTGATTTGGCCATACAAACACAAATAAATATTTTTTATATTTTTCACATTTTTCTTAATATTTATCCGTGTACATGCATTACCAAACAGAAAAGAAAATAAATGGTAGCCATTTGATGGTTGATAGACCATCAATATGAGTGGGGTTTACCTCAGTGGTTTTTCTCATATATAGTATCAGGATCGGTTTTTTATAAAAAAAACTGATCCTGATACTATTTTTTTTTAAAGTTGGTTTTGCCAAAAAATAAAAATTAGTATCAGGATTGGTTTTTTATAAACAACCGATCCTGATACTATTTTTTTCAAAGTTGGTAAAAAAAATAGTATCAGGATCGGTTTTTTTATAAACAACCGATCCTAATGATAACTCTCTATCTGCTTAGGGTTCTTCTTATTTTCATTTCGCGCCTCTCATTTTCAACTTACCATCTCTATCTCTGTGTCTCTGTATCTCCCTCTCAAATCCTTAGTACTCTTTGTCTCTCTGTCTTTGTCTCCGTCTCTCCCTCTCCTCTGTGTCTCTCTCTCTCTTTCTCTCCGTCTCTTCCTCTCAAAGCCGAGCCTCTCGCACCTCCGACTCAAATGTGTCAATTTTTTATTTTTTTATTGTTCCAAAAATTAATTAATAGTATTTGTATATTGTTTTACAGTTTTGAAGACATCTCTCTCAAGTTACTTAATCATCCGGCCGATCATCTATCATGGTATTAGCTTTATCTAATTTTCTCATTATTATACTTTTAAACACATTTTTTTTTGTATTTTTTATTGGAAAATATTTTTCCATCTAATTGTTACCTTTGTTTTTGTTTTTAGGGTCTTTTTTAATCTCAAGTGATGTGATTGCAAAAGAGGCAATTATTGATTTTTTTTATTGTTGTGCTTCACATGAATGGCATAAATGTGTGTTAATTGAAGAAATAGTTCAATTAGTCACTTGTATGTTTGTTAATTAATTTTTTTTTTGGATTTAAATTTCTTGTTATAATATGTAATACTTCACAAAACTTTGTATGAAAATGAATTTTTTGTAATAGTTTAAGATGCATATAATAATTAATTTAGGATGTGTATATGATATTTGATTATTACTTATTGTGCAAAAAAAAAAAAATTTAGGGTGCTGGCTAGCAAAATATATATGGAAGCTAGTCAAATAAATAAAAATATTTTTTTTAGCTTCAATAAAACATCAGAATCGGTTATTTTAAACAACTGATCTAGATTACTACTATTAGGATTGGTTGTTTACAATAACCAATCGTAATTCAAAAAAAAAAAAAACTTTTAGGATCGGTTATAAAATAATCGATCCTAAAAGGTTTTTTTTTTTAGAGAATTATATCAAGATCGGTTTTATAAGAAAAACCGATCCAAATACTTAACTATCAAGATCGGTTTTTATGTAGAACCGATCCTGATAGTCTCATCTAGATCGGTTTTAATGAAATCTGATACTAATTGTGTTTTTTTAATTGGTATTAAAAAACGGAAAAAAAAATATTAGGATCAGTTCTTCAATATAACCGATCTAGATAAGTACTTATTAAGATCAGTTGGGTACAAATACAAAACCGATACTGATAATATCAGTATCGCCTTCATCAAGATCAGTTATATTCCAATACTGATAGACTTATATAACCGATCCTGATTCCTTATTTTCCACTAGTGGATGGATATATATATATGCACATGACATACAAATATGGTTATTCAAATGTAGCATCCATGCATGCGCATATATACAAGTCATGTACTTTTGGTTGCTCTCATAATCAACACATCATTTTCATAATTAACTAGTTTTGGGTAGCAAGTAATGAACGTGTCAAAGACATGTATAAACATGTTTACCACATCTCATAATCTAACACGTGTCGACCAGACACGAATACAAACTTTATTAAGGGTAAGCTAAAAGGTACATATGCAATATATAAAATTATTGGAAGCGAAGGGGGTACTCCAATGAGCATCAGATCAAGTTTGGTTTGATGTTACATTTGTACTGTTGGATCTATGTCAAGATTTGTGCATTCAGTTTAATTAGAAGTTTATAATTTTAATGGTTCCTACAAATCACAATACGGGTCGAAAAGTTCAGATCAGACATTAGATCAAATTTGATTCGATACGGGTAACATCCTGTTCCCCAAAAATATTAATTCAATGATATGGGTAAACATGTTTAGCACATCTCTTAATCTGACACGTGTCGACCGGATATGAAAAAAAATTAATTAATTAAATTAAAGTATGCTAATTATTAAATGCACTGCAAAAATATTAGTTTGATGAAATCAAATGGCGTGGCAATTTACATTCTTAATTGAAAGAATGATTAGAATGAGTTCAAATTGATTGTGAGCAATGTTGAAAAGTTGTGTCGGTCAGACCTTGAGCCAAGTGGTACAGTGAAACAATGTCGCAATCAACTGATGAAGGGGGGTGAATTATCATGCATGGCGCACCGCACCTATGATGTGGATATGATAATGCATGTCGAGATCTGTGACAAGTTCAAGTCTTCACCTAAATAACAAAATAATAAAGGTGAAAAGACTGCCTAAACTCAAAGGATGTGCCAACTTCGTACAATCCTAATTAGCTAGGTCTATTTGCTTAAATTTTTGAAGGATGTGCGCACAAGTTCATTTATCCCAACTGCTAATTTTAATCTAGTTTAGGGAGCAAAATTAAATATTTAATATAATTGAGTAAAATTTAGGATGAAATATAATTTTCTGAGTATGGTTTAAAAGCATCTTATATCTTTTATATTTCAATTGTATCTTACATTATTATCTTTATTTTTAAAGTTTAAACAGATAATTCTTATATTTTTTGAATTTTTTCCTATTTTTCTAGATTAGTACAAAATCAGTGATTTTTGTATCTAAGAAGCACGAAAGATATGAAGCGCCATTTGAATTTTGTTCATAATATTATATTTTATTCCAAATTTTACTTCATTTTATTAATTATTTTTGCAACTACTAGTTTTAATCTTGTTTAGGAAGCCAATATATTTAATAGAATTGAGTAAGATTTAGGATGACATATAATTTTATAATTATTTTGAATATTAAGTATATATACTTTAATTTATATTTTTTTCCCTAAGGAAAGAATATATATATAAATAGATTAAAACTTCGGATAACATGTTTTTTGAAGTATCTTCTAGATGTATTTCTTTTATTAACTAATTGAGTTTATCTATATTTATTTCTTTAGTACATAATACCACCGAATCTACATACTGATGCTAGTTATATACGTAAGTTGAGGTAGAATAATGCACACAAATATGTAATAGAAAAAAAAAAAAAAATGTACTGAACTAAACCTTTTGTACAACTCATCATAAATTTGAATGAGAGGCTAAACTATAGCTAAATCTGTACTTAGTGGCAGATTCAATTAGCATGCAACCAAGGAAAGCACAAGAATGTACTTGACTCCTTGGTCAAAGATCCTCATTTGGAAATTCTCACCTGGCCAAATCTTTTTGTCTCCCAATTTCAAATCCCCAATTACATGCATCCATGCTATATATCTCGACAAGTTCCAAGAGCTCAAAGCCCCATGCCATACAAAACCTCCCAAAAATTGGGAATCCATGGATTAATTCTCTCCAATTTTTTATTGTTTGTTCACAAATTATAGCATTTGGTAAAATTTAATATTTGCATAATGCGGTTATAATTCTAAAATAATTTGCTCTCTTATTATGTATATACATATCTTAAATATAAAAAAAGCAATATTATATGAGGAGGGATCTACTTATAACATTTATAAGTTACAACATCTTACAATAATTTAGTTATGCGATTTTCAAAGTTCAAACCGTCGATCTAAATTATTCAACATAATATCTATATTAAAATGAGCTTGGAGAACAAATTTTATATTTTTTGGAATTCTTTTACTATTTATTAATTATTTTACAAAATTATTGTTTTTCACTGGTCCATAATTGTCTAAAAGCAACAATTTTATAAAATACTTCATAAATAGTAAAATATTTAGAAAATACAAAATTTGTTCTCCAAGAACATTTTAATCTAGATATCATTTAGAACGGTTTGGATCGACTGTTTGGACTTTAAAATCACGAAACCAAATTGTTGTAAGATGTTGTAACTTACAAATGTTGTAAGTGGATCCCTCATTATATTATATATATATATATAATATGCTAGCATGCTATGCATAGCATAGAGCCCCTCCGTGCAACGGCTCGGATTTCGAGTTTTCAGAATCCTAACGGTCGATCCGAACAGTTCATCTTGTTCTCCATATTAATGTGTTTGGAGACCAAAATTTTCATTTTTTTTTCATTTTTTTACTTTTTTTTAGATTAATTGAAAATCACTGTTTTCAGCAAATCTGGACCATAACAAAAACAACAATTTTCAATAAATCTAAAGAAATAGTAAAATAAATCCAAAAAATATAAAATTTGGTCTCCAAATACATATTAATATGGAGAACAAGATGAACGGTTTGGATCGACTGTTAGGATTTTGAAAACTCGAGTGCTAGCATATTAGCATATTCCTATATATATATAGAGAGAGAGAGATGGGCTATGGTGAATTGCGAAGTAAAGCAACTATTTTACTTCACACTCATATTTTGTAATTTTAAAGTTCAAAATGTCGATCTAAACCGCTAAACATGATCTCCATATTGAAATGTGCTTGGAGACCAAATTTTATATTTTTTGGATTTTTTTTACTATTTATTAAGCCACTCTGAAAATCACCGATCCGGTGATCCATAAATTTTTATGATTTTTTACTGCTCACTCAGATTTTCAGATTTTTAAAATGGATTAATAAATAGTAAAAAAAATTTCAAAAAATGTAAAATTCAGTTTCCAAGCATATTTTATTATGAAGAACATGTTGGAAGGTTCAAATTGGCTATTTGATCTTTGAAAATTAGGATATTGCATGAAGTATAAACGTGTTTTACTTCACAACTCTCTCTCTCTCTCTCGATATATATATATATATATATATATATATAGAGAGAGAGAGAGAGAGAGTGACTAATGTGCATTCGAATGTATATGGGCCGGAATACATACGGTCCAAATTTGACTTTTCAAAATCCAAACACTCAATCCAAACCGTTAATCTTGTTCTCCATATTAATATGTGCTTGGACACCAAATTTTACATTTTTCTGAATTTTTTTTACTATTTATTAAGTATTTTACAAAATTGTTGATCCAATGGTGGCTCAACAAAACAGTAAAATCAGCAACCTCCGTTAGATCAACAATTTTGTAAAATACTTAATAAATAGTAAAAAAATTCAAAAAAAATGTAAAATTTGGTGTCCAAGCACATATTAATATGGAGAATAAGATGAATAGTTCAGATCGACCATTTAGATTTTGAAAAGTTAAATTTGGACCGTATGTATTTCGGCCCATAAACATTCGAATGCACATTAGTCACTCTCTACATATACAAGAGAGAGAGAGAGAGAGGGTTCACCTTGGCAGCCACTACCAAGTTTTTCAAAAGAGAGAGAGAGAGAGAGAGAGAGAGAGAGAGAGGGAGGTTGGTTAAGCTCAAAACGTTTTTTCCTAGCCTCTAGAACAAATGACTTAGTTTTCTGATTTTTAAAGTCCAAAAAATCAATCCAAACTATTAGATGTTCAATCTATATTAAAATGTGCTTGGAGACCAAATTTTATATTTTTTGTAATTATTTAACTATTTATTAAGATGGTTACAAAATCGCTATTTTTATTAAATTTATGCACCATTGAAAAACAAAGATATTGAAATTATCTTAATAAATAGTAAAATAATTTCAAAAAATGTAAAATTCTGTCTCCAAGTATATTTTAATATAGATTAAACATCTAACGGTTTGGATCAACTGTTTAGACTTTGAAAATTAAAAAACCAAGTCGTTTGTTACAGAGGCTAGAAAAAAATATTTCGAACTTAGCCAACCTCTCTCTCTCTCTCTCTCTCTCTCTCTCTCTCTCTATATATATATATATATATATATATATATATATATGAGGAGGGTTCCAATATCACATGTCTTTCATACCTCATCATACCTTATATTGTATATTTTCATTTTCAAAGTTCAAACCGTTAATCCAAACTGCTCAACATGATATCCATACTAAAATATGCTTGGGGATGAAATTTTATAATTTTTGCAATTATTTTTACTATTTTTTAAGAAAGGTACAAAATCATCGTATTTGGACTGTTTGAAAACAATGACTTTTGCTTATCTAAAAAAATAGTTAAAAAATTATAAAAATTATAAAATTTCATGCCAAGCATATTTTAGTATAGATATCATGTTGAACGGTTTGGATCGACAATTTGGACTTCGAAAACAGATATATACAATATGAGACATGATGAGGTATGAAAGACATGACGTATTGGAATCCAACAGTGGCTTAACAAAATAATAAAATTAGATTGGACCATTAGATCAGCGATTTTGAATGTGGCTTAATAAATAGTATTAAAATTCAAAAAAATATAAAAATTGGCCTCCAAGCACATTTTAATATAGAGATCACATCTAAATTTAAAAATATAAAAATCGACTTTTTGGACTTTAAAAATTGAAAAACGACTTAGTTGCACAGGATCTCAGAAACAATCGATTTGATATTAGCCAACCTCTCTCTCTCTCTCTCTATATATATATATAGAGAGAGAGAGAGAGAGAGAGAGGTTGACTAAGACCAAAGTGGTAGTTCCTGAGTTTTGGTGCTACCAATTCATTTTTCAATTTTCAATGTTTAAACGTCGATCTCAACAGTTCAAGTTGTTCACCATATTAAATTGTGCTTAGAGACCAAATTTTACATTTTTCTGAATTTTTTTACTATTTATTAAGCCACTTTGAAAATCGCTGATCCAACGGTGGCTTAACAAAACAATAAAATCATACACCGTTGTTGGATTAGCTGTTTTCAAAGTGGCTTAATAAATAGTAAAGAAATTCAAAAAAATGTAAAATTTGGTCTCCAAGCATAATTTAATATGGAGAACAACTTGAGTGGTTCGGATTGACGTTTTGAACTTTAAAAATTGAAAAACAAATTGGTAGCACCAAAGCTCAGGAACTACCTATTTGATCTTAGCCAACCTCTCTCTTTCTCTTTCTCTCTCTCTCTCTCTCTATATATATATATATATAACAAATGAATCTGAAAACTTGTTGAACAGTTTAGATCGACAATTTAGACTTTGAAAACGTAGATATAAAATATGAAGTATTATGAGGTATGAAAGGCATGATGCATTAACCATTCTCTCTCTCTCTCTCTCTATGTACATAATATATATATATATATATATATATATATGTATGTATATATGTGTGTGTGTGTGTGTATATATAATATAGAGAGAGAGATGGGCTATGGTGCATTGCAATGCATAGGCCTCCTTGTGCATTGGACCATAAATCACCGATTCAAAGTTCAAATGATTGATCCAAACCGTTCATGTTATTCTCCATATTAATATGTACTTGGAGACCAAATTTTACATATTTTGAATTTTTTTACTATTTATTAAGCCACTTTGAAAATCACCGATCCGGTGTGATATCTCCATATTATATCTAAATTATAGCCCTGATTTACACTAAAACCTGTGTTTTAAAGCCTATAAAAGTGGACTTTGTACTTGTATTTCGATGCAATGTGGTACTGCTATGCTTTATTTGGTATTTTGCAGAAAAAAATGGTGAAAAACTGGATCTTACTACTTTTCATACGGCCCATATGACATTTGGTACGGACCATACAAGTTCTGTCCAACCACACAAAAGGTTCCACAATAGAGGCACAAAATCTCCAAGTCAAAGCACAGGCGTACGGCCTGTACACATACCCCTACGGGTCGTACAACGCTAATTTGGAAAATCCAGCTGGAATATGAAATGAGCATAATTTAATGAGGCCAAAAAGGAAGCCTCTGGGGGCGTGATCTGGGGCATTAAATGAGATATTCCACACCAAAAAAAGAGGATTCATTCACTGGAACTTGGACAATTTTTCTTGGAGCAAAAGACAAGAGGAGGAAAAGAGGAAGAGGTGAAAAACGCGAGTTTGCAACGGATTTTCGGATTTCTACTGTTTTGTCATGAACTCTTTCATCTCTTGTTATTTGTGTTATCTTGTGAACATGAGTAGCTAATTTACTTTGTTTCTAGGGATAAGATGTAGTTTCTAGTTTGGTTTTGTTTGCATGCTACTTGGATTTTGTGTTGAATGCTTTGTTTTTACCTTGTTGTGTAGTTTTTTTATTACTTTATTTGTGCTTGCTTGAATTGATTAGTCATCCCGTTAGATGAATGTGCACATCTAAGTGTTAGGAGCCAAGTCTATGACATTTAATCCAACCGAATAAAGTATATGAAGTAGGGTGAAACCAAGGAGTACCCGAAAGGTGAAACTTTCCTTGAGCCGGAAGTCCTTGGATACTTTTAGTAAACCAACAAGTAACTTAGATAAATTAGGCCAAAATGCGAAAGTTGAGGTTTAACGCATCTAAGAGGAAAGTATTTGAGTCCGGTAATTGGGTACTAGGCCAAAATGCGAAGTTGAGGTTAAGTATCTAGATCTAGTCGATAGAAACCCTAAACATTAGTATCAACGTAGAAAACAGTAGCTGCAACATTAACTCGGGGTCCCATACGGACCGTATGGGAATCCGTATGGGCCGTATGCCTCGGGGTTGAACAGAAATGAAATATGAACTCTAGAAACGCCTTTTTATCAATTGAAGACAACTTTAATTCTCTTTTATTATCTTTTAAACTTGTTATAAATCAGTAGAATTGTTAGAACTAAACCAAACCAATTTCTCTCACTTCTAGAATCTTGAGTGATTTTGGGATAAGTCCGGTTGTTTTCTTCCGTCCCTGTGGATCGATACCTAAGCATACTCATCGATAGGATAGTTCACTTGCTATCTTATTTGACAGAGTATAACAAAGGTTTAAAAGGTATAGCTTGCTATACCGAAACTTTGTAGCATATATTCTGTGCGAACACGGTGGTCCAGAAATTTTTACTGTTCATCCGAATTTTTAGATTTTCAAGGTGGCTAAATAAATAGTCAATTTTTACTGGTCATTTGGACTTTGAATCAGTGATTTATGGTCCAATGCACCATAACCCATCTCTATATATGTATATATGTATATACATATATATATATATGTAGGACTTGGCTACGGTGCTATGGGTTGCATAGAGGCCTCCCATGCAACAGCTCAATATTTGACTTTTCAAAATCAAAACGGTTAATCTGAACCGTTCATCTTGTTCTCCATATTAATATGTGTTTGGAGATCAAATTTTACATTTTTTTAAAATTGATGTTTTTCAGACAAATCTGAACCATAAAAAACAGCTATATTCAATAAATCTAAAAAAATAGTAAAACATTTCCAAAAAATGTAAAATTTGGTCTCCAAACACATATTAATATGGAGAACAAGATGAACGGTTCAGATTAACCGTTTTGATTTTGAAAAGTCAAATATTGAGCCGTCGCACGGGAGGCCTCTATGCAACCCATAGCACCGTAGCCAAGTCCTACATATATATGTATATACATATATACATATATAGAGATGGGCTGTGGTGCATTGCAATGCATGGAGGGGTTTGTGCATTGGATCATAAATCTAAAATTCAAAATCCAAATGGCTGATCCAAGCCATTCATCTTGTTCTCCATATTAATATGTGCTTGGAGACCAAATTTTACATTTTTCTGAAATTTTTTACTATTTATTAAGTATTTTACAAAATTGTTGATCCAACGGTGGCTTACCAAAACAGTAAAATCAGCAGCCATCGTTGGATCAACAATTTTGTAAAATACTTAATAAATAGAAAAACAATTCAGAAAAATGTAAAATTTGGTCTCCAAGCACATATTAATATGGAGAACAAGATGAACGGTTTGGATCAGCCATTTGGATTTTGAATTTTAGATTTATGGTCCAATGCACAAACCCCTCCATGCATTGCAATGCACCATAGCCATGCCCGGTCTTGAGGCAGGGCACCCAGGGCGATGGCCCCGGGCCTCAAGATCTAGAGGACCCCAAAAAAATTTTAGTGTGTATATATTACAAAAAAATTATTTGTATATATTGAAAATAAATAAAATATTAGAAATCAAATTTTGAATATATAAAAACTCTAAATTTTTCTATAAATAGGAATGATCTATTGGCATATTAATAAAATAATATATGTATATAAAGGTAAGTGTATAAATGGTCGGATACGAATTGAATAGTGATCAAACCGTATCTTTATCCGTTATAATTTTTTGAATACGGATGCGAATATGGATAGTTTCGGATACAGATACGGATCGGATATTAAATGTATACGAATACGGATGAGATATCGGATGGATATGAATATAATTTGGATAACTAAAAGAAAATACTAATATACATTCTAGTAAAGTATAATATCTAAATATAGTTTTTTTTTCATTCATTAATTAGATCTAATATTTTTCATAATAAATTTGTTGGATGCAAAACATATATCATATTACCAAAATATTAGTCACTATTCATCTCCTAATATTATATTGTTAATCTGAAATATCAATTCAAGATCAATAATGTTTCTTTTCTAAGCATACAGGACCAAAAAAACAAAGAGAGTCTTGAACCAGCTACATTAATGATCATATATCAATACCATGCAACTAATAAAATATAAGTAATAAATCATTGGTATTTAACAAATCATTTCTTGTAGAGTAGAGATGTAAATGGTCAGATAAAGATAGTTACAGATAGTTAATTATTAAACTGTATCCTTATCCGTTGTAACTTTTCGGATACGAATATGGATGCGGATACAATAATTAATTATTAAACAGTATCCTTATTCATTATAATTTTTCGGATATAGATACAAATATGATAGTTTTGAATACGAATACAGATAAGATAATTTAAGTAATTTTCCTGATTCAGATCCGAATGAAATTGGATAATATATGGTTTATTTACACCTCTATATAAATGACTCAAATTTTTATTCCGCCCTGGGCCGCAAAATCTTCAGGACCAGCCCTGACCATAGCCCATCTCTATATGTATATACATATATATACATATATATATATATATATATATACGTATGTATATGTATATGTATATATACGTATGTATATGTATATATGTATATATACGTATGTATATGTATATATGTATATATACGTATGTATATGTAGATATGTATATATACGTATGTATACGTATGTGTATGTATGTGTACGTATGTGTGTGCGCGTGCGCGCGTGTAGTTTTCTCTGTATCTGTCAATGCACATAGTACAAAACCTAGTATTATTTTTCAGGCCTCTACAACACCTAACATCACCCCAAAAATTTATATCATGATTTATGTGAAAGTGAAATATTTTTTTCCAGTATAAAGTAAGTCAAAGTACAATTAGTACTAAAAGCGCCTTAATTAGGCTGGTATGTAGTTATAAAATGTCACATTATTTAAGGGACCTGTAGTGCTTTGTTGGGGATATAGTACAATTTTTGTCTTGGTAGTAGATATATAGTACAAATTTTTGTAAGGCAGATCCATTACACATTTTGTTTTCAACCTATTTTTAAATTTGGTTAAATATACTCTAGTACTAATGCACTATATTAATTAGACAGGCATGCAAAATTGTTGGCTCTGTTGCTAGTCTTGATTGATAATATATAATTTATTTAATTTCCTTTTTACAAAACTAACTGATGTAATTCTTCCTATGATGACCACTGGGACCATGCACATTGAGATAAATTTGTATCAAGTTATAGGTAACCTAAGTACTTGTAGAACATAAACAGTGCCATAGTTGACTGGAAATTAATTTGCATGAAGTTGTGTCTAAAGTGTATTTCAAGTACTTGTAAAGCAGAAACATTGCACAGTAGACTCCATACAAGAAACAATTTTTTTATTCACATATTCTCTTATTGTGAGGGACCACAAACCATACATAGTTAAAAACCACATATTATTTAGTTTGCTATTAAGTTTTACAATTAATACATAACTCATGATGGGTCAATTTTGAAACTAATTGTATTTATCCGTTATACTAGGTCATGTTTTAAAATTTACATGAGAATATAAAAATTAAGTGAGGTTACTGTACTTTGCAAAGTGCATATAAATAAGTGAGGTTAAAGTAATTTGTAAAGTGCATAATAGCCTGTGCTATGGATTCATGTATATTTTTGTTTTCAAAGTTTAAATATTAGATCTGAGCTACTCAGCAAGATTTTCACATGAAAATGTAGTTGGAGACAAATTTACATTTATTATATATTTTTTTAATACCTTTTCAAATAGGTAAAAATTTAGTAACTGTCAAATATTGGTTCGAAATCTTTAGATCAGATGATTTTGTACCTATCTCGAAGATAAGTTCTAGAATATATAAGTTTGGTTTTTTAAGTATATTTTTATATGAAAATCATGTTGAGTAGCTCGAATGCATGGTTTGAATTTTGTAAATGGAAAGCCTATATATTTTCATTTAATTTTGTGGCTTTCATACATCTGTATATATAGGATTGCCCATGGCAAGCACATATATTTTCATTCTGCATTTATGGTGTAAATATATTATTTTGTTTGCATCACATATTAGATCTTATCTTACTTATAAAGGACACCAAAGTATACTACATTAAAAAATATATATTTATATATTCTTGTTGACAAAAAAAAAAAATGGAACTTAATCAATCCTCAAGAACATCCCTTGGTACCTCACCGTACATTGAATAAAAAATTAATTGCCACATATTTTAGGATCATTATTTTGAATTCTTCCATCAATTAAAAATATATATATATAGTTAGGGGTATGTTTGGAGACATTGACATCTGACTATAATGGGCCATATTAGAGGTTCAAATTCAAATATATAAATAAATGGTTGGGTTAGAAGCTTTAGGTATTATTCTATTCCAACCTATCGTCTACCTATATATATTTAGTGCTTTGTCTTTCTCCTTATATAAAGCCATAAAGCCCCACATATTTCTCAACCTAGTACTCAAGCATATACAATCTAGTTATATATCACCACCTCCATCAAACTTCTCTTCAAAGTGCAGGTTCATATAAGCTCAAATGAGGCCTCATATTTCAATGATCATTTCTCTTATTTTCATATTTAATCTTCTCGCTAGCCAAACTTATGGTAAGAATTTACTTCTCTCAATTCATTATATGTGTAATTTTGTTGTTTATTCTTTTCTAGCTAGTAAACTAACATTAAATATATATCTTTGAAAAATTTCCAGGTTTTACAATAGAGAAAAAGAACAGTCTTGCAAGAGGTAGCATATTCAAAGTGAGTGCACTTATTAATTAATTGTTCACATAATTAATACTTGTTTTTTTTTTCTGAAAGATAATTAACTTGGTTGTTCAAATAATGGCTAACATGGTGCTTTGCATTGTTTTAAATATCAGAGAATGGGATTTGAGGATGTTCTTTGGAAAGCAGAAAATAATAGGAAGCTCCTCATGAAAAGTACTAGTCCCATTGTCTCAACCAAGGTATATATATGTTACATGCCAAACTTTAAATAGCATATATATATATATATATATATATATGCGACTTCATTTTTAGTTAATAAAATCTGATTATTATTTAATTACCATGCAGGAAAAGATTAGGAAAGAAGAAGCAAGTACGAAGAAAGACGGCACGAAACCTGATGACGAGTTAGACATAGCCGGAATGGACTACTCGCCGGCAAAGAGAAAGCCTCCAATTCACAACTGACTTGCTGCAGCTTCAGTTGCAAGCAATTAGAGTTGAGGAAGTAGAACAACACACACACACAGCCTGTTAGCTGGACAGCATTGCCTGAATTGCTGCATCTTTCATGGGCAATGCTCCCCTTTCCTTTTAGTGTAGATAAATTATAATTTTCTAATTAATTAATTGTTGATGTACCAATAGGTAGCAAATTATATGGCCATTTTTGGGTCCTTGGATTTGTTTTGCATGAGACAGAGATAGAGATAGCTTTGTCTCTTATGGCTGTGTGTTTGTAACATTAACCGTTTCCATTGAAATTTGGAACTGGGATAAGAGCATAGAGTTGTAGTAGGTGTCTTAATTTATGGAAAGATTGATCTATTAGGGTTTGGCGTTTTATTATTAATTTATTAAATATGAAAAGTTAAAATCATTAATTTTACTGTTAATCAAGTGAGATGCAGGTGTTCCAGTCAACATTCTTAGTTTATATTTAATTATTTATCTTTGTTGCTGAATTGGGAACATATATTTTAAATCAATTCCAGTAATATTTATTCGGAAATGATTTTTATGAGCAATATCATTTTATGCTGATCATCTACCAATAAGAGCATGCCACGTGTGTGAATTATATATAAATGTTTTAGAAAATTTTCAATTTACTATAATTTTGTTAACATAGTTGACACTTTTTTGAAGAATTTGTACTCACATTTTATGATGGATAGATGAGTCTTAAGGAAAAAATTTCTTGACAATAATTCATAGACTTCATGTTTATTATAAAATACATGTATAAAAGCTTAATAATTAAAAGAGTGACGTCAATAATATATCTAAGTACTATATATATATATTTTGTTTATATATTGAACATAATTGCTTCTATTATATATTATGGAAGAGGAGGGTTCAAATGCACCCCAATTTTTGTGCATCCAAATGTACCCTATCTTTCAAATTTTTTTTCTCCATTTTCAAAGTCCAAATAGTCAATCCGAACTGTTAGATGTGATCTATATATTAAGATGTGCTTGGAGATCGACTAAATTTTACATTTTTTTGGAATTGTTTTACTATTTATTAAATCACTTTGAAAATTGCTGATCCAATGGTCCAGAAAATATAAAATCAGTGATTTTCAAAGTGGCTTAATAAATAGTAAAAAAATTCCAGAAAATGTAAAATTTGGTCGATCTCCAAGCATATCTTAATATATAGATCGCATCTAACGGTTCGGATTGACTATTCGGACTTTAAAAATGGAGAAAAAGGATTTGAAAAATAGAGTGCATTTGAGTACATTTGAACCCTCATTATGGAAAACTAGACAAATATCTATTAGTTTAGTGCTGATATATAAAAAAATTAGGATAGTATATTAAAAGGTCAAATCTCAAAAGTTTCAAGTTTCAAGAATAGGAATATGATGAGACTTCTCTTTTAATAATTATTAAAAAAATGATACAGATATATTCAGGTTTATTACTACTTAAAAATGTTAAAACCCTTTTCTCAGAGTGGTGCTGGATTTTGCATTTGAAAAACAATTTCCGTGTAGATTTTGTTATTAGACCGGGTTTATACAAGAAATGTCTCCATTGGTTTTGCAAACGCCGTCTACTAACTGCAGATTAAGCATTGGTTCTCTGAGGCACAATTGCTGTAATACTTTATACATCAATAAAGGATTATTGGTCTCTCTTATCTTATCCAACCATATGAGTTTCTTTATAGCATGATATAATGATTAAATTCTTCAGAACAATTTTAGTAATCAATTGTACTAATAATATATATTAATTTTCTATTCTAAATAATTATTTTAGATTGATGTATTCACAGGTAATTAATATCATAACAGTCTCCTAACTATTACTTTTTAACGTTAAAAACATCACTTAGTTCATACCATTTAATCTAAAAGTAATGCCACAAATATGTCAAATACCATATTATAATTTTCTAATTGCTGATCATATCCACAATATTTACTATATATACTAAAAATGCCAAAATACATCATAAACTATTCGAATTCAGTTTGACAGAATATAAAGATCAATATTGAGGAATAATTTGGATATATTTCGTGGATAATTCGGTCCCAAGAGGAAGCAAAAAACAAACAAAAAGAAAAAAAAAATCACGTTTTTTTCACGTTTTATTCATGAATAATTCGGTTAACCATTTTATTTGGTGTTCGTTTTGGAAACCTAAAAAAAACATTTTATTAATTCACATATTATTCACAAATAAGCGCTGACTCACTACACAAAATACTACAAATTTTGGATTGTAAAAGATATGGCAACAAAGTGGGTATGGGACAGTCGAGAGGGTCCCACATGTCTGTCAAGCTGTAGATGGATAGCGGCTCAATATGACATGTTGAGACAAGAGGCTACAATCCAACTATGGCAGGCCCCATATGCATGTTCCCTTGTATTTTATAATATATAAATTCATTCGTCCATAAACTTGCGTCGTAATCAAAACTGTCTGTATTTGGTAGGAGATTTAAAGTTTGCAATCAGATAATTGTTTTATATAAAAATTGATTTATCTTTTCTATTCATATGTTGTAGGCTTGTAGTACATAACAAAAAAAAGGAAAAAAGAAAAGAAAAAAAGGGTATGTAAATCAAGCTTAAAAAATAAAAAACTGTAATATTATCCCTTGTTCAGATCGATAGAGACAACACAAGTTACTACAGCTAATTAATTGTTTAAATAGTAGTTTAATTAGTTAGAGCATTAACTTTTTTTGTTTAAAAATATGCATTAATTAGTTGTTGGCTTGAGTCAACATCTGACCTATTAATTTTGTGTTAGCGCCTCCTTTTTTAGATAAAAGATAGATTTTTTTTTTATTTTGTAAATCTTAAAAGTTTTTTTAAAAATTAATTTATGAGGACTGAGGAGTACAATATTTTAATCGTTAAATTATGCTAATTAATAAATGGAAGGGTTCAAAATCTGAAGTAAAATACTTTATTTACTTTGCAAAGTACCGTAGTCTATCTCATATATATATATATATATATATATAGAGAGAGAGAGAGAGAAAGGCTGGGGTGCTATGGATAGCATAGAGGCATCTATGCTACGGCTCAATATTCAAGTTTTCAAAATTCAAACGGTCGATCCAAACCGTTCATCTTATTCTCCATATTAATGTCTGCTTGGAGACCAAATTTTATAATTTTCTGAATTTTTTTACTATTTATTAAGCCACTTTGAAAATCGCTAATCCAACGGTTTTACTGTTTTGTGCAGCCACCGTTGGATCAACAATTTTGTAAAATACTTAATAAATAGTAAAAAAATTCAGAAAATTGTAAAATTTGGTCTCCAAGCAAATATTAATATGGAGAATAAGATGAACGGTTCAGATCAACCATTTGAATTTTGAAAACTTGAATATTGAGCCGTAGCATAGAGGCCTCTATGCTATCCATAGCACCCCAGCCTTACTCTATATATATATATATACACACACACACACACACACAAAGGCTATCATGTTTTGCAAATTAAAGTGGGTGTTTTAATTTGTATTCATATCTCTAGTTTTAAAGTTCAAAACGTCAATCCGAACTATTCAAGTTGACATCCATATTAAATTGTGCTTGAAAACCAAATTTTGTATTTTTTGAAAACTTTTTACTATTTTTTTAGAATTTTTCAAAATCAGTGATTTTCAGAAAATTCTGGACCATCAAAACCAGTGATTTTCAAACATTCTACAAAAATAGTAAAACAATTCCAAAAAATAAAAAATTTGGTCTCCAAGCACAATTTAACATGGACATCAACTTGAACGGTTTGGATTGATGTTTTGAACTTTGAAATTAGAGATATGAGTGCCAATTAAAACACCAACTTTAATTTGCAAAGCATGGTAGCCTTACTCTCTCTCTCTCTCTCTCTCTCTCTCTCTATCTCTCTCTATACTATATATATATATATATATGGATTTGCCTAATATGCTATGGGTTGCATAGAGGCCTCCCGTGCTACGGCTCAATATTCAAGTTTTCAAAATCCTAACGGTCGATCCTAACCGTTCATCTTGTTCTCCATATTAATATGTGCTTGGAGACCAAATTTTATATTTTTTGGAAATTCTTTACTATTTTTTTAGATTTATTGAATATCGCTGTTTTTTATGGTCCAGATTTGTCTAAAAACAGTAATTTTCAATAAATCTAAAAAAATAGTAAAAAATTTCCAAAAAATGTAAAATTTGGTCTCCAAGCACATATTAATGTGGAGAACATGATGAATGGTTTGGATCGATCGTTAGGATTTTGAAAACTCTAATATTGAACCGTAGCACGGGAGGCCTATATGCAACCCATAGCACTGTAGACAAGTCATATATATATATATATATATGAGGAGGGATCCAATTACACCTTTTTTGGTGACACCAAATTACACTCTCCATTTACAAAGTTTTTAAAGTTCAAATAGTCGATCCAAACCGTTCAACATGATGGATATATTAAAATGTGCTTGTAGATCAAATTTTACGTTTTTTCGAATTTTTTTACTATTTATTAAGTATTTAACAAAATCATTATATTCAGATCATTGAATTTTTGTACCCATCTTAATAAATAGTAAAATAAATTAAAACAAAATGTAAAATTTAATTCGCAAGGACATTTTAATATATCTATTATGTTTAACGGTTTAGATTGATTGTTTGGACTTTAAAAATATAAGGTATAATTCGGTGACACCAAAAAAAAATGTAATTGGATCCCCCCCTCTCTCTCTATATATAGTAAATCTCTCTATATATATATAGTAAATGCAGATTTCATCACACTTGCAACTATATATCCACCAAGTATTCAGGAAATAAATTTATAGAGACATCCATATTCACTGAAAAGTATATTAATTTACAGTGATCTTATTAAAAAATAATTTAACGGACCGAAAATAATTAGTTACTATAAATAGTCAGCATTGCCTCCATGAGGGATATTTTGCTACATGCTTTTCATACCTACATTAGTTAAATACTTAAATTAATTAAGAAGAAATTAAAAGTAAGTATATATCATGCATCAAATATAAATATTTGAGTAAATTTTAATTTTTAAAATCTCTATACTTGTACATTGAATTTTAGTTAATTTTAATGGTTACGTCAACAATTTTTACTATCGAAAAAGAGAGCGTTAGAGCCAACAAAAATAATTAAAAATAATTTCTTTTAAACAATTATTCTTAATTAAAAATTGCACTACATCTCAAAAAATTAAATGGGCGGAGTTCCATTATGTTTTTAAGAAGTTGATAAAAAAAATTCCTATACAGATCTGAACCGTTAATGATTGATCGGAGGGTTTAATTGCATAATTGTATACCATAAAATGGGAGAGAGGAGAGGGGGGGACCAATATCCTATGCAATACTCTACAGTGGAGCCAACTATTTAACAGTTTGGGATTTACTCTCAGTCGCTTTGAGATTCAAACTAATGCAGGAAACAATATTATTTGTGCTTTAAGATTCATGCAAAATTTAAAAAATGACCAAAATCTACTAATTAGAGAATCATTCTAAAAGATTCTCTTATTCAGTGTTCTACTTGATACAAATTCGGAGAGATCTCTATATGAGCAACAGAAAGTGTAGAGCCAACTATTTTACAATTTGAGATTTACTCTCAGTCGTTTTGAGATTCAAACTAATGCAGGAAACAATATTATTTGTGCTTTAAGATTCGTGCAAAATGAAAAAAAAAACCAAAATATACTAATTAGAGAATCATTCTAAAAGATTATCTTATCCTGTGTCCCACTTGATACAAATTCAGAGAGTCTCTGTATGAGCAACAGAAAGTGCAGAGCCAACTATTTTACAGTTTGAGATTTACTCACAATCGCTTTGAGATTCAAACTAATGCATGAAACAATATTATTTATGCTTTAAAATTAATTAGTGCAAAATTAAAAAAATAGTCAGAATTCATTAATTAGAGAATTATTCTAAAAGATTCTCTTATCCGGTGTCCTAGCTACTGGATACAAATTAAATTCTGAGAGGTCTCTATAAGAACAACAGTAAGTGCCTCTTTCAAAATCCAACACTAGTCAATATTGGTGCAATTGTGATCACCTAAATTAAAGACAGGCTGTGTGACAGATCGCTTGACACGTGTGCAAACAGAGTCTTGATTTGGAAAGGTAACTACAACAAAATATTTGAGAGGGACAACATTTCCAATATCTAGAAGGGATTTATGGATAGTTTTTGAAATAATTAATTAATTATTTGAAATCAATTCAATATATATATGTTTTGAAGTTAATTATTAAGCTCACCAAATATATATTTGTTGAGCTTAAAGGACAAATTGTTCTACTAAAAAAATAAAGGAAAAACAAATCTTTATCTGATTTATGCAATATATATGCAATCCACTGAAATATGAAATTTCAAATGGATAAATTCCGTCCGAGGTCACTAAATTTTTGTTCTTTGTCATAAATTAATGACTTAAATTTGATTTGTCCTTCTATAGCCACTAAAATTTTAATTTGGTCCAATCAAAACACTCTATAACTTTTCTATTAAAAAAAATAATAAAATATATTTTTAAACGGAATGAGCATATTCCATTAAAATTTTGGACGGAATGAGCATATTCCATTATACTTTGAATGAAATAAGTATATTCTGTTAATATTTTGGACAAGAAAATTATAGAGTGACTTGATTAAAACAGATGAAAGTTTAGTTGCTACAAATGGACAAATCAAATTTGAGTGACTAATTATTAACAAAAAACAAAATTTAATGAACTCCAGCGAAATTTACCCAATTTCAAAGGTCTCATTAGTTTTTTGAGTGAGGCTAGTACCCATATCTTTTTTGTGTTGCAGGTTTCAAATTCGTTGTTAGTACTAAAAAAATAATCTATAAATTTTGATTTAATCTCAAGTTAAAAAAAATAATGTACACAAGTTCAATCTAGCTATGACATACATATTCCTTTGGGATGGTCACTGATACTTGATTTATGATAATATGAACCATGACACAAGAGATACAATATACATATATTCATGGTTAAAAAATATAACACTCATATCATGCATGTATCTTTTAAAGTAACAAATAATTAATTATCACTAATCAAGCAGATGGCACAAATCAAGCAGAATCAGTGTTGCTAACTGATTGATGAGGACAGCCATGTGGAACTGCACCTTAAATTTAAAATACAGAACTCATAACAAAACAAAAACAAATGCAAGGAACTATCCTTGTCAGCGACACAAACATATGGGTGTTTTGTTAAGAGGAGCCAAGGAATTTCTCTATCTTTGGTACAACATTTAACAGTGGTTGCTTGATAGCAACAATTTATCTTTTGTATCTATTTGTTTTGGTTTGTCTTTATTTTATCATGTTAAGAAATAAAATTTTCTTTTAGTAATTATATAGAACTAATAATTAGGAAAGAGTAATGTCATGAAAAGGGCAAAAAAAAGTGTCCTAGACAATAATAGAAATATGAGGAAATTTTTAATATCTCTATTTTTTTTGTAATGCCATCATATTTTCACTTTTTTAATTTTATAATAACAAGATTTTTAAAATTTATATGTCAAAATAAAACCGTTAGAAGTTATCTATATATTTTTCTTAATGCCATCATAAGTTTTATTTTTATATAAATCGACATGTTGAAAAATCAATGCTAAAAATTATCTCCATTAGTTTATTTTTACAATCTCTTGATAACAATCAAAATAAAGTTGAAGTTTCATAATCTTTGACGTAAATATAAAATGAATAATATAGATCATTTCTAACTGTTTTGTTTTGACATTTAAATGTTAACTTTATATTATTAAAGAAAATAAAAACATTTAAACTTTATTTAAATATATGAAAAATTTGAACTAATATAGCAAGTTAATTCACATAAGACTTTATGGAAGCCATTCTCATTCTATTGTTGCATGCATTGACATGTTTTAATTGTACACGCGTATGATTGCTTTATGTTATCGCAAGCTTAAAAAGATGTTGTGTGATATGTTTCAGAGTTTAAAAAATGTGGAGACATCCATTGCCAATATCACATGGGATTGTAAATTGGTGAAGCAAAATATCCATTTCAAAAACCCACAAAACATATTATTTTGTTGGTTAGATTTTGTCTTGCACAAACAATAAAACGTCCCTATTCATGAGTTATTATTATTGGGTTGCTCAAATTTGATGTAACATTCTAACAAGAAGCTGGTCCGTATGTATTGTATTGTATTTGAAACTCAAATTCTTGTCCTTTCATGAGCTTCTCTGTCCTTTATGAGCTTCTCTGTCCTTTGATTACACAAATTAATTTTTCTATTGGAGTTTTTGGAGTTCAATTTCTCTTAATTAAAGGGTAATTCTAGCTTACATTGAATTCATGACAATATTTTCAAAAATATTTTTCAAACTATAAAATTTTAAAATTGCAGATGTATCTCCATCCTAGTTTTGAGTTCATTTGAAATACTATACTAATAAAAATACAGTTGCCAAGGGTACAAAAAATACAGTTGCCAAGGGTACAAAAAATACAGTTGCCAAGCGTATTAATATTATCGACAGAAGTATCCGCAATGATACCGTCAGCAAAAAACACTTTTACCCTTGCCAATACTATCTCATTATTGGCCATCCATCAAAACATTGCTATTTTTTTTTTTTTGTACAAAGAAAGGCTATTCAATAGTTTAACTTACACAAACTTTATATGCACTCGCTTTAATTAATACAAACAACATATATATTCTTAACTTTTGAGTATGCACTAGTTCCAATGATTTCAAATTGATGTATCAAATAAATGCTGGATGTTACTAAAATTGCGACAACTGAAATAAGTTATCACATATATAATTCATTTTTAGCAAATGTAACAATAATAATATGAAAGACAGGCTTATTTATTTTTAGTCCTTTATTTGTTGCACTATTGCAAGTCCAAAAAACCTTTCATATTTGATATTCAAATATTTCCAAACAATTTCGATCAACTGATATCAACTTACTCTAGGCCCAATTAACAGCCCGACTTGACCACACAGAGATAGTCATGGAAAGCAAATTCCAAACTTCACTGGGCTTTCAATTAAAATTATACAATCCTAGTATTAAAGGTCATGATCAATTTGCTAGCTGACCAAAAAGGATTGTACTAAAAATTAATATTGCTAATAACTCTGAACATTATTTTTATTGTAAAAAAATGTAGTTATTGGAAGAGTTTATATATAATAGCATCATGAGCAAAGGAAATTTTATTGATGTCTTTGGGATTGAAGAAAATTCTAACTACTTTTCTGAGGAGAATAACTTCAACAATTGGCCGGATTTATTTTTACAAATGTTAACCAGCAATTAAGATTACTACATTAGCAAATGTTTCACATTTTTACAATGAAAAATTGCATTTATTAATATTAGGTTTTATAATTTTGTTGTTGTAATTGGGATGAATATGATGGTAACCAGCAATTAAGGAGCTGTACACCATCTTGTTGGTGCCTCAAATCATAGTACACCATGGAATTACATTAGCGAGATGACAATTGGATTTAATTTGCCATTAGGGGGTACACACTCTTCAGAACTAACTAATATTGAGAGCCAACCTTTGATCTAGTAACAAAGAAAATATTCTCTGTGTAAGAGGTTACATATTTGAAATCCACATAACTTTAACCAACTTGTGCTAGAAAAAAAAGAACTAGCGGATATTTTTGGGCTGCTATATATTGTTCAAACTATAATACATACATAAATATTTCATAGAGATGTAAATAACAAAATATATTAAACAAACTTTGGCATCAACTTTTGAGGTAAGCGATCCTCAACTTTTGAGGAAGTTTAATTGCAATTGTCATAATATAGCAATTATATTTGGGTATCTGAGAAATATTTGAGGGATTAATTGGTGCTGGGAGATAATTAGCAGCTTCTGTGACACTGATTTTATAAACTATTGGTTTGTTGGATTATTTAGTTTTAGTTATCAAAATAGAAGTACGTGCATGCGAATTGAAAATTGATTAATAATCTTAATTAATTTTTTGTAATATCCGGTAATTTAAATAATATTTTCGAAATTATTTTTGGGCTTATTTATAAAATGGAAGACATAATGATTTGTAATGTAAATATGCAAATTTTAAAAAATTGATAAAAAAAAATAATGAGCTGGTAGCACTGTGGTCCACGTGGCTGCTGCATGACACTAATTACCCACCCAACCCCATTTGGATTCCTATCCTCCCAGGTACCTGATTCAATCAAATTAAAACTGACGGACCAGATTAATTCCATCCGTATCAAACGCAATCGATTCATGTGGAGACTTTAGAGATCTGCTTTGAAATTCGTGACAGGCTAAAACGGTCCAATTATAATTGTCCCCACTCCCCATTATAAGGAATGTGAATTAGAGTTTTAATAAAACCCGACTCGGGTATACCCGTCCGTGCCCGCCCGTACCCGCCGACTGGGGTACCCGTACCCAAGGTCGGGCATGGGTCGGGTACTCGGGTACACGGGTACGGGCAAAAACCGGACCGGACCCGTTTTTTTTGACCAATATCCGACCATACCCTACCCGAGTTTACCCGTACCCGACTACCCGTACCCGTATACCCGAGTTACTGTTCATTCATTTCAAAATTCAAAAATTCTGATTTTTTCCCCCCCAAAAAAAACAGCAAAAAAACAAAAAAAACAACAAAAAAAAAACCAACAAAAAAACCAAACAAAAAAACAGCAAAAAAAAAAATACCCTACCCGCCCTACCCGTACCCGTACCCGCCTTACCTGTCTAGGGTACACGGGTAAGGGTATAACTCGGGTAGGGTATGGATTTTGAAAATTATACCCGCCATACCCGTACCCGAATACCCTTGTACCCGAGTATACCCGTACCCGAGACGGGTATACCCGGGGTACCCGTACCCGCCCGAGTATAAATACTCTAATGTGAATTCACCCCATTTGAATCCCTTGACCTCCTAGGTACCTGACTCAACACAATTGAAACGAACGGCTCGTATTTACTCTCAGCCGGTCAAGATTAGGAATGATAGAGAGGGCAGTATTATTTGTACTTTGAGATGCGTGCCAATCCATTTTCGGACCATCCGATTCAATTCTACTCAATCAGGTAACTTGAGGAGATACGAATTCCAAATAAATGCCCCTATCTCGTGATTCGGTTATGGAGAGAAAAAAACAAAAGCTGCGCGCGTTTGGATTATTTGGTTAGCACTATTTTTGATTTAGTGTACTATTTTATATTTGAATTCTTAAAGAATAGTGTTATTTTTTAGGTTAAGTGTTATTATTGCTAACTCGTTTAAAAAATAAAATAGCACTAATATAGAGTTAGCATTCATTTTGCTACTTTTAGGATTGCATCCAAACACAACCAAAAAAATAGCAAAATATGCTCGATTTAAATTTCTAACTATTTGCAGTTGATTCTGATCCGTCATTGCAATTCGGTTTGGATTTTCTGGATTTATTGCTCTTAGGTAACAAAATTTCTCTATAATATATATCTACTTTCAATTTGTGTTGTTAAATTAAATTATGATGCATATTTATCGAGATAGCTAGTTCAGGTTGGATTTAATTATTAAAATAGTTAGATTATTTGTTATAATAATATGAGAATCGCCTGTGATAGGGAGATATTTTTTTACTAATAAACTACATCCATGTATTATTGACGGTTAAATATGTAGAAATAATTTAGTATGCATATGTGTGAATTAATCTAGTCTATTTGAATATTTGTTTAAATCTGATGTGACATTTTTGAATTAAATGAATCAAATGCATCATACAACCAAACTGTTTTAATCCAAAGTAACACAATTAACAGAACCATTCTGAACAACCAAACTGTTTTAATCCAAAGTATGAATAAATTGCGAGCTCCTCATCTAACTTGATGAAAATTATATTGCTTATAGTAGACCAACATAATCCGCCCCGCCCCCCCCACCAAAAAAAAAAAAAAAAAAACATAGCATGAATTACATTACTTGATAGCCATCTCAGTTGTCATGTAATTTTGCCAATCCCCTACAACAGCTTTTCTGAAGAAATAATCATTTTGTACATTATTACCAATTCCTCTATTTTTGTTGACATTGAGATCTTTGAGCTTATTGAAGCTACAAAACTTGACTATCTCTTTTACCAAGTCATTTTTTATCTCCTCCTCAGAGAATGGGCATGCAAGAAAATTTGCTAGCCTCATTACACCTTCTACTGGATCCTTCATCATCTCCTCATATTTAAGGAACAAAATTTTCTCAGAAGAGTGCAAGCTCTTCATGTAATATTCAACCACATGATCCCAAACAGGACCATATATCATTCGACCATCGCAAAATAATTCAAAGGCTTGAGTAAAAGGAATTGATTCTTTGAACCCTTGAAATCTTTTGAACATGTGCCAATAGGAGACTATAACATCTTTTGGCTCTCTACAGATATAAACTATTGGACATTTTGATGTCTTGATGCTCTCTGGGAGTACTGAGTATGGCAAATGAGTTCCGAGAACCCTAGGCGAAGGAAGGGTTTTGAGATACTGGTCATCTCGTACCGAATATTGAAATTCAGTGAATGGAACACAATCATGAGGATTGAGTTTAAGTAAAGGGTGAGATGAGAAATCATACTTGTTTCGGTGCATTATTGTGAAAGTGAGGGCTTTGAGCCAGGTGGTGCCGGACTTGATAAAGCTTGCCACGATTACATCACTCGGGCGAGACTGGAAGGCCTCCTCCATCGCCATAATGCCAGGAAGATAATTCTCTGATATCCAAAAACCTTTGTAGTTTCGCATCACGCATGCTTGCCATCGTTCTTCCTTTGGGAGCGTATGAATTATATCTTTGTATTTACTATCCACTACTTCAATATTTGGTACCTCATTAAAGGGTCGACGAGACCTTAGTGTTATTGATTCTTCTCCTTTCTCATCCTTAAGTGAAGAAGTAGTGTTAAGTGATGGATCGGCCATGATGAGGAGAAAAGAAGCTGTTGGTTTTAGTCTGATTCAAATGAACTTGCTTTATAATAGCATGAACCCGCTCATGCAATTAATAGAAGAAGTATATACACCAAGAGGAAGTGCGGAACAGTGGAAGCTTTAAATAGATCAACCGAGATAAGTGGGGATATTTATGTCCTTGTTCTCTAGTACGTAAGAGATTTATGAAAACACATGAGCATAATGTTCTCTTTCACATCCAAACATGCCACTTAAATCTGGCCATGCGGCACCGTGCATGTTTGCCCACTCCATTTCCCACTTACTCTGTAACTCTATGTATTTATCACTTTTCTCTCATTTTTACCATTATGTAAAATTAGGAAAAAGTGAGAAAAACAGAAAAAAAAATGAGAAAGAAAGTAAAAGAAATATTTTGTAAATAGATATTTTTATATTCATTGTCATTTGATTTTATGTCCAACTTCAATTTCGACCTACGTCTCGTTGATTCTGAACAGTTGGTGTAATTCAATTTAGATTTGTGATTGATCAATATCAAGTAACCAGACATCTTTATAATATGTTTTCCGATTTGTATAGCTAAATTAGATATTTGATTTGAGTATTGGATAATGAGTCATATTTAATGAGATAGAGGATATAAGGTTGGATTTGAATTGTAAAGTGATGAGATTGTGTTATGAAAATTAGAGAATCGTCTGTGGCAGGCATTCAAATGTTTGAATACTGTGTGTATTGTTATATGGATGACCTAGATCCAATTTCTATCACTAGTTAAATATGTAGGTGTAGTTTGATTTGAATTTGAGTAAATTAATTCAGTCTGTTTGAATGCTTGTTTAAATAAGCTAATTTAAAAAAGCCATCGTTAAATAATCAATTACTAATAAGTTGATGTGGCACTCATCACTGCTACAAGAAAACAATTCATCATCGGTTCAAATTTCAATTCTCTATTGGTTTTTGAAATGATGGTCATCGCTGAAATAGCGAACGTATACACCTACGCTATTGGTTTAGAACTGATAGTGTTGAGCACCTAACGTCATCTGTTCGATGTAATGGACATATAGAAATAATAATTGTTCAATCGCTAAATAAGCTGTTTAATAGAGTAATGCCATCATGTGAAGGTAATAAACCGATGACGTACTTCCAAACTAAAAAAATATTAAAATTATAGATGTATCTTCATATTTTATATAGTGTTGAGTTCATTCGAAATACTATTGGCCATTCATGAAACCATCACTAATTGTTTTTATTTTTTTATGAAGAAAGGCTAAACAGCATTTTAACTTAAACAAACTTTATATGCACTCGATTTAATTAATATAAACAACATATATTAATCTTAATTTTTTAAGTTTGCACTAGTTTTAATGATTTCAAATTTATGTATAATTATATAAGCGAGTTAGAACTAGGGTGTTCTTAAGTTCACCAAGCTTCTTGGTGAATTCAAGTCTAAAACCCATCGGTTTCAAATGACGAATCTAAACCGTTGAAATCCGTCTATCTTACGAGTGATGCGTCTACGTGTGAAAATTTTAAACATTCGAATTAATTTAGTATAAAGTCAAGTGGTCAAAATTAAAGTGTTAATAAATTAATTTTAATGCATTCATTTTTTGAATCTTTTTTTACGACTTGATTTTATGCAAAATTAAATTAAAATTAAAAAATCTACATGTAGACGCATCACTCGTAAGGTAAGCGGGTTTCAACTGTTCAAATTTGCCATTTGAGGCCGATTTGATGAATTTTAGACTCGAGTTCACAAAGAGACTTGATGAACTTAAGACCACCCTAATTCTACTCGATCTATATAGGCTGGATGCAGCTAAAATTGCCTTAACTGAAATAAGTCATATGAAATATATAATTTTGTTTTGGCAAATTAATGTAACAATAATGATATTAAAGACAGTCTTGTTTTCTTTTTAGTCCTTTCAGTTTTGCACACTTGAATGTCCAGAAAACATTTCATATTTGATATACAAATCTTTTGAAACAATTTCGGCCAACTGAGATTTGAAATAGTAACCTTATTTTTTCTAAAAAAATGTCTCAATCACTTGAACAGGATGGCAATGGGCCGAGCCTACTGGTATTTTACTAAGTCCATGCCTGACTTATCTGAAAAAAATTTATGCCCGACCTACCTGACCTATTTTGATGGGCCTGAAAATCTATGCCAGCTCACATGGGTCTTTCCTCCATATCCACACCTGCTTGTGCCTGCCTGCCCCATGGGCTGCCTTACCTAACCCAGCCCAACCATGCCCAACCAAACCAACAATCAACACAAACATAATTTAGCACAGAAAAATAGCAAAACAACAAAGAAATATAATTTAACACAACCAATAACATAGTTTTACATAATACATCCAACACAACAAAATAATTTAGCACAAGTATATATAATTTAACGAGTAGAACTAGGGTGTTCTTAAGTTCACCAAGCCACTTGGTGAACGCAAGTCTAAAACCCATCAAATCGGCTTTAAATGACGAATCCGAACCGTTGAAACCCACCTACCTTATGAGTGATGCGTCTACATATGAAAATTTTAAACATTCGAATTAATTTAATATAAAGTCAAGCGGTAAAAAAACGTTCAAAAAATGAATGCATTAAAATTAATTTATTAACCTTCTAATTTTGACCGATTGACTTTATACTAAATTAATTTGAATGTTTAAGATTTTCACATGCCGACGCATCACTCGTAAGGTAGACGGGTTTCAATGGTTCAAATTCGTCATTTAAAGCCAATTTGACGAGTTTTAGACTTGAGTTCACCAAGGAACTTGATGAAATTAAGAACACCCGAGTTCTACTCTAATTTAACACTAAGCTAAAAATAAAAATTTATCACTGTTACACAATTATTATTTAGCACAAACAATTTAGCATATAAACAACAAATACTTTTCACCTAATACTTCTCTTGCTCCAACATGCTACCTGCACAATATAAATTGTAAGCTAGCAGTACCAATATCATGATATAGTACCAATATATATTGTAAGCTAACAGTACCATAATCTTAATTTTTCATAAAAATGTATGTCTCGGATATGAATTAAAATCTTTTAGTGCATATTTCATAAATCTTTTGGTCTCTGAATTTGAAGTGATAAGAGGTGGAGAAATAAATAAAAATATCGGTACATATTCAAATGCCCTAAAATTGATAAATACAAGTCACTTTTTTGCAATCCTATTTTTAAGATATGTTATATTATTGCTTTACTCCAAACTTGTTCAATTTGGTAACACAGCAAAAAAAAATTCAGACTGTAGAAAGCTAGATTAAGAAAAAGGATGCAAAATGGAAATATCATCACTATTAAACACAAATGGAAAGGTTGGCATCAGAATCCTATTTATGGACAAAGCAACCCTTATCTCCTTTGTCACTATATATGGCTTTAATTAGCTTGATGTTTCCAAAGCATTTGTTGGGGGTAGACATATAGGAAAATACATTTGCTGGTTATATGGATGAAACAAACTGAAATTCGCAATACATCTTTGTTACGTCTCCCATATCTAGACCTAGGCTTGCATCAGCATTTGACAGTGAAATTAACATGCTCTAGAGTCTTCAATTAATCTATAACTTGAGATATGTGACAACAAATTGAGAAAGGCTATAATCTGAGATATGACTATAGCTGGCGAGCTGCTACTTAATTATTTTAATTGTCCAAAATGCTAACTATTTTACAGTTTTATAGATTATCAGAACTGTGCAGTTTTAGTTGTTCATAAAAAAAAAATAGTTACCTCTACATCATTAGTAATAACAAAACATTGAACCCACTACTCTTCCTCTTCTTCTATTGCTCTGATCTGCATAATTAATTCAATTATGTTGTTTAATATAACTTAATTTGTATAAACTAGTTTAATTTCATCTATAAACTATTTAATTTCTTTTTACTTCATCCATGATAAGTTAAGAACTAAACAAGGTTCAGCCATGATATGTTAATAAGGTTAAATGTATTTCAGTTTTAGTAAACAAGGTTCAGCCATGAGAAGTTTGTATAAGCTAGTTTAATTTCATCTATTGCTGACTTTAAAAAAAAAAACCAATTTTGCAATTGAAAAAATCTATTGCTGCCTTTAAACTATTTCATCAATGCTGCCAGTTAAAAGAAATTCATATACAATTAGAAGACAGCACACTTAGAAGAAGGCTTCTCAAAAACTCAGTACCATTAGTTTATCATCAATACCACAAACAGAAATTTAATTGATATAATTGAAGTAAATGACACAAATTTCAGCACTTAACATCCTTATTACTTACTGTCGCTTTCCATGTCATCAACAAAATTAAAATCTACACTTAATTACTGTCTGTACCAATACGGAGATTGGAACCCTCTCCCAATTTCCCACTCAGTTAATTAGTTTGCAACGGTCAAGTTTATTTGTAGCCTTGTAGGTATCAGCTGAGAAGAAATTTGCAAATAATTAAATTTACGAGTTGCTGCTGCTGTGGTAGGTCTTTTGAATTAAAGGTTAATTTGCAAATAAATTATGTGATTGCCTAATGTTTGTTCCCCTTTTTATAGCCGCTCTAAAAGCTTAATAGGTTTTACAAATTTATTTTTTATTATCGTTTTGAGGTACAGACCTTTATGAGTAACTACACAAATTTAAGCTTGAAAACGTTGACAAATCATTAGGTGGATGTTGTTACCAGAATTAATTAGATTTATGTTGCTATGTCAAGGAAACCCAACAGGCAGCCTATGGGCTTCACCTTAAGCCCATGCATGACCTGCCCTGTCTCTAGGTCCGGCCTTACCTGACCCATTACAGTGCCGGGCCAACTGGATAAAGGGTGGGCCGGGTGGATATGACCGGACCGCCGGGCTAATTGGGTTTTTCTGTCATCCCTACTTGAACTACTTGTTATACCAAAATTAAAGCGCCAAAGGTAGATTTACTGGAAGAGTAGTTTTGGCTTCATACAGCGCAAAGACTATAGAATCAAAATAGTAGTAAAATAGTTTGCGCGCTGCATGAAGCCAAAACTTCTCTGTTAAAAGCTTTACCCAAGAAAAACTTCCTGAAGTGCGTATTTGGGATCAATAAATTTGGGGGGTGTAAATGTGAAAGTTAGAAAAATAAATAACTAAATAAGACCCGTACCCGGACCCAGAACGAAAAGTTGACTGCTTAGTCGTGCAAACAATCTCTCTCTCTCTGATTTCTCTCTATTTTAGTATTATATATTATAGATGTACACCACTACACCTCCAAAAGAAATCAGTACACATCAACTAATTAAATCTAAAACGAGGAGCACAATTTGATCATTACTTTTTTATTTGTCACCATTCACTAAGAAAACGGACCTTTGTATTGAATTTAATTTGTTTATTTAAAATGTACAAATTGGGTTTTAGTTTTGTTCCAATATAGCCTAGGCCTGTCAGACTATAACTTGGTAACTTACTCTAGGCCCAGTTAACGGTCTGACTTGATTATCCATTGATGGTCATGGAGAGCATTGGGGTTTCAATTAAAATTATATAATCCGAGCATTAAAGGTCATCAATCTGTACTATACAAGCAAGATTTCACATTTTATTTTGTAATCCTAAATTTCAGTTTGCTGCTAGCTGACCAAAAAGGATTGTACTACAAATTACTATTGCTAATAACTATGCACAAGTTTGATGGGGAAAAAAAATGTAAATATTGGAAGAATTTACACATAATAGCATCATAAGGAAAGGAAATTTTATTGTTGTATTACGGCTTTAAGAAAATTCTATCTACTTTTTTAAGGACAATAACTTTAACAATGGGCCAATATATATGAAGGCTGAATAATTCTGGGCTTGGGTCTAATAAGACATCGGATTTATTTTTACAAATGTTAACCAGCAATAAAGATTACTACATTACCATATGTTTCACATTTTTGCAATGAAAAATTGCATTTATTATATCAGGGAGAAGACAATTGCAATTAATATGCCATTAGCTAGGATGCACACTCTTAAGAACTAGCGGATATTGAAAACCAGTCTTTTGTCTAGTGGCAAAGAAAATACCTATTGTGTGAGAAGTCGCATGTTCAAAATTCAAATATCTTAGCCTTCAACATGTACTAAAAAAAAGGGAGAATTTCATGCAGTCCCCTTAAAAACCTCAAAATTACGTATTTACCCCTCTAAATTTCATAATATCATATTATCCTTCTAAATTTCAAAAACTCACAAATTTACCCAACTTATTGACTTTTCTATTATGACTCATCTTAAAATTATAAATTATCCATTTTACCCTTTTAAAATTAGAAATTATGCTTATGGGTTAATTAATTAATTGACAATATGGCTACATAAAAGTATGAAATTTGGGATTATTTTATCTGACATGGAGCATAGAGTATTTCTCAAACATCATCCACTATAGATAATTAGATAATTCTTGCAAATAAATTAGGATGTGGCAAAAATAATGGATGATATTGGCAATTCCTACAAAAAGATCCGTGTCTTATATTACATATATTGAATGGTAAATAGACGCACAAAGCATACTATTGGTTTTCCATTAATGCAATGCACACGGGATTCTCATAAATCCTTTCTTACGACTAAACGAAACTCAATAAAATACTAATTAATAAAGAAAAGGACAATTTAATTACTTACAGTGGTTAGGCAAAGTTGCAGAGAAGAGCGGCAGGGGCGAAGTCGCAGAGAATAGTGGTAGGGGCGGAGTCGCGCAGAAGAGCGACAGTAGCCAGGGAGTCGCGGAGGAGTACGAGTTCGATCGATTGATCGAGCGGCAGGAGCCTTTTGTTTTGTTGTTTTGAGGTAAAATTTTGACGGGAGTAAATAAAGCAAAATTTTAGTAGCGATAGAATTAGCCCGACGATTTCTATCGCGCCGCGAAAATCTACGCAGGCGCTTTCAATCGCGCCGAGGTACTAGTGCCGGCCGATCTAAGACCTATTCCGGTGTTTTCTATCGCGCCGAGTCTCTCAATTCCGGGAAAGAGTGATTTTCTTGTAGTGATTTATCTTTTTTTTTGAGTAATTAAAGGTTGGAAGTGAAGCAATAGCACTATTATTTAATAATACCTTAATTTGTTATTGCAATAAATGATTTCTCCATTCAAATTTCAAGCTCATCATCTCTCACATCAAAGACCATATGACTTTACCAATAAAAAAAAAACTAATTCTTGATAAATTTACCTTTTTGAAATGAATATTTTAATTCACAAATCTGCAATCCCTAAAGAATAAATTTTAATGATCTCAAGACAAATTTTCCTTTTTTGAAATGGTATTTTTACTTCAGCAATCTGCAATCCCATGTGAAATGTGTCACGGTCGCCACATATTTTAATCGTGTTTATTTAAAACCGTATCTTTACATCCTATTTGGATGGTGAGTAGAGGAACGAATGGAAGGTAAAGAATAGAAGGGAATGAAATGAAATAAAAAGGAAGATTAACATATTTAACATTTTCGTGTTTGAATGATTAATGAGAGAAAATAAATTTAACTTTTATTTCTGTCTTATTTCTTGTTTGGTTGATTAAAATTTAGAAGGTTAATGAGAAATTCAGTGACTGTTGTAGGTTTGAGGAAAAAATCTTGTATGAAAATTATATACGTAAGATATAGGGTTGGACATTTGTGTCATTTTTTCTAAAAATATTTGTAACAAAATTTATTTCCATCCGTTACACCCCAATTTGAGAAGGAAACCAATTCTATTAATTATAGTAATACAAGATTAAATTTTTCACCTCCTGTACCCTTCACCTCCGACATAATTTTATCAACCAAACACGAATCAACGGAAAATTTTTGTTCCTCTGCATTTCCTCCCTTCCTCTACTCTTCATCCAAACAAAGTGTTAAGAACGGCTTCCATAATGTTTTTGGTGAACTTACTGTATTTGTCCAATATTTAACGTTACTTGTCCTTTATATATTTTAAAAAAGGGTTTAAATAAATTTATTTTTGTGCCTCCATCATAATTTTATTTTTTTAAATGTTAATAATTTAAAATTTAAAATATAAATACCAAAAGAAAAATTGTTAGATGTGATCTATTCTATTTTCTCTATATGTTCATAAAAAATATTACATTCCAATTTTGTTTTTATATGAATTAATAAGTTTAAAAAATTAACGTCTAGAAATTATTCATGTATGTATATTTTTATAAGCTCTTGATAGCAACCAAAACAAAGTTTAAATATCATAATTTTTTTACACGTGCATAGATAAAATGATATAGATTATATCCAACAATTTTATTTTGATTTTTAAATTTTAAGTTTTGGGTAGTTATTAAAGGTTTTAAAACTAAAGACACCATAGATGCACAAAAAATAAAAATATGTGAATCCTCATCATATTTTAAATATTGAATGATAATATTATTTTTCTTTTTGCAGACGTGGCAAGCCACTGTTGCACACGTGCTGTAGTTACCTTTCCAAATCAATGATTAAAACAAGCAGCCTATCACTGTATCTAGAGTTCTGCTCTCGGGTAGGAGCAGGGCGGGCCGGGTATATCCGAGCACAGGCACGGGTAGAGGTCGGGCACGGCTATCTCGGGTAGACGGGTATCTCGGGTATTTTTTTCAAAAATCGTACTCTGCCCGTCCTATACCCGTGCCCGTTGTACCCTTGAGGGGCAGGGCGGTCCGGTCTCGGGTATTTGTTTTTTTTCTGTTTTTTTTTTTAACGGTATCGTATAAATATTATTACGTATTTATAATTCGACTTTTAAAATATGAATAGTTCAATATCAAATAGTGTATATATATATATACATAAAATTATCAAGTCACATTTTTATAATTCCTACATAAATAAAATTTGTAACTTATACATAAAAATTATTCTTGCTAAAATTTGTATGTTTATTCGGCTAAGTACAAATGTATTTATTTATTTCTTTACACGAGTCATTTTATTTTATTTTCAAATTCTCATTCTAATTATATAGTTTCATAATTTATTTATATCTCGAAATTTTTAGTTTACATTTTAAATTGATAATATATTTTCTAAACGTTCATTTTAAATTGATAATATATTTTTAGCAGTAGGAGCGAAGTCAGACTTTTAAGTTATTAGGGTCAAATATTATGAATGGAGATCAGTCATATAAAATTTTTATGCTCCGAATGAGAATCAATATTACTGTATCTATAGCATTTTATCTTATACTATATAAAAAATAGTATATATGCTGCGAATGAGAGTCAATATTACTGTATCTATAGCATTTTACCTTATACTATATAAAAAATCATATACAAGTACAAAAAATTTCAAAATAAATAGAGTCAATTGTCCCCATTCCTTCAATGTAACTCCGCCTCTAGAGAGCAGTATGAAAAGAATCAGATTTTCAAACTATGAGAACTAAATTAAGTGAACATGATTAATCATATTATGCTTAGTATGAGAATCAATTGTATATTATCAATAGCATTTTATCTTAAATTATGTAGAAAATATTGTAATTACAAAAATTAAGTTTTTAAAAATAAACAAAGATCACTTCTCATATTCTCTATTACTAACTTCACCTCTAGATAGCAGAAATAAATAATCTATAAAATATCAAATATGGGTGAGACTTCATATTTTTCAAAAAAGAAGAAGAAGAAATAAACAATCAAATGATTCGCATCAAAGTTTCAGAAATCAGTGTTCCAGATTTGGCCTGACTATTCCAAATGGAACCGACTGAATTATAATGAAAAACGAGGAAAGTAATAAATAAAAATTCACATATCAAACCACTAAAGCTACTTTTCAGGTTTCATAAAGAATAACATTTATTGAAGAAAATAATAAACTTTAAATTAATACAATTTATTTAAACATATCTTGCATATTGCAATATAACCATGTACAATCAACATAACTGCATGAAATTTCATTATTCAAAGGTCGAGCATTCCTCTAACTCGAAAAAAATTAGTCAAATTTCATTTAGTACAGGATTTATTTTTGTTGCTTAAAAGTGAATTTTGTGTGTTTAAAAACTAAAATGTGAATTATATATGGATTTTACAGGAGAAAAATAAAAAAAATATGTACTAAAAAAAGATAGACAAAATTTTATAGACAACAGTTAAGTATCTCCAAATCAAATGAGAGTTCATCAAAGTAATTTTCTTCTTTTAAGAAAAAACAAAAGTTGATTTTTAAGTTGGTTCTCAAGATAAGAACATGTTTGACGTTTAAAATGTATTGGGTAGCTTATCCTTCAATTTATATTTTAAAAACCTATTTTTTAAACCTATGAAAAATAAATACGAATTTCACAAATAAAACCTAACATCAAAACAAATCTAGAAATTAAAAAACAGAAAATAAATCTAACCTATTTAAAAATAAATTTAATGTAACATTTGTAAAATAAAATCTAATGTAACATATAAAGAGAAATAAAAAAACAGAATTTAAAAAACAGAAATTAAAAACAGAAATTAAAAAAACAGAATTTAAAAAACAGAAATTAAAAAACAAAAATAAAAACAGAATTAAAAAAACAGAAATTAAAAAACAGAATTTAAAAAACAGAAATAAAAAAACAGAAATAAAAAAAACAGAATTTAAAAAACAGAAATTAAAAAACAAAAGTTAAAGAACAGAAATAAATATAACATATTTTTTAAACCTATGAAAAATAAAAACGAATTTCACAAATAAAACCTAACATCAAAACAAATCTAAAAATTAAAAAACAGAAAATAAATTTAATCTATTTAAAAATAAATCAAACATTTTCAAAAATAAATCTAACGTATTTAAAAATAAATCTAACAAAAAAAATGGATGGGATTGAACCGGGTCCGGATGGGATTGAACCAGGTGGAGGGAAAACCAAAAATTGGATTTTGAATTTTGAATTAAAGTGGGTCGGGTATACGGGTACGGGTACGGGTACGGGTAAGGGTATACGGGTACTTGGGTACGGGTAATGTCGGGTACGGATATGGTCGGGTATAGGTATGGTCGGTCCAGATATGATCGGGTATTGGTCCAAAAAAGCCGGTCCAGCCCGTTTTTTGCCCGTATCCCTGTACCCGCGTACCCGCCCTATACCCGGGCTCGGGCACGGATACCCCGAGCATAGGGTACAAGCGGGCAGGACACGGGCTACCTGAGAGGGATATTGTCAAAACTCTAACTGTATCACACAGCCTGTCTTCATTTCTTATATTTTATTGCCAAACATTTTTTTTCTTTACTTTAGTTGAAATTTTTTAGAATCTTTTGCTGTCAAGTTACAACTTATATGTACAACGATATTATTATAGTTGATTTTGTTGCCATAGTGAAGATTGTAGAGGTACTGAATTTTGGTAGCATGAAAGCAAGGGAAAATGCAGCGGCCACTCTGTTTAGTTTGTCGGTTGTGGACAAAAAAAAAGTAGCCATTGGTGAGGCGGGTGCAATACCACCAGTAATTAATCTACTGTATGAGGGTAGCCCGCGTGGCAAAAAGAATACAGCAACTGCCATATTTAATTTATGATTCACGCGCCTAACGCAATCTAGGACAATTCTGACTGTACTATCTATCTAATAATTAATATGGCAATAGATGTTAACTATCTTGGGCTCTTATATCTAACTAAATTTTTTTTGAACCCTTTTGAATTTTGGGGCCCAGAGCCATCGTCCTGGGTATCTTGGAAATCAACTCTGCTGCTCTCGAAATAGAAGAGCAGGACTTTGTTATTCTAAATCGAACCGTTCATCTGTGTTGAGATCCGAGCATAAAAAAATTCAACGGTCCGATTTTGAATAACAGGGTCCTGCTCTCCTATTTCGAGAGCAGCGGAGTCGGATCCGAATACCCTAGACCAGGGTCAGACTTAACCGCTATAGGTACAAAAATGCTTTCACCCGACTCTAATTGTACCCGTTGACATCCCCATGTGTTACCACCCGTTACGATGTAGTATAATGAGTCTACGTGAAACATGGCAGTGTGGTCCTGAAATGTCTTAACTGTGTTTTTGTGGAAATATTTGAATAAAATGTTATAAATGGTAATGGGCAGAAATTGTTTTAAACGAGTTTATGTTGGACGGAGACTGCTTTGGGGCTTTTAATTGTTTTAAACGAGTTTTATGTTGGACGGAGACTGCTTTGGGGCTTTTAATTGTTTTAAACGAGTTTCCTGTTGGACGGAGACTGTTTTGAGGCTTTTAAGCGAGTTTTTGGTAAAAGAAAAATAAAAAATCACAGGACGTCATTCCATATTGACGGTATTGAACTAGAGTTCGGATCTTGATCGGAATTTTGTCAAATAATGCAGAAAAATATTCGAACAATTTGAAAACTTTCGTTAAAATTTCACTTCATTTTTTGTTTAAATTGACTTACTAAACAATTTCAAAAATATTCGAACAATTTTGACACAAGACAAGTGATTTCTGATTATTATTGACTTACTAAACTGTACCGTGTCGTGAACGTATTGTGATAATTTTTGGTCTTATATGGTATGGCTTGTCTACAAACTTTGACATGTTGACACGACACGTATTTTGGTTACATCTAAACACTACACCACACATTTAACATGTTTCGGATATGAAAACACAACACACGTTCGAAGCACAACAAGTCTGGAAATTTTAACGCATTAGCACGACACGTGTTCCTTCATATTCTAGACACACCAAAACACAACACACGTCTAAAGCATGATACAACATGACACGTATATGTTGTGTCGTGTTTCGTTCAATACCAGGCAACTATAATATATAGCATGCATAATCCGGAAGTGCATTTCAGAGCAGTACTCTAAAAAGTATTTTCATGCCATGCGCCATGTTCCAGACATGTCATGTCATGCTACAAACACGTGAAAACACGACACATGTCCAAAGCACGACACATGCCCAAAGCATGACGTGCCCGACAAGTCTAAAAATTTTAACCCGTTACAATCAATAAAAATTTCGGGACCGGTGTTGATTTGTAGAAAGATGAATTGTTCTTGGAGGAGGGATCAAGTTACAACAAAGTTACAATATCTATTTTTTTTATTTTCAAAGTCCAAATCGTCGATCCAAACAGTTAGATATTCAATCTATATTAAAATGTACTTGGAGACCAAATTTTACATTTTTTTAAATTTTTTTGCTATTTATTAAGATGGGTACAAAATCGTTGTTTTTTAATGGTGCAGAATTTTAATAAAAACAACGATTTTGTACCCATCTTAATAAATAGAAAAAAAATTCAAAAAATGTAAAATTTGGTCCAAGCACATTTTAATATAGATTGAATATCTAACGGTTTGGATCGATGATTTGAACTTTAAAAATGAAAAAAATAGATATTGTAACTTTGTTGTAACTTTCAAGTGTTGTAACTTGATCCCTCCTCTTGTTCTTGACATATTTATATAATTAAAGTACAATACTCTTAGTAGTTTTGTATAATTGATGTAAAATATTCATACTTCCAAATAAAAATAAAATAAATTAAGATAAATGGTCTAATTGATTATTAATTTCTTGAACGCCCTTAATGGAACTAAGGATCCCTTTGATAAGTTATGATCCATTTATGTTTAATAAATCTGAAATTTACATAATATTGTCAATATGTGTGGGAATATACACCATGACACATTGACGTGAGTCACAGAAGATCAGATTAAGATTGACGAATAAGGCAAAAGATTGTGGAAGATTTGTTTGCCTTCAATGTAATATTTAGGCAATCTTATATTAGGGAAATAATGTGGAGAAGGATATATGTTATTAAGGAAATATGTATATGTTAGGAAATATCAATTAAGATAGGATAAATTAGCGATCAGATTATATATGAGGTGGCGTTGTCCAGAAAAAGATATACGAAAAAGACTCTGGAATTTTATTCTAAATTAATAAAATAAAGGGACGGAAAGGAGCTTCATGAGAGTGATTGTGTTTGTGTTTTTTGTTATACTTTCCTAATATTTTTGTTCATATCGGAGCATGGTTGCTTAGTAGTATAACTAGAGAAATTGTTCGTATCGACACATCCTTGATTCCGAAAGTGGGAAGTAGATGTAGTCGTTAATGGGTGGCTCATAAACTCTCTTGAGTCACGACTGCAAAACAAGTACATCCGACACCCTACCACAAGAGATGTGTGACAAGTACTAGCAACCACCTATAAAATAAGTGATGAGGCACAAGTGTTCACACTAAAACAACAGGTCTCACATGTCAAACAAGACGATAAAATTTTAGAAGAATTCTATAATCAACTGCATGGTATGTCACAAGAAATCGACTTTGGCAGCCCAAATATGATGGCATGTACCTATGACATAGAAATGTTTAATAATTTTATTCAAAAGACCCTAGAAAAACCCACATCTGGAGAATTATTCTCCGGAAAGACACTCCTGGATCCGGAGAATAATTCTCCGGAAAGGTCTGGATCTGAAGAATTATTTTTCGAATTTGACAAATTTGAAATTCATTCGATTTTGAGTGCAAAATGTTAAATTTTGTTATTTTTCTAATACTAATAAAAATTTCGGTGTACAGTGTGTACATATAAGTTGTACATGTATTATTATAGTTGATTTTGGTGCCATAGTGAGGATTGTAGAGGTACTGAATTTTGGTAACATAGAAGCAAGGGAAAATGCAGCGGCCACTCTGTTTAGTTTGTCGGTTGTGGACAAGAAAAAAGTAGCCATTGGTGAGGCGGGTTCAATAGCACCACTGATTGATCTGTTGTATCAGGGTAGCCCACGTGGCAAAAAGGATGCAGCAACTGCCATATTTAATTCTGACTGTACTATCTACCGGATTATTAACCGCCCTGCATATCCGCCTCTACCACTTTGGTAATAAATAGTAGGCACAAATACTAAATGATTTTTATGTGAAGGGTACCACTTTGGTAATTTTCCTTTTCTAGTTTCGTTTATTTATCTCAAATTTTAAGCATTAATTGAACAGTTAACCAAATGAAAATGAAAGTAGTACTGTTTATGTCATGCATACAACCATGTTAGCAAACATATGTTGGTAAAATATTGCTTCTGATATAGTGAATAATACACCAATAAAACTATATTTGCGTGCATGCCATGCGTACTGTACGCAGCGTACAACCATGTTAGCTAACCTATGCTGGTAAATCAACAATAGGAATGCACTAAGAAAATCAAGCTAGTGCATATAAGTGTCAAATTACTATTATTTTTTTAAATTGGAGACATAAATTGAAAAGATAACAAATTATGGATATACGAATGAAATATTTAGCAATTAGATCGTGTTCACACAAAACATCTGTACAACTTGATGGAGAAGAATTTCATCAACATTAACGGACGGGCTGATTATGAACATATCTCTTTAATTAATTTATTTCGGGCCAAACATGAACAGGGCCCGTTCCATTTAATTTTCGAACCGGGTAGAGTATGAACTAGGGGTGTCAACGGGTACGATACGGGTCGGGTGGAGATATTTTCATACCCGTACCCGTTATGGTAACGAAAAAAAATCTTTACCCTTAGCCGTATTTTCGAATACGGTACGGGTCAGGTAAACAGATAAAAAAGTGCCACTAACATTTCGATTTGTATTTTTGATAAAATATTTTTCAAAATAAGAAAAAAAATAATGAACACAACTAATTTGTATTATGAAAATTTAATAAAATACAAAAACTTTATTGTATCATGCATCATCTTCATACAAATATATATTTATATATATAATTTTATTTTTTTTCAATTATCTTATACGAAAACGGGTAAGATAACGAAATAAAATCATTACCCTTACCCGTACCCGTACCCGATTAGCTAATGAAAAAAAAAATCTTATCCTTACCCGTGTTTTCGGATACGATACGGATCAAGTAAACGAGTAAGAGGGTGCCATTGACACCCCTAGTATGAACAGGGGGTTGTTCATTGGCAGGTCTTTCTCCAAGTGGATATCTTGCTAGTTGCATAATTTATAGTCAAAGTTGTGGATAAATACGGCTGCATCTGCATTCTCTTTTCCAAACACAAGTAGCCAACTGGTTTATCAAATAAAACCTATATAATATAATATAAGACACAGGGACGGAACTTTATTAAGGTAATCCACAGGTGCTTGGCTAATTTTATGATCTTAAAACCTTTTATCCTGTGTAGAGAAATTTAATTAAATTTTTTTATTTTAAGTTTTTATACAACCCAGCTGCTCATCAAAAAATGATAAATATGTGCTTGTAGAATTTAGTTTGTAGAATTCCACTTTGTGGTTGTGGAAATTTAAGTTCAAATTCCACTAATCACACATTATGTATTTTATGTTCCAGCGGCCCAATTTAAATTTAAATTTTGTACTTCATTCCCCGTTTAAACTCACTTCATTTCTTCATGTACCAGGTTGTAATTACTACCATAGTTGGGATGACAAGCAAGATTTTGATTATTGGCGGAACCGGCAAGCTTGGGAGGCATGTTGTTGATGCCAGTATTCGTGCCGGCCATCCGACCTTAGTTTTGACAAGGCCACCGTTAGACGATGATATGGAGAAAAAACATCTCTTGGAGTCTTTCACAACGCTGGGAGTTCAACTCATCTTTGTATGTACCTTACCTTATTTTAAATACAAAATAAAAATAAATTTTATAGCCAGAACTACTGTCGTATTATATGATTTTTTTTTTTTTTTTTTTGGTATGGTAGCAACTAAAGAACTATGTTGTCCTCGCATATGGTAAGTTAGGATAAGTTTAGTATGGTAGCAACTTTTGGAATCAACAATACATTCACAGGAGTCTGTTTATAATATTTTGTGCTGACATACCGAAGTTTGATGCAAATTAAAGTAAAGCATTTGTTAACCACATGAATCTATGCATCCTTTCCAATGTTCAGGGATCGATACATGATTATGACCTATTGTTGGAGGTGGTGAAGAAAGTAGATGTGGTCATCTCGTTACTGGGGCATGAACCAGTACTATTAAAAAGCCAAATCGAAATTCTAAAGGCCATCAAAGAAGCAGGAAATGTCAAGGTAATGTAAATATAATAATTAATTATATATGTGTTTGTGTGTGCATATATATTTACATCAAATTTTTCATATCTAATGCTACAAAAGAGAGAGCCTTATCAATTGTCAAAACTACAGAGATTCATTCCTTCGGAGTTTGGCATCGATCCAGAACATGTCGTTGATGCTGTCGAACCGGCAAAGAGTATGTTTTTGCTGAAAGCGCAAATTAGGCAACTCATCAGGAATCATGGTATTCCACATACATTTGTTTCTAATAATTGTATGCACGCTTTCTTCATTCCACGACTAGGACAAGCAGATATTTCGCCACCCATCTTTGATAAGGTAAACATCACTGGCGATGGAGACTCCAAAGGTAAATCAATTTATGTATATCTGGTACAATAAGTTATAGTTGGCGACTTTTGCATGAGAACCTAAATTGATTTGCATGTCGAATATGTTGTCAGCTATCTATGTTAACGAGCGAGACGTTGCCACTTACGTCATAAAAACTGTCGATGACCCGAGGACTATCAACAGGATCTTGTATGTGACACCGCGCGAAAATATCTACTCTTTGAACCAGCTTGTGGCACTTTGGGAAAAGAAAATAGGGAAGGCTCTTGAAAGGAAATATGTAACTAAAGAAGAGCTTCTTGCAAAAATATCTAGTGAGAATTCTCATGTTTCGGATAAGTCAAAAGTTAAATTTCTAATTCTCCAGTTAGAAATATATTCAAAGTATAAAATATAATTAACATTTTTTTTTACTTGGAGATATTGAAATATAACCTAAGTGGCTATATTTAGTTATATTTAGTTATCGAATAAGAGGTGGAGTAAACTCATTATTTAATGTTAAGTTATTGAATAAGAGTAAGTTAAACCACCTCTCGAAATGGATTAACTTACTGCACATTTACTCTACCGTATGCCCACTACAATAAACAAAGATACATTTCCTACATTTATTCCTCTATAAGGATTGATTTAAGCCGTGACTTCAGATGCCAAACAAGATGTTAACATAATGAGTAATAATTTTAAGTAGGCAGCACCTAAACATGATATGAATTTATGCTAATTCGCACTTTTTTCATATCTTGAAGTGCATGGTAATTATATGCATAGTAATATATGAATTCAATTGGATTTTATGCAGGCTCGCCTAGTCCGCTTAATTTTCTGCTATCAATTGCTTATTCTGTGTACATAAACGGAGGAGCAACCAATTTCAACATTGACCAATCCACTTATTTAGAAGCAACTGAATTGTATCCTGAGGTTGACTATATTACTGTTGAAGAATTCATGGATAGCTTGCTTTGACGAATCGGAGCCTATTTTAATGTGGATCTTTTTTTATTTCAAATATGTACTTCTGCTATATATATATGTACAACTTCTCTTTATCTCCAATAAACTCTTACTACAAATATGTACTGCTTCTATATACTAATTTTCTAGTCATCCGTTGCTGCGCCTACTAGAAATAATGCATTTCTTTAGGCCCTTGGATTCATTGACTCAGTCTCATGTAGGCCTTGGCCATTTAAAAGTGGACTCCGGTTGTTATAGTAATGAGCTTTGGATTCAATCTATTTTTTTTTATGATAACTTCTTTATTGCAACATATATATAACTGCAAATGTAACTTTTTATTATTATGTTAAGATTAATTTGTTAAATATTTTACATATATTTACGACAAATTGATTTATTCAACAGCTAATAATATTTTTAATAATAATGTATGACACAATTTATTTATACAACATGTTCTATTATTTTATTTAATTAATAATGGAAATACTTGACATAACGAAATAATAACAAAAAAAATTATATTTTCCGATATTACGTACAAAATGTGTTTGATATATTTATTTTTATACAGTACTGGTTCATGCCCCAGTAACGAGATGACCACATCTACTTTCTTCACCACCTCCAACAATAGGTCATAATCATGTATCGATCCCTGAACATTGGAAAGGATGCATAGATTCATGTGGTTAACAAATGCTTTGCTTTAATTTGCATCAAACTTCGGTATGTCAGCACAAAATATTATAAACAGACTCCTGTGAATGTATTGTTGATTCCAAAAGTTGCTACCATACTAAACTTATCCTAACTTACCATATGCGAGGACAACATAGTTCTTTAGTTGCTACCATACCAAAAAAAAAAAAAAAAAAATCATATAATACGACAGTAGTTCTGGCTATAAAATTTATTTTTATTTTGTATTTAAAATAAGGTAAGGTGCATACAAAGATGAGTTGAACTCCCAGCGTTGTGAAAGATTCCAAGAGATGTTTTTTCTCCATATCATCGTCTAACGGTGGCCTTGTCAAAACTAAGGTCGGATGGCCGGCACGAATACTGGCATCAACAACATGCCTCCCAAGCTTGCCGGTTCCGCCAATAATCAAAATCTTGCTTGTCATCCCAACTATGGTAGTAATTACAACCTGGTACTTGAAGAAATGAAGTGAGTTTAAACGGGGAATGAAGTACAAAATTTAAATTTAAATTGGGCCGCTGGAACATAAAATACATAATGTGTGATTAGTGGAATTTGAACTTAAATTTCCACAACCACAAAGTGGAATTCTACAAACTAAATGCTACAAGCACATATTTATCATTTTCTGATGAGCAGCTGGGTTGCATAAAAACTTGAAATAAAAAAATTTAATTAAATTTCTATACACAGGATAAAAGGTTTTAAGATCATAAAAGTAGCCAAGCACCTGTGGATTACCTTAATAAAGTTCCGTCCCTGTGTCTTATATTATATTATATAGGTTTTATTTGATAAACCAGTTGGCTACTTGTGTTTGGAAAAGAGAATGCAGATGCAGCCGTATTTATCCACAACTTTGACTATAAATTATGCAACTAGCAAGATATCCACGTGGAAAAAGACCTGCCAATGAACGACCCCCTGTTCATACTAGGGGTGTCAATGGCACCCTTTTACCCGTTTACTCGATCCGTATCGTATCCGAAAACACGGGTAAGGGTAAGATTTTTTTTTTCGTTAGCTAATCGGGTACGGGTACGGGTAAGGGTAATGATTTTATTTCGTTATCTTACCCGTTTTCGTATAAGATAATTGAAAAAAAAAAATTATATATATAAATATATATTTGTATAAAGATGATGCATGATACAATAAAGTTTTTGTATTTTATTAAATTTTCATAATACAAATTAGTTGTATTCATTATTTTTTTTCTTATTTTGAAAAATATTTTATCAAAAATACAAATCGAAATGTTAGTGGCACTTTTTTATCCGTTTACCTGACCCGTACCGTATTCGAAAATACGGGTAAGGGTAAAGATTTTTTTTCGTTACCATAACGGGTACGGGTATGAAAATATCTCCACCCGACCCGTATCGTACCCGTTGACACCCCTAGTTCATACTCTACCCGGTTCGAAAATTAAATGGAACGGGCCCTGTTCATGTTTGGCCCGAAATAAATTAAAGAGATATGTTCATAATCAGCCCGTCCGTTAATGTTGATGAAATTCTTCTCCATCAAGTTGTACAGATGTTTTGTGTGAACACGATCTAATTGCTAAATATTTCATTCGTATATCCATAATTTGTTATCTTTTCAATTTATGTCTCCAATTTAAAAAAATAATAGTAATTTGACACTTATATGCACTAGCTTGATTTTCTTAGTGCATTCCTATTGTTGATTTACCAGCATAGGTTAGCTAACATGGTTGTACGCTGCGTACAGTACGCATGGCATGCACGCAAACATAGTTTTATTGGTGTGTTATTCACTATATCAGAAGCAATATTTTACCAACATAGGTTTGCTAACATGGTTGTATGCATGACATAAACAGTACTAGTTTCATTTTCATTTGGTTAACTGTTCAATTAATGCTTAAAATTTGAGATAAATAAACGAAACTAGAAAAGAAAAATTACCAAAGTGGTACCCTTCACATAAAAATCATTAAGTAGTATTTGTGCCTACTATTTATTACCAAAGTGGTAGAGGCGAATATGCAGGGCGATTAATAATCCGGTAGATAGTACAGTCAGAATTAAATATGGCAGTTGCTGCATCCTTTTTGCCACGCGGGCTACCCTGATAAAACAGATTAATCAGTGGTGGTATTGAACCCGCCTCACCAATGGCTACTTTTTTCTTGTCCACAACCGACAAACTAAACAGAGCGGCCGCTGCATTTTCCCTTGCTTCCATGTTACCAAAATTCAGTACCTCTACAATCCTCATTATGGCACCAAAATCAACTACAACTATAATAATACATGTACAACTTACATGTACACACTGTACACCGAAATTTTTATTAGTATTAGAAAAATAACAAAATTTAACATTTTGCACTCAAAATCGAAAGAATTTCAAATTTGTCAAATTCAGAAAATAATTCTTCAAATTCAAACCTTCTTTCCGGAGAATTATTCTCCAGATCCAAGAGTGTCTTACCTGAGAATAATTCGCCAGATGTGGATTTTTCTACTGAATTTTTTTTGTATTTTTGTGTTTATTATTAATTATTATTAACTATTTATATTGCATATTAATATTTGATGTTAATATTTCAAATTGTTTGAAATTCTTTGTTCAATTATTTTAAGTAAATATATAGTTATTAGTTTTAATTCAATTCGTTATCAAATTTTTGAATGTAATTGTTTGTAAATTGTAGTTAATTCATAGTTTTAATGTAATGGTTTGATAGTTAAGAATAAGGCGTAGAATTGTTGAATGTAATTGTCTGTAAATAATTAATTAATTAAGAGTTTTAATGTAATCACAGTCGATGTGTCAGCTATCCAGGTGATCTAGTACAAGCTCAGCTCAATGAGATACGGCGCGTATTTATCGTGATATTTGCAATACATCATGTAGTGCTTGACGTTTAAAACATCAGTAGCCTATATTGGAAAAATTAGGGATTACAATATGATAGGATCGACCAAAATGTAAAATTTGGTCTCCAAGCACATCTTAATATATAGATCGCATCTAACGGTTCAGATTGACTATTCGGACTTTGAAAACGGAGAACAAGAATTTGAAAGATAGGGTGCATTTGGGTGCACAAAAAATTGGGTGCATTTGAACTCTCCTCTTATTGGAGATGATATTTGTGGTCCCAAAATTATGAGTCACATATTTATCTAATATAGTGTAAATATATGGAATAAACACAAAAGCCAATTAATTATATTTGAGATTCTACAAACTACAATTAATAATTGATTAATTAAAATTAAACTCAATCTACTTGTAGACTCTTTCTCTTCATCTTTTTGTTATATTTTCCAGGAGACCATAATCTCAATTCTGTCCCATCTATTTCAAGGGTTATTCTTCTCCACAGATATCATCTCCAATAAGCGTGATTGAAATGACATTGAGAGGAAAAGAAGCGATTAGAAGAAGAGGTTTTATCGCATATCCAAAAAGCATGATTGGAATGGCTGTGGAGAGAGTTTGAAGCAATTAGAAGGAGACGTTAACATCTGTGGAAGGGAAAGGGCATAATATTTTTGGCGATAAAGGAGGCGAGAGCAATCATAAAGGGAAGAAAATGACATAATTTGGTTTTTAATATATTCTATAAAATATTAAACATAATTGTTGTGTATTTTAGATGTAATTATTTTGGGACTAATTCGTACACTTTTTGCTTTAAATTTATAAACCTAAATACGCAAAGTAGATTGAATTTCAAGGGCATAATCTATCTTTGTAGTAAATGAGGTATCAATCTAAAGACTAAGGCAATTGTATTTTCTATTTTAACTAAATTAAAACTAAATAAATATAAATAAGTAAAAGAGGGGGGGGGGGGGGGGGGGGGGGGTTGTTGCAAGTAACTAAATTTGGGTTTAATATCCGATGCAATTGGTTTGTAACAAGAAACTAAATTAAATGCAAATAAAAGAGATTTGTGAATCAAGATAACAAGGTATAAGGGTTTTTGATCTAAAATCACTTGATCAATCTATTTAGTTTTGGAGTTCTCTAAATTCATATCAATGTCTTAATGGGAATTCTAACTAGGTTGGTTTATTTCTAGTTCCTACAACTATCTTTCGTAATTCATGACTCCATGTTAATGTACCTCTTAATTAGGACTGTGACCACCTAATTGGGTTATTTAAGAGGAGGCATCTACTACTACTACTTGGTACCATATTTGGTTCTATGATTCCGGGGTAGATCTGAATCTAGTCAACCTTATCTACACCCTAAAATTATTTGTGTACAATGAAAACTTTTCTTCTTTATCATACACCCTTAATGTTAAAGTACTGTTACTACCCTAACAAGGTTCAATTACCAAAACACAATCGTGCATAACTCACAAATATATAAAATAAAACCAAACATTAAGTCAGAACAATTATCATAAAGAGAACATCCAAGTAAATAAACTAACTGATAGCAGAAAACTTGCAAACATAAAAGAAATTGTCAAAACTTAAAAAAAAAAAAAAACATAAATTATATTGATAAAATAGTAACGAAACAAGATATTTATTGGGGCTAATCAACCGAAAGAGGAATCACTCAACCCTCACTAGTGGAGAACATACAATTAGTGTCGCCTTAAAAAACCAACACTAATACTTTAGTATCAGTCGTTTACAAAAAACCGACACTAATAATATTAGTGTCGGCTATTTATATGTAGGCGACACTAATAACTGAGAATTAGTGTCGGCTGTTTATAAATAGCCGACACTAATACATTAGAGCCGACACTAATTCTCAGTTATTAGTGTCGCCTATTTATAAACAGCCAACACTAAAGCTAAAAAAATTTCATTTTAAGTCCCGCGCACCTCTTTCAAACGCACGCCTAGGGTTTAAAAACGCACGCTTCTCTCCGATCTGATCTTCTCAAACCTAGCCGCTTCTTCTAGGCGAATACCAGAAGATGTGACAGGAACTCCACAGGAACTTGACTTCGCTTCACGCTTCTCTCCGATATGGTCCTGCACATGCTTCACGAAAAGGGGTGTAACTTTTGATCCATCCGTCGGATCGGGCTGAAATTTTGACAGGAACTCCACAGCCCAAAGCTAGATCTGAAACAAATCCAAGATGGGTTTCTCCCATTCGTGGGGTCAGATTCGCGATCCGAGTCTTCCTTCATAGACTTTTGGTATAGTCTTTATAATTTTAGAGTTTTTAGGGTCTTTTATGTATCTTTTATGTATTTTCTGTTTTAGGGTTTGTATGATAACAATAAATGAGCAATTTGGATGATATTTTATTTAGTGAGTGTTATTTGTAAATTATGATGAATTATTTGATATCTTTGTTTTATATATAGTTCAGCAAAAATATATGAGCATTCCAGAACAAAAATTTTCATTTTTAGAATTTTCTATGATTTATAGTGAATTTTTGAAATTTATTTTTTTTAAAAAAAAAACATTAGTGTCGGCTATTTATTAAAAAACCGACACTAATAAGTATTAGTGTCGGCTATTTATTAAATGGTCGACACTAATACTTATTAGTGTTGGCTTTTTAAGAAATAACCAACACTAAAAGTTAGTATTAGTGTCGGCCATTTAATAAATAGTCGACACTACTGCCTTACTTTTAGTGTCGGCTATTTACAAAGTATTAGTATCAGCCCGATTATTGTCGCCTAATGTCCGACACTAATACCCATAAACTGCCGACACTAATTCCAAGTTCTCCACTAGTGCCTTGAGGGACTTGCTCACCCAACAGGAATCCAATGGGGACTCGCTCACCCAAAGGGGACTCACTCACCATAAGCTTAGCATCATACTAAGACAAAAACAAAATAATTCTAATATAATATGCCCTCTCCTCTAACCTATGCTCTTATTTATAATAAAAAGGAAATAAAAATGAGTTGTTACAAAATCTTGCGATATATAATTTTAAAGCAGCATGATTTTCTCTTTAATGAGCCATGATATTATGCTTTTAATGAGCCGTTAATTGGCAGCACTAAATTCCCTTTTGTTTCTCTCATTAATTGGCTGCATCACTAACACAAGTTCATGCTACAACCTAAACCCTTAGAGAGAAAATTAGCCTCCCATGGGTGCAATCACAAAAACAATAATATTCATGATAGAAAATAAGAAATCTAATAAGTGTAAAACAAGAAAATAACAAGAGAAATAGAATACACCAATTTCCAAGTTATGCCTCAGTTCTTCCTTGCAAGGTCCTCGAGATTCGCCAAGTCCTTCAATCCTTCGCGCCTTTGATTCACTTGAGAGGTGAGATGGATGGAGAAGGTGATTAGGGTTTGATGGAAGAGAATAGTGGTATCCAAAGATGATTCTCCAGATGGTCGCTTACTGCCTTTTATAACCAAATTCGTGACTTGGGAAATGATCAGGCACAATCTGGAAGTGAATCGGACGAAGGTCTCGCAATTAATGCACAAAATTTGCTAAAATTCTGTCTTGTGCGGCCCAGGGTGTGGCCTGGCTAGGCCGCACAGGCGGCTGCGTTGTGAAGGGAGATGGAAAGTGTGGGCAGGGGTGGCCACATCTTCACCTGTAGAGGCTCATTGTCTTTTTTGGGGTGTCTTCTGATGAAGTTTGTGGGCTACGGTGCGGGCGGGGGTGGCCGCATGGGAGGCCGCACCTTAGGCTGTGCTTCATTGTTTGATGCACCTTAGGCCGCACAACCTGTATGACTCAACTGATTTTGCTCCTTTTTGATCGAGACTTTTCCAAAGGTGGATACGGTTGCACCAAGTGCCCCAAAGACCTTTCCAAAGCTTGCAAATGTTCCAAAACCACAAATAAAATGAGAAAATGACAGTAACTTGGTTTTTGATGTATTTTTAAGCTAATTTACGCTAAATTAACCTAAATGTATAAAAATTGGTTAAGTTATCAATACAAAATCCTCGGTAAAAGTATACCTAATTTATGCTCATCAATAATTAATCATATATTTTAATTAATTGAGTAAATATATGAGTTATTAGAATTTAAAATGATAAATATATAATTATAGAATTCGGAGGAACAAATTAATACGTAATTTTATAGTTTTGTGTGTGGTATATGTGAAATTTTCTTAAAAATGAACAGTTTCGGTGATAAACGACAAGAATTCTATTTCATGTAATTGGCTTATAAATTGGACTCGAAGCTCACTATATTTCTTAAAACAGCTGATATACAAAAAAAAAAAAAAAAAAATGGAATTCACAATCGCCTCTCTTCTGATTAGTGCTCTACTCATTTGCTTTGAATTATCTCTTCAAGTCCATAGGAAGAAAGCCACAAAATCTCAATCCAAATGCAATCTCCCTCCAGGTCCATGGGATCTCCCGTTTATTGGTAACCTACACAACCTAGCACGTGGTCAACCGACACATCGTGTTCTGCTTGAGCTTGCCCGGTCATACGGACCTGTCATGCTACTTCGTACAGGTCAAACAGACCTTGTTGTCATTACATCAAGAGAAGCTGCACATGAGGTATCCTTCAATTGAATTAACATTAAAATGTTCATGGCACGATATAAATTTTGATTCAATATGCAGCCAAACAATTCAATTATGTAGTGCATCGCCAATTTCTGTAAGATACATAGTATTCCTTGGTAATTGGATATTTATGAGTTACAACCATTGTTTTGAAAGATTTATATATAATCAAATGTTGATGATAATTATTCTTCAAAAAATATTATATTCTCTCTCACTTTAAGCCTTAAGGTTTGAAATAAAATCATAATCATTGGGGTAACTTTAGAATTTTTTTTATAAACCATAATCAAGAAAAATAATTTTAGCAAAGTAGTATGATTATTTTTTTTTTAACAGAAACAAGAAAGACCGAATAGGCTATTCTTTGGCTAGGAAAGTCGGATTTGCATGTATGACCACAATTCGGAAGGGGAGGGGGTGGACAAGACGGATTCGGATTGCAAAAAAATGTCGTTTCGTGTCTCAAAAATTCAGTTTAAGTTTTTTATCAATGGTAGACAATCAATGATCAATATTAGTTTTTTTAAAAAGCCTAAGAAATTATTCAATAATTACCCATATAATTATTTTAAAATACATTTATTATTTATTGTGTGTGTTTGCTTATTTTTTTAATAGATTACGGTTTCATTTATTATTCAAAGATCATTGAAATTATTTATGACTGTTCAATATATGTCCTTTCGGTCATGACAATTATTTAAATTATCTATGATTATTCAAAAATCAATTATAGAAGAAGGGTATTTATAAAAAAAAAAATGGGACCGAAATGCCAATTCGGTCCCAGCTGAAAAAAATGGGGACCGAATTGACATTTCGGTCCCATGATTTTTTGGGTTCTACACGGATGGCCACACCGATTGGTGTGAAAAAGTGGAAAAAAACTCAAGACTGAATAGCCTATTCGGTCCAAAAAAAGAGTAAAAATTCGGGACCGAATAAGCTATTCGATCCTTCTTGTTTTTGTGAAAAAAAAATAATCATGCTACTTTACTAAAATAATTTTTATTAATTATGGTTTATAAAAAAAAAATTCGTAACTTTATGCATGCATCGTCATTGAATAATATGCTGGTACACTGTACACATAAGATATTTGATTTCTAGATACAATTACCATCTAAATGCACATGGATGTCTGTAGGCGATGAAAATACATGATGAAAACTTTTCAGACCGCCCTAGTTTTTTTCCCGCAAAAATGTGTAACAATTGCAGTGACATTATCTCCTCAAATGGTCTTTACTGGCGTAGGCTGCGCCGAATATGTGTCAATGAGCTGCTCTCCTCAAAGCGGGGCAAATCTCTCTCTTCAATTCGGCATGAAGAGGTTCAATTCATGTTGAAGTGGCTGTCCACTTTTTCTGATAAATCACCAGTCAAGGTAGTTGAAAAGATAGGTGAGGTTGCAAACAACATTGTCGCTCGGGCTGCATTTGGGGAAAGATGTGAAAGGCAAGAAATGCTCACGAAAACTCTGAATGATGTAGCAGAAAAAACTTCTTTTATTAGTATATCTGATCTGTTCTCTTCGTTGAACTGGTTGGAAGTGAAGACGAGAACAAAATTTTTACAATCCTACAGGTAATTGATTACTTTATTAAAGTGTTTGTAATTGTGTATGACTTTGAGTTGCTAATGTCCAATTGTCGAACAAAAATTGTAGAATTCTCGATAAAATATTGGAGGAGATGATAAACGAGTATTTGGAAAAAAAGAAGCAACATCAGAATGACAGAGATGAGAAATTGGAATATGATTTGGTTGATGCTCTACTCAAGGGAATGAAAGATAACAATGTCGAGGTGCCCATCACATTTGACAGTGTAAAAGCTATTATGATGGCAATTTTTATTCTGATATCTGTGAATATATATTATTCACGAAATTACCAACCATGGATAATTAATTACCTGTATTAATTTTATAGTTTGATTAATGCCTTTCGCCTAATATTATCAAAATAAAATAAGATATAATTAGAAAGAAATGAACCCTTTTGAGTTTTCGAGTTTTCGAGTTTTAAACCTATAACATGAAAGTTTTAAGCCTATAACTCGATACAATACTTGAACCAATTGCAATTGCGAGTGAATTTTTTTTTTTTAAAACATATTTCTGATAATACATCTGTATTTGAGTGAATAACAACTCAACCTTCATATTTGAGCTAAATTGGTGAATCAACTTTCTCCCTTTGTTATGCTGCTTATTTAGGACATGTTTTCTGGAGGAATAGACACTGCAACAATTACAATAGAATGGGCAATGACAGAATTAATTAAGCATCCAAAGATAATGGCTAAGGTACAAGCAGAAATAAAGCATGTTGCAAATGAAAGGGGTGACTTTGATGAGCATGACCTCAAGAAACTTAATTATCTGAAACTATTTATCAAAGAAACTCTGAGATTGCATCCACCTGTGCCACTATTGATACCTCGGCAATGCAAGGAGACATGTCAACTACTTGGCCACTCGATCCCATCTGGAGCCCGAGTGCTACTCAATGCATGGACTTTAGGAAGAGATCCTGAGTGCTGGAGTCATGCAGAGGAGTTCATTCCAGAGAGGTTTGAAGGTTCTAGTATTGATTTTAAGGGGCAAAATTTTGAATTCATACCATTTGGAGCAGGTCGAAGAATGTGTCCCGGTATGGAGTTTGGTTCGGCAGTTCTTGAGATAGCCCTCGCTAGGCTTTTGTTGCATTTTGATTGGAAACTACCAGACGGTGCCAAGCCTAATGATATAGACATGACAGAGGAGATTGGTGCAGCTTGTCGTATGAAGAAACCATTGGCCTTAGTACCAGTCTTGCGAGTTCCCTTGCCGGGTGTTTAGAATTCTGTCTTTGAGATGTAAGCTGTTGAAGATGAAGAATAAGGGAACAGTTAGTAAAATATGAAAATATGGAATGTATCAATTATACTTTCCTTCTTTGTTATATTTATTAAGAGTGAGTCTATGGTACTATGCATATCATGGGTTGTTCCGTGCTACGGCTCAATATTTGAGTTTTCAAAAACCTAATGGTCGATCCGAACCGTTCATCTTGTTCTCCATATTAATATGTATTTGGAGACCAAATTTTACATTTTTGGAAATTTTTTTACTATTTTTTTAGATATTTAGAAAATCACTTGATCTGAAAATTCTGGACCATCCAAAAACAGTGATTTTTAATAAATCTAAAAAAATAGTAAAACAATTTTAAAAAATATAAAATTTGGTCTCCGAACACATATTAATATGGAGAACAAGATGAACGGTTCGGATCGACCGTTAGGATTTTGAAAAGTCAAATATTGAGCCGTAGTATGGACCAAATCGTAATATGCATAGTACCAAAGACTCACTCATTAATGTCTAGGATAATATACAATATTAAGGAAATACTCCAACGGCTCTTTGTATGGGCTTGAAATAATACACCGGCTCTTTAAGCCTTTATCCTATAAATAAAAAGTCATGTGAAATATATATTAATTGATCATGTTAATTATTAGGTTTGTTTAATTTATTTTGTTATTGAAATAGCCTATAAAATGCATCTTGTTATTTTAATTTGGGATTACTTGCAGCTTCTTACGCAACGGAATCAAAAATACATCTTGTTATTTTAAAATTGTCAAAATAATATTGCAGTTCTTTTCAAATTGTCAATAATAATAATTTAAATTTTTTGTGTTAATATACATGATGTCTCTAGAGCAATATATTTGTTTATTAGTGAGGATACGGTACTATACATATTGCACATTAGTTCATACTTCATATTATGGATCTATTTTTTTATATTTCAAAGTTCAAACAGTCGATCATATCTCTATAGTGTTTGTAAAATAGGACTTCTAAATAACTTTTTTTTATCAATTTATTATTAGTGGTATCAAGTCGTCTAACCTTAAAAAAAATGTGATGCCAATCGAAAGGTTATAAACCAGATGAAAAATAGTGATTTAGTGTCCAAGTACATTTCCACATCAATATCATGCATGTTTAATAGTTCAGATTAATTATTTAGACTTGAAAAAAAAAAATCTATAATACAGACTAATGTGCGCTAAGCATATATAGTAGGGTTGACTCACTTGTTATTTTCCATTTTGTTTTGTTAGATTATATAATGTGTTTATATATATATAGAGAGAGAGTAGAAGTAGGGTGTTTTTAAGCTGATGAAGGTATTTGGTGAGCTTAACTCCAAAACCAATTAGATTGGATTCAAACATCAAATTTAAATCGTTGAAAAGAATAAGCCTTTGGTCTAGTAGCAAAGGCACATGGTCTCTATCTGAGAGGTCATGTGTTTACAACTTGAATGGAGGAAATCCATTCTTGTAATAACAAGGGTATTAAATAGTTGGGTGGCTCGACCTCCAACCTTTACTAAAAAAAATATTTAAATCATTGAAACCGATACTTCACAAGTGTGATGAATTTACATGTAATTTTTAGAATTTCGAATTAATTTTGTATAAAGTCAAGTGGTCAAAAAGTATTAAAAAATGAATGCACTAAAATTACTTTATAAACCTTCTAATTTTGACAGCTTGACTTTATACTAAAATAATTAGAAAACTTAAAATATTTGCATGTAAATTTATCACTTGTGAAGTAGATGTATTTTAACAGTTTAGATTTGTCGTTTGAAACCAATATAATATACGCTGCTGATTGGAACATGATGCGAAATCAATGTTGTAATATGTATAGTTGGAAGGAAACCAACTAATGCTGTATAATTTCCACCCGTTACATGATTTATCACAGTTTTATATTAACACAAGATCCTAGTTCTTCAATTATGAGATGATCACACGAAAAGTATGTGTCGTTCTAGGTTCTATCTTTTCTTATTATTATTTTTTTAATATTAAAGATTTATTGTCACTTCATGTGCTATTTTTTTTCTTACTCTTTATATATTTTTTACTTTTTTTTTCTTATCTATTTTTATATATCTTTACCGATTAGAAAGTTTCTTGATGCTGGGGTTGATGCTAAAGAGACCCCACTTCCTCATGATGAGTAATTCCCTTGAATCGAGATCTTTTTGTCTAAATTTTATTCAAGTATTGATTGAAAATTATCGTAATCTTCAGGGTTCTAACTAGCTGTGGCTGTACAATAACTGCACTATAGTTTTTTCGGATCTTAAAAACTGTAGCATTATCAGCCATTTTCAATGTTATAGCTAACTATAGATGTTTGTGATGACACGATAATATAGCTATTTAACCTTGATAAGAAAACAAACTTTTTGATATATATGATAAGTCCGGCCACACTATTTATTTAAGCATATCGTCACATATATGTTTATAAGTCGTATATCCGTTTCAAAGTTCAAATGACAAATTTAAACCGTTCAAATCAATCAAACTTCAATCTTGAGAGCTTTAGTTACATATACAATTTTAAAATTTCGAATTTATTTAGTATCAAGTCAAGTGGTAAAAAAATGAAAGTTTTTGTGCCCCTTTTAGTGCATTATTTTTCTAAAAATTCTTCAATTTTGAACTTTCTAAAAAAATAGTCAACTTTTTCCAAAAAATGTTAAATTTTGTCTTCAAAGACATTTTACTATAGAGATCATGTTGAACTGTTCAAATTGATTGTTTGAATTTTGAAAATAGATATATAATTTATAAACATATGTCACAAAATTCTTATATAAGTAGCGTAGTCGGATGTGAATATGATATATGCACATATATATAAGTTGCACTTTGTGTACAATCCATTGAAATATGAAATTTCAACGGTTTCAATAGTTCTTTGATGCATTTTTTTTTAAATGGTGGGTATAGAGTAACACATGTACTAATTAATATTTTTCGTAACAACCATGACTTTTTTAAATATTCAATTTTTACATAACACTTCACAGGGTTTTCTTTCGGCTAAGATTAATTAGAAGGCCGAATAAATTTGAGGGGGCTCGTTGATAGAGAGAAAGCCCAAACAATATATTTTGGGCTTGGGTTTAATTAAGACTTATCGGATTTATTTTTGCTTATCTGCTACAATATTATTAGTTCACCTTGAAAAAGCCCAAATTATATATATTATTTCTTCCAAGATTCTATCGTGGAAATTATTTTTTGGGAATTACTGATTTGAGAACAACAAGCTGTAGATTATTCCACATTGAAATTTTCATAATATAATTATCGTAACGGCTGTCCTTTGCTTCGGTATATTTTGTTGAAGCCTATTCGTCGTATATTGTATAGTGAAGAATTTATAGTAAACTCATGGAGAAAGGAGACGCATCCAACTAACAATTAATCACTTATGGGGAATTAAACTCAACTCACAGAGAACAAAAATGGGATAAACATCTTAAAAGTTCACAAGCTGGTCCTCCTGTGTGCTATGAAAGATCCAGCTCAGAGTGATTGCACGTTTCAACAAACAGGCAGGAATTTTGGATCCATTAAGCTAACCAAGAAAATAATAATAATTTCATTTTTAGAATGCCAATGCCAAGTATCTGTTGATGCTACTAAAATCCTTTCGATATGTCTTATATCATCTCAGTTACATACATATAAAAAAATGCATATTTTTAAATTTTTCTATAGCCATTGAAAGATGAAGTTAAATTGTACCAACTTATTAACCCATGATGCATATCGAAATAAAGTCGATATATTAATGTAATATATTTTTTTTTTGCATATATGTAGTTAATAATAAGTACTATACAATCTGTTCTATTCTTTAGGAATTCAAAATTAACTTTTTAAAATTTATTTTTTATTACATGATTTGGTACAGAACCTTTGCATCAAATCCCACCGTACTAATTTTTAGCTAACACATATTCTTAAAATTGTCTGGTTTGTCTTATATGTGTTATATGTGGTTGGTACATAAATAATAAAATATAATAACTTGTGATCCATGCTTTAATTAACTAATGCGTAATATAATTGTTTCTGGTCATTGCTTTTAATTAAGTAATGCCTAATATAATTTCTTGAGATCGTTGTTTCAATTAACTAATGCCTAATATAATTGCTTGTGATCCTTTCTTGTGACATCGAATCAAATTTCTGATCCTTCAACTTCATAGTTTATTATTTGTGCTCATCCGATTTAAGGTTGTCTTATGTTTCAAATAATCTTGATTGAATTATATTGGATTCCCTAAAACAAATGGATAAATTTCCTATAAATTAATACCTCAGCTCCTCATATTAACATAGCACTATCCATTCATACCTAGAAAAATAACATCATTAGCCAAACACAAATGGTGGAGATAACACAATCCACTATAGTTACCCCATCAGAAAAAACCCCAAAGCACAAAATCTGGCTTTCGAATCTCGACTTGGTAGCTCCTCGCATCTACACTCCGACAATCTATGTCTACCCTTCGACCGGCATACAAGATTTCTTTCCTGTGGAGTCTTTGAAAGCTGCTCTGGCCAAGGCACTTGTGGTTTTCTACCCAATGGCTGGTCGGTTGAGCCGGGACCCAGCAACAGGCAGACCAGAGATCGACTGCACAGGAGAGGGAGTAAATTTTTTCACGGCTGACTTGGACGCAACGCTTGACGATTTCAAGGACTTCACACCGTCAGCAGAGATGAGGAAGAAGCTTGTGCCGGTGGTCGACTGTGCTGACCCGCCTTGTGTCATAATGGTGCTCCAGGTTTGTTCATAAAACTTTTTTCTTCCTTTTATAATTCTTTTTAACAAACACCAATAAATATCCAAGTGCAATAGTAATTAGTAATACTACTCTTTTCAAATGTATCTAATTAGTAATACTACTCTTTTTAACAAACACCAATAAATTTCCTTTTCAACCCTATGAATCTTCTCCCTATTTTTAAAGAAAAACAAAATTTTTTAAAAAGAATCCAAGTTTTGTTCAGTTCTACTGATCTATTCTGAGGTCAACTGACCTATTCCATTTCCTATTCCCATTTTCAGCTATGAGTTCATTTTTGTTTGGGTGTAATCTGACAACATGAGCATAACATAAAATGTTCTTTTATACGCAACTAATTAAGAAATTGTGGACAAGCTATTGCACAATTTCAAATTTTGTTGCAATTATTTGGATGAGTTGCAAACATAGTTCAAAAAATCGGCCGATTCAACTCGGAATTGGACGGGACCGAGCCGATTTTTGCCTGATTCTCAAGTTTGTGTAATTTTTTTCCAAAAAAAAAATCGGATGAACAGTGTTTGACTCAGCCGATTTTCCGATTTTTCGGCTGAGTCAAGCCGAGTTACACAGAATTGAGCCGATTCCGGCCGAGTCACACTAACCTGGACCGAGCCGGCTGTGCTGTCGTAGGTTGGGTAATCAGCGCTGTTGTAGGCTGCACTGTGCTGTCGAGCAATCGGCGGTGCTGTGCTGTCCATTCGATTTCAATTGGCTCAGAAATTTCAGTTGGCACAGGAGTCCGAGTCCCATTCGATTTTAATCGGAGAAGAAAATGTGGAAGGGTTGGAAGGGAAAATTACAATCCAACCCTTCTCATTTTACTATTTTACTATTTTCAATCTTATTCTAACATCCAGTACAGATGCTCTATTATATGATTTGATAATGCGGTTTTCTTTCTAATTTACTCTAAGATCCAGTACAGATCCTTTTCTTTCTAATTTTCTAGTAATTTACGGGAGAGAGATGGAAGAAAGGATATGGATGGGGAATTCGGGTCCCACGTGTCTCATTAAAATTTTCTGTTTTACAATTTCAACCTTTAAATTTTAAAGTTTTGTAAATCAGTTCCAATTAAGTAAAAAAAGATTAAAAGAATTTCAAGTATAAATTTTCTAACGTGTCTATCTCGTCTAACCTTCAACATTTATTTCTAACTATTTCATATGTACTTTATTTTTAGACAAATCGATTTTCAAATAATTTATTTAGCCTATTTAATTTTAAATTAACTAAATTTTCTTATTCATCTGCCTAAAAAACTATTTGTTTATTTAATGTTACCTATTTTAGTTATAATGTTTGTATTATATTATTACTCAAGAGAACTTCAAAATTATACTTTTAATACACAGGACGATGAGATAATTTAGTCAGCTCGGTATAATTTCTAGAAATAAAAGGTGTGTTCTATTTTGTAATGTTATATTACATTATATAATTAGTGGATTATTTGAGTGCAATGTTTTGCCTTAATATAGTTTTTTTATAAATTATTTTTATAAATTTTTTTCTACTTTTTAGCTACAAAATAAGGCTTCTGTCAAAAAAAACCCAATTTACCGATTCGATTTTCCGATTCCGGCCGATTCATCTGATTCTAACTAGGCGGTCAAAAATCCGATTCCAATTCCGATTCCGATTTTTTGAACTATGGTTGCGAAGGCGTTCCCCTTCTTTGTTTTGTTTAGAAAACAAAATAAAAAGTTAACCACTATGCAAAATATGTGTATATATTATCAATCTTTTATTTTACTTCTTTTGCCAAGAAGATGACTCGCCTCCGGTGCGGCGGCATAATCCTAGGCCTTGCAATTCACCATTACATCTTGGACGGCCGCAGCGCCTCTCATTTCATGAAAACATTATCAGCATTTGCCCGTGGCGATGCATGCACCATCCTCCCTGCTCCCTTATTCGACCGCTCCCTCCTTCGGGCCCGTTCCCCTCCCTTTGTCTCCTTTGATCACTCCTACTCGCCTAAAGTATCAATTCAAAGGTCCAGCCAACACCTCTTATGTCAAGCAAGCACCTCCTCTCAGGTTGCATGTTCCAATCTGAAACTCACCAAAGAACAAATCCACTCATTGAAAATCCTTGCAGGTGGAGAGAGGGTCTCTACATTCCGGGCAGTAGTTGCACTCTTGTGGAAATGCACCTGCATTGCAGGTGAACTTGCATCCGATTTAGAGACCCAACTCCTTGTGCCTGTTGACCTACGTGGACGCTTCAAGCCACCACTCCCCGAGACTTACTTTGGTAACCCGACGGTAATAACTAGGGCCATAGCTAAGGTGCAGGACCTTGTGTCCAACACGCTTGAATTCGGTGCAGACTTAATACAAAAGGCGGTCGACCGCATTACTGATGAGTTTGGACGGTCACTTATTGATCACCTGGAGTCAACTGATTTAGAGGCTATGAGCAAGCGGCCAGCAAGGAGTAACACCACCTTAGGGGCAGTAAGCTGGCTAAGCTTTCCCATGTATGATGCTGATTTTGGCTGGGGCAAACCAATACGGATGGTACGTGCAGAAATGAACAGAAGTGGTGTGCTTTTCGTATCTAGGGTTCCGGAAATAGATGGCGCGATATCAGTGATAATCTCACTGGAGCCGGATAGAATGCAATACTTCAACAAAATACTGTATGATGAGATTGAGGCTCTTTAGCCCTACTAGCTACAATATTCAGATGGCTTAGTTTGGGATGGAAGTTGTGTAATATTTTGGGTTTTTGTGATTATTATTTTACCGGGCGTCCATTTTAACAGATATCTTTTATATTAATTAGAGAATTTATTTTTGCGGGACCTGCCAATATTTATTATTTAATTTGTGACAATTCGTTGCTTTTACGGCTGAACCAGAAATATATATATATATATATCCCGACAAGGTTGGATTACATATACAGCATTTTACACAACAGAAACTAAAATACATATTTTTATTTAAAAATTATAGACATAAATATTGAAGTATCCTAGCAGTGGATTATATCACCAGCCAACATCGATCAAAGAGTGCCACTCATCAATAGATAAAACTAGAATCTTGTAATCTCTCTTCGGTGATTTTGTCCAACTTAGTAGCCATCTCAGCAGTCATGTAATTTTGCCAATCCCCAACAACAGCTTTTCTAAATAACAAATTATTCATTAAATTGTTCTTGTTCACATCAAGGTCTTTGAGTTTGTTGAAGCTACAAAACTCAACGGCCTTTTGCACCACATTTTGTTTCACCTCCTCCTCTGTAAACGGGCATCCGATGAAGTCTGCAAGCCTGGTCACAGCTTCAATCGGGTTGTTCATCATCTCTTCATACTTGAGGAACAAAACTTTCTTAGGATTGTTCAAGCTTATTGTGTAATATTCGAGAACATGATCCCAAATAGGACCATATGGTGCTCAGCCGTCACAGAACAACTCAAAGGCTTGATTAAAAGGGATTGAGTTCCGTTTTGATAACATGTGCCAAAGAGAGACCAAGACATCTTTTGGCTCTCGACAAATATAAACCATGGTTCGAAAAATCGGCCGATTCAACTCGGAATCGGACTGGACCGACCCGATTTTTGCCCGATTCTCAAGTTGGTGCATTTTTTTTCCAAAAAAGCGGATGAACAGTGAAAAAATCGGCCGATTTTCCGATTTTTGGTCCGATTTATACCGATTCAAGCCGAGTTACACCGAGTTGAGCCGATTTCATTTCAAAAAATTCCGATTTCCAACTAACCTGGACTGTGCTCTGCCGTAGGAGGAGATAAGTCCCTGGAGGAGAAGACTGAAGACCGGTTGAGGAGAAGTTTCATGGAGATCGCTGAGGAGAACGCTGAGATCGCTGAGGAGTCGCTCCATGTTTCTTGCGCGAACGGGAGAGAAGGAAAAAAAGAGAAGGAAGAGAGGTGCGTGGGGTCCACTGTCGGTGAAACACGGGAAGAGAAGAGAAATGAAGATTCGTGCTGAACGCATTTAAACGGTTTGAGATTTTCCAAAAAGGTCACGCTGAATATGAGATATCTCGGAGGGTGTGAATTTCGGACCCGAACTCTTCTTTCAATTTGGTTAATTCCATTTCCTTTCTAATTTAAACAATTCTTTGAGATTCGTGCTACTGGTATTTGATTGGTTAATATTAATATACTTCCTAACTTCTAAATAAAATTCTTGTTATTAATGTATTCAAAAAAATTTAATTTACGAATTAGGTTAATGATTAGGATTAATTAATTTTTTTTATAAGTTTTAAATTTTTAAATCTTAATTTAACATGTAAATTTTATAGTATGGTTTTATTCTGAAATTTAGTTTCGTTTAATTAATGAGAAATTTTAAATTTGAGCATGATTTTAATTTAGCTACTTAATCTTGCTTTAAAATTTCGGAATATAACGATGTGAGTGTAATATTATCTTAATTAACATAGTTTTTTTATCAATTTTTTTTATCAATTTTTTCCTACTTTTTGGCTACAAAACAAGGCTTTTGCCAAAAAAACCCGATTTACCGATCCGATTTTCCGATTTTGGCCGATTTATCCGATTTTAACTAGGCGGTCAAAAATCCGATTCCGATTCCGATTCCGATTTTTCGAACCATGATATAAACTATCGGACAATCTGATGTCTTCATAATCTCCGGTAGCAAAGAGTATGGCACGTGGGTTCCAAGAACTCTAGGAGAAGGAAGGGTTTTAAGATGTTGTTCAGCTAATCCTGCATAGGTATGATCTAGTAGAGGAACACAATCATGGGGATTGGATTTAAGGAGAGGATGACTAGAGAAAGAGAACTTATTTCGGTGCACTACAGTAAACGCCACCATTATATCATTAGCATCAAGTTTGAAATCCTCTTGCATGGTGAGAATTCCTGGAAGAAGCCTTTCCCACACCCAGAAACCCTGATGTTGTCGAATAGCGGAAGCCACCCATCCTTGCTCGACAGGAAGTGTAAGAACTAATTCTTTATATTTACTATCCCCTTCTTCAAGGGTTGGAATTTCATAAAAGGTTCGGCGAGGCCTTTGTTTTGGGTCTTCTGCCGCCATCTTCACCTTGCTTTTGATTTAGAGGAGGATTGGAATTTGGAAGTGATAATCTTTTAGTTAACTCACCATTTTGAGACTTATTATACTCATTTAAGTCTAGTACTTGATGTGGACACCCTTTATTTTTTTTGAGCTGGTTCAAATTTGGTTAGCTGTTTTGAAAAAATGGAAATAAAGAAGTACAAAATAAAATGCAGAGTTGGCATAAGAATAAAAAATTCGGAAGAACAGCTAACCAACTCTGAATTTTAAATTTTTTATAATGATAAGAATGAAAAAAATTCAGGTACCAAGCATGTTCTCCCATTTATTGAGAGTATACTGCTATCAATAGTGCCTACAATACCAAATCTTTAACAATCAATTTATATGTGTAACGTTGCAGACGACAACCAAGCACCTGTTCACAAATAATTAAATAAATAAATTTGGAGGATCGCAAGAGGCTAGGCAAATCTCCACTAAGTTTATGTAAATTTATAAAGGGACCTAACAATCACTTCCCAAGGACACAATGTCAGGTTTAGACGGTCCCTAGATGGTATTTTGTTACAAGAATGACACTTTATATTACATAAACTTAGTGGTATCTCATTTACACATGCTGCAGACAAAATTTCGTGGAAATGGGAAACATCTGGTGCGTTTTCTGTTAGGTCCCTTTATAAATTTCTTACTTTTGGAGGGGTAATTAGAAATAAAAGTATGGTCCTATGGACACTACCCATTCCTTACAAAAGAAGGACTTTTATGTGGCTTCTTACTCATAATAAACTACTTACTAAAAAAAATATGGCAAAATGAGGTTGGTCTGGCTCTACCAAATGCCACTTTTGTACCCGAGAGGAAACTCATAACCATCTTTTTCTGAAATGTAGATTTACTCAACAAATTTGGTATTGGATGAGTATTAGTCACCAATTTTACCAGAATTGGTATTCCATCAAGGATATTGTTGCATTTTCATTTACATCACCGAATGGCCAACAACAATCCTTTCTTATTGTATTCAGTGCTCTATGTTGGACTTTATGGAAAATTAGAAATGAAATCTGTTTTCAACAATTAGCACCAAAATCTTTTAAGACTACTATTTGACTCATTATCTCACTGGTTTCTTATTGGCTAGGTAACACTTTGAAAAAGTTCAAATCCTCCACAGGTCTATGGCTGCCAGGTGAGTTGGATGAAATTCCCTTACAGGCTCTGGCACCTGAACAAGACACACAACGAGACATATTCACTGGGTAAGGCTCAGCCGTGGATCCACAGAAAGAAGATGGATAGTAATCCTTGATTTACCATGAATTAGCTAGGGATTAAATAAAGGGGTTTTTATTAATAGTTCTACATTTTGGCTCTGTCAGCCTTGTTTTTGAGTACCTTTGGACTATGGTAGCATGTTGATGTCGATGACTCTGTTAATTTGGTTTTTGATTAATTGTGACTCTTGGTTCTACTTGTTTCATTTTAATGGAACGGGCTTTTAGCCCTTTTTCAAAAAAAAAAATTAATAATAAATAAATAGGCTAGGCAAGTCTTAGCATTTCAATCAAATACGTAAAACGCAATAAATAGTTATATCTAGATTTGATAGCTGAGGAACTAATCGCACCTACTTCACTATTTGCACAATGCCTTACTTGTAGCTTTATTTTGTTTATTTTATTTTATTTACCATGTTGTTACTGTATTTTGTTTAGTTGGGGAGTTGGCTTGAGGATAATATCAATTAAATCCATATAACGGAAGTTGGAAACAAATAGATCTGAAATCTGACAAATCTCACCTGATATTCGATTCTCACAATGTCTCAACTGCTGCTGACCTATCGGCCATAGAAATCATTATATATATATATATCTTTCAATGTCACTCTGTATGGGACTCCAATAACATTAAACAAAACTGCTTGTAGTTTTAGCAAATTAGTTAAAGAGATCAGTTCTTATTTTCATTTTTATGTATTTCTATGTTTATAGGTCCATATGCCCCAACGGATAATACGGATAATATCCGAGCCGTTTGGAACCCCTACAGTGAGTTCTTTTGTGGATTCTAAATTAAAGGCCAGGTTCTCTAAGGATCTGATTTTAATAAACAATAATAAATTTTTGGATCATTGAAAATAATGATTTTGAAACTGGTTTATTAAATAGTAAAAGAATTTCAAAAAATGTACAATTTGGTCTCTAAGCACAAGTTAATATAGATTAGATATTAAACTATTTGAATCGACTATTTGAATGTTGAAAATGTAATAACCGAAGCATTTGTTACGCAGCCTATGAACAAATGTTTTGATATTAGACACTGTCTCTCTCTCTCACACACACTATCCATGAGGGTAACAATGCATTTTGCCAATAGTATTCTCGTGTGTACTACTATTGATAATACCAATACATCAGAAATAATAATTTTTGTCGGTTGCCCCTCAGAGATTGTTGCTTTTTACCCTCGCAAATAGCGGATAGTTGGATTATTATACTTTAGGATTAAATAAAGAATGCAGAAAAAAAAATCTGCAAATCAGGTTTTGATTTATAATATATTTTTTTAAATTTGTAAATTACAGTTTTGTTGTTACTGTATTAAATAAAGAACCTTATGTTTTGATAGTTTTGTCATGTTGGGATCTTAGCTTATTTCCACAAGCTAGGCTGGTATGCCTCTGTGATGAAGTGATGCTTTTTCTTGTTATATAGTTTCATTTCCACTAGAAGTATGGAAATTGTCATCACATCACAGGGGTGTGCCGGCTTAGTTTTATTTCAATAAATATTTCTGATAAAATTGATTTATCTTACTAATTATATTATTTTAGTTAGTAATTTTATACAAAATTTATTTATTCAACATTTTGTTGTATTTTCTTATCAAATTACATATACTATCAATTTATTTCATAATTATTTGTTATTTGTTTTGTTACTCTTTATTTTAACGGGTTAAGATAAAGTTTCTTTTTAATAAAAACATAAGGTATGCTTTTAATAGAAACATGTCATGATTGGACACTGAATAGAATAGACAACCATTTGTAGGTAGGGATATTTTATTTGGCAAGTTGTTATTGTATTAGGGTTAGGTGAAGTTGGTTTCAGAACAATATTAATTAAATACGTGTAACGCAAAAAATAATTATATCTAGATTTGACAGCTGAGGAACTAATCTCACCTACTTCACTATTAGCACAATGCATGCCTTGCAGCTGACATGTCGTCGATATAGATCATTATAATTTATAACATTAAATAACTGTTTATATTTTATAAAGTAATAAACCGTGAATTTTGCTGCACAAAACATAATAAAGTGTTTACGGTGTTTCGAATACATGTTCTGACAGCTTCTGTCATGGTATTTCAAAAAAAAAAAGGATGTTATTGCCATCAATTGTTGCAGGTGTTTCGATTGCTTTGAATATTATAAACATCAGATGCATTTAATATAATGTTTCTATCGACACAGCTCTTTTCTACAGAATCAATACACCAACAATAGCTGTCAATTGTACTTAAATATCAATATAATGTTTTGAATGGTTTAACTAAAGGGAAATTTCATGTATATACTTCACATCTGAAAATTAAGTCTTTGCCCTTTTAAAATTGGCAGTAACATACTAACTCTTATAAATTACTACCACTCACATATTTATCCATTACAATATATATATATATATATATATATATATATATAGAAAGAGAGAGAGAGATGGACTTGGGTGAGACGCGGAATATACGCGTTTGGTGCTTCATGGTACATTTTAGTCATTTTGGAAATTCAAACAACCGATCCGAACCACTCAACACGATCTCCATACTTAAATGTGCTTGGAGACCAAATTTTACATTTTTTGAAATTTTTTTACTATTTATTAAGCAATTTTGAAAGCCGCTGATCTGATGGTCCAGAAAATTTTACTATTTTTTACTGTTTACAGCAAAACAACTACTTTCAAAAATGCTTAATAAATAATAAAAAATTTCCAAAAAATGTAAAATTTAGTCTCCAAGCACATTTCAATATGGATTAAACATCTAACGGTTCGGATCGGTCGTTTGGACTTTCAAATTGAAAATACAGCGTGAAGTACAAACGCATATACACCACGTCTCTCCCAAGTCCATCTCTCTCTCTCTATATATATATATATAGGTGGCTTTTGATTTTACTGTTTTGTTAAGCCACAATTGGACTAACGATTTTCGAAGTGGCTTAGTAAATAGTAAAAAATTTAGAAAAATATAAAATTTAGTCTCCAAGCATATTTCAATATAGAGATCATATCTAAAGATTCAAATTTATTTTTTAGATTTTAAAAATGCAAAAATAACTTATAAGTATATATTCTCATATGTTTATATAAGTACAGTAGCCAACTTCTATATATATATTTAATATTCTAAAAGCTATAATTTATCACATAAATCAGATTTTCACCTCGGTAACAATAAGAATCTGTATATCCACATGAATAAAAAGTTATTGTTGTCATTGTAAACCAACATAAATTGTTACTCTCGGAAGTATCGCTATTACCGATGAATGTATCTCTAAGTACTTTTACCTATACGGATAAAGTAGATTATTGTAGAGTTTTTTTTTTCTTTCACGTCTGAAATCCATTTCATGCACTGTTTGACCTATGGTTTCAATCGTCAGGATGTACTAATTTTTATTCATTTATCAAATATGATCATTTTTATCTATGACACTAAAAGTTTGAATTTATTACATTAAATTTTGAATATTCATCAAAACAACATACATATTTATTACAATAACACATAGTACAGCCTCCCATAGACAAAGAATTTGTATTATTTCAAGTTACTAAAATTTTAAATTTAAATTCTGATTGTCCAATTAGAATTTAGACCAGTCTGATTAAGATAAAATATACGGAAATTCTTTAATATCTGTGCCAAGAGCGTCTGAGTACGCGATACCAAAACGTAATTCGAATTTTCAAAGGTTCAATCTGAAATAAGTAATTAATCGGCAGAGAGAGAGGTTTAGGTGCAATCATGACATTTTTTTTGTTGACAGACCTGGTACTGCTATCAAGTTAGCAATCATGATATTTTATTTAAAATATTCAGGAAAAGCATTATATTGACAGCTGTTGTTGGTGTAGTGATCCTCCAGAAAACAGCTGCACCAAGACATAAACATTAATACATTATATTAAAAGCATTCAAATAATGTGATACCTATTATATTCAAAGCACCTATACAATACTCGTCAAAACAACATCAGAATGTACAAGTGTGAAAACAAGCAGATGTATATAGAGTAAGAAGCTATGAGATCAATTATTCTTCATTTATTTAAAAAAAAAAAAGAATTATACCTGATTTTATATATTTCTATAAAGTAGAATGCTATGGGTATTATAAACTTGCATAATTAATTCTCATTCAAATTTGATATCCATAACTTGAAAGTCTATCTCCACCTCTAAAAACACATATTCAAAAAACATGAATAATCAGGAGTGAATCTCATTTTTGAATAGTGTGGGCTAACAAACAAATATAATATTTAAAAAATATTTTAGTAAAATAAAAATTTTATAATACAAGATAATATGATTCTTTAATATTTAATTCCTTAAATAATACAATAAAGAACTAATACTAAAAAAATAGCATGTTCATAGATAAATATTGAAATTATACTTTGCTTAATTTATAAAAAGATTACCTAAACTCTAGAGGCTTCCTATTTCTGTGATTTAATACAATTAGTACCTCCGCCTAAAACTCAAATATAAACTAGAGAACCTATACTAGTATACGTTGTTAAAAAACTCAAAGATCTATCTCTATGGATCGACACCGATCACTATTACACAGTAGGATCATACGCTTGTGATCCGAACGAAAGTAGAACTAGAGTATAAAAAGTATATTTGCTAGTCGGTTTGTACATATATAGATGTTAACAACTTGGCAATTCTCCCGTAGGATTGCCAAAAATGTAGCTGTAGGGTTAGGCCAACAAATTAAACTGTTAGTTCGTGGCTCATTCAAGAGGGTCTAATGTGCATTACAACGACATTTCAGCAGCCAGTAAGGGATTAATTGCACCGATAGAGTAGTAATTGACATGGCACCGACAAAACAGTATTGTTAAAAGAGGTGGTGTTGGCGCGGCGTAAAAATGCGCTCAACAATTAATGCACAACATAAACAGTAGTGTACGAAAGATATATGAATTTGTGCATGTTTTTTATACTAAGAAAACATGTGATTGCACCCATTCATACACGGTTAAAATCCAAGCAATCGTGTACGATTCGCTTGCGCTCTCTCCACCGACCATGTTCAAAATTTGTATGCATGTGTCAATTTGTATAGTGGATAAATTTGTGTGTATTGACTACTCTTTGAAAACCTAACAGGGTGTCCACATCAAGTACTATAGCTAAATGAGTATAATAAGTCTCAAAATGGTGAGTTAACTAAAAGATTATCACTTCCAAATTCCAATCCTCCTCTAAATCAAAAGCTGTTGGGATAAACTCAGCAATACTGCACTGCTTTGTGTTGAAGAGAGAATAATATTTTTCTGAATAGAAACAACGCTTTATTTCCTTTCTCTCTTACTCAATTACATAGAGTTCTGCAATATTTAAAGCAATACATTGTTTCTAAAATAACCACCCACAACTTTCCTAAATTAAGCACCCACTACACAACATGTTGAAAATAACTAACCACTATGCCTACTCTAAATTTAGCGCCCACTAATCTGTCATTGCTATTATGAATATATACTCACAATAACTTAGCACTACTAACAGTTATTCTAAAAAACATGCTCCTATTTTTGGATCAATTTTCAACACTCCCCCTTGAGCCAAAATTGGTTACGCCAATCTTCTTCCTCATGTTCTCAAACTTGCCAAGTGATAATGCCTTGGTTAGAACATCTGCCACACTGCTTGACACGCGGCTAAATTGATTGCAATGTATTAAGCTTTTGAGGATGAAAGCGCCACTGTTGCTTGCTTCTTTGAGCTCCAACTTATTGCACTTGATCCAAGGGAGAACATGTGACCCGAGATGCTTCTTCTATCTTTTGAACATCCTGCCCAATCGCTATCACTATAACCAAATAACTCAAAGGAATTTGTGTTACCATACCACAGCCCGAAATCTGTTGTACCTGAGATGTATTTCAATACTCTCTTTGCTGCTCCAAAGTGATGCTTGGTCGGATTGTGCATGTACCTAGATATCACTCCAACTGCATAGGATATATCTGGTCTTGTATGGGTTAAGTAAATCAAACCACCAAATAGACTTCTGAACTTAGTTTCATCACAAAAACCCGTACCATCATCTCTTGTTAACTTCTCATTATTATTCATGGGTGTAGTTGTTGCCTTGCAACTATGCATACCGAATTTCTTTAGCAAATCCTTTGCATACTTTCTTTCAGAGATAAAGATGCTGCCATGCTCTTGCTCTACTTCCAAACTAAGAAAGTAATGCAACAATCCGAAATCTATCATCTCAAACTCCTTTTTCATGCTTGCTCAAAATTCTGTTAACAACTTCTCACTTGTGCTCATATAGATCATATCATCTATATACAAGCACACGATCAACAACTCTTCTTAACATACAAATTGGGTTCACTCTTGCTTCTTCAAAGATTGTGGATCTTTGCCTTCCACCTTCTGTACACGCCATGAAAAACATGAATTGCTCTTTCTTTTCTTCTTCACAGCATGCTTGCTGTTCTTCTCTCTGTTTTCTGAAATAATCATCTTGCACACATCCAGATCTGTTTTGCTGGAAGCACTAGACATCTTTTTGTCATGCTGAAACTCAAACTTGCAAAATCTACAATGGCCACGTCCACCTCTGCCTTGAGAGGACTCCCCCTTTCTGTAGAACACCTTTTCATCGCCTTTCTCCTTTGATCTGAACTTTGCTTCATGGGTCTGCAGTGATCCCATCAGTTCACCAAAGAAATAGGTTGAAAGATCGTTTGATTCTTCAATTCCTGCAACTACATGATCAAACTTGGGTGTTAGGCTCCTTAACACCTTCGCCACCACAGTCTTCTCCTCCATGGTGTCTCCAAATACTTTGATTT